>JACEHZ010000333.1:0-524891 GCA_017893485.1 Hemerocallis citrina | reverse complement strand
GGCAAATCCGGAGATTGAAGTAGGAGGAGGCGATGAAGACGAAGGAGTTGGTCCAAGTGCACCCGCAACGCAGGAGACCCGGGAACGTAGGAGGAAAGTCCCGGTTCGAAAGAGGAGACCACCCCAACAGTACACGCCGAGTTAAATTTTACAATTTGCGAATTTTATGTTTAGCTTGTCAAGCTTTGGATGATGGGTTTATGTAATATTAAACTTTCTTGTTTTTTAGTAATTATAGACTTCATGTATTTGATGAAGTTAATTGATTTTTTAAAGCTTGATGTGCATGTTTAGAAAGAATTCAGTTGTGCATGTTTGAAGCTTGATGTGCATGTTTTTTTAAGCCTGTGCATGTTTTGAATTTTGTAGTATGTGTATGTGGATGGGTTGATGATTTGAATTTTGAATTTGTAGTTTGTGGATGTGGATGAAATGTAGTGTGTATATGTGGATGGTTTGTGCTAGTGATTTTTGAACACTTGATGTGGTCTGTACATGTTTGGATGTGAAAAATATGATCAAAAGATGCCGTTATTGCAAATAACGGCATCTTATTCCTGTAACGTTATTGCGAATAACGGCATCAGCATAGTGGAAAAATTAGCAAAGTTGGAGATGGTTGCCAATCTTTCTGCCTTCACAGTCGTTATCCAAGATAACGACATTCTAAACTGATGCCGTTATCTTAGATAACGGCATCTTCATATAATCCCCTGGCCTCCAAGATAACGGCATATCTTAAAATCTACATAAGTATGCCGTTATCCAAGATAACGGCAACTTCTACTCCTGCCGTTTTCCAAAATAACGGCATCTATTCACTATGCCGTTCTCCAGAATAACGGCATCAGTTTAGCGTCAAAAATTCACAATTTGAGCTTTCTGCCATACTTTGTCTTCACAGTCGTTCTTGCGAATAACGGCATATAAAGAAGATGCCGTTATTTCCAAGAACGACATCTGTTGTATGAACAGTTGTGCATGTTTTCTGTGCATGTTTTGTGATGATTGTTTATTTACAACAAACTTATCCATATCCACCAAACATTCATACCACAAATCTCATTCCAAACAATTTAAACTGAAAATGCTCCGCATAAAAATGCAACTTAATAAATTTATACAAATACTAACAAAATAGAAGATATTACTAAAATACAATAACAAGGAAAATATTCAAGTGCGGGTAGATTGTGAAGTCCCCACACTTTGAACATTCTTACAACTCCGTCTATTGTGTCCACTCACACCACATTTCGAACATATTTTTCCACTACTCCCACCTTCTCGAGCATCCATGTCATTGCGGATGCGAGTACTCCTCGGCCTCTCCTTCACCCGACGAAGACTTGAATCTGCTATAAGTACCGGTGCGCTTTAGGTGGGCCAATAAGATTCGTCTGGTATAGGATTGAAACTTGGTGTCCATGTTTTTGCTAACGAATCCGTAGAGTGGAAGACATCAATATACGGCCGATAATCAAGCGCACGTGAAGCACATGCCGCTAACACATGAGAGCATGGAACGTGGAATAGTTGGAATTTGCCACACGTACAAGTTCGGCCCTCGAGGTCCACCGTGTGCCAATGTCCACCTTTTTGATATTCACCATCCATTCTAATTCCCGTTTTCACCCCAAAAATACCATCTCGATTATTAAACATTATTGTCTCATGTAAATTGGATTTTTCACGGTGGGCATCAATTAGGTCCTGAATCCGGGGTGCCCATAATTTACCTTCACTTATAAGTATCTGCGCGGCTTCACGGCGATCAATGAAGTACATGTTCAGACGGAAAAATATCTGTTCTACAATTGCGGTGACAGGTAAGCTACGAACACCTTTTAAAACCGAGTTGAACACTTCGGACAGATTTGTTGTCATTATACCATATCTACGCCCACCATCGGCAGTAAGTACCCACATTTCGATCGCTTTTTCCTTCAACCAGTTAGCCGCATCAGCATTGCTCGCTTCAAGTTGTGTCATCTTTTTCTCGTACTTTTTCCACTGATTTTGACATGAAATTACCTTCAACTTATTCATCAAAAATTTACAACCAAATTTTTTATGGAAATTGCTAGCAAAATGCCGCATACAGTACCGACGATATGCAAATGGTTCCCTCCACGTACTGAACTCATTTCCCATTGCGGATAAAATACCGGCATGTCGATCAGAAATGACACACAGACCTTCACGATCTGTGACAAAGCACCGAATACAGTTCATGAACCATGTCCACGTTTCTATGCTTTCACCATCAACTAGTGCAAACGCAAATAGAAATAACCTCCCATTTGCGTCTGGTGAAACTGCAATCAACAAACAGCCTTTATATTTCCCGTACAAGTGAGTGCCGTCTACACTTATAACTGGTCTACATGACTTCAATCCTTCGATGGAAGGACCGAATGCCCAAAAAACACCCTTAAATGTTTCTATGCCCGGACCGGTCGCAATCTTCGCCCATTGTACAGCCGTACCCGGATTTGAAGCTTGAATTGCATTGAGTAGATATGGTAATTTAGTGTATGCTTTTTCAAAAGAACCATATAGTTTCTCAATTGCTTTATGTTTTGCCTTCCAAGCTTTCCAATATGATATTGTGTAATGGAACCTACCCTTCACTAATCCAATTATGGCTCTTGGTGTTATTGAGGTTATCCCTTCACAGTATCCATTATGACCATCGATACGACCGTCAAGTCAATTTTGCTGTGATCCTGAGTCAATGTAGGATTCACACATGTGTGTACACCTTCAAGTTTTTTTACCACGAAATAATTACGGCCTTTGGGAACAATTGCACTCAAGCGCCATGGACAACCAACTACATTTTAAAGTGAAGGATTTTCTGCAATCTCCTCGGCTGAATGGTTGATGGGCGCGTATTTACATTTCACATGGTATAGACCACGATCTGATTTTACCGTCACGAATTCTCTGTGGTTCTTCACGGCGTACATCTTCACTTGATGTTGTAGAGCATCTTTGGTTGGAAATTTTTGACCAATGAAGAGTTCATCCAAGTTGGAAGAACCAACGGAAGACCGTCCATGTTCATGTATGGTGGCACGAGACATCCATTCATTGGATTGAGATCCACGCATCGCGGCACTTGTGTCCTGACTTGGTAACACGCGGGCATTGTTAACCGGCACATCTACATTGACATCAACAACTGGAGCTTCAACGGCAATCTCCTCATCATCATCATCGAGACCGCGTTCCTCATCTTCTTCCTCTTCGACCAAGTTGTTATTTACAGCGGTGTTGTCAAAGTCTTCCATAGCAATGCCAGTTACCAAAAAATTTTGTGCCAATCGGGTAGGATGTACTTGCTCGTATTTGGAGGAAACAGGTTCCGTTGGAGTTGTGCTAGTATCTTCGTCTGTATTTGAAATCCTAGCATGTGACTCTGCAGATGGTTTCAAAGTCCGTGTGGGCCTAGGACTTTCCATAACAACTCGTGTAGTATTTGGAAGCCTCGTTTGATCGATATATAACTCAACTATATTCCAACCACAACTTGGATGAAGTGTCCTAAGCAATATAGACCTCAGAGAACTGTCACTGTCTATGGGTACCAACATGAAATACTGCACATCCCCTTTACCAGCAGAATAACGGGCTCTGAGTTTCAGACTCATTTCACTTCTATCCCAATTGGCGACTTCATATATCTTATTTATTAATTCTGCATACGTAAAGTTGGGGGTAGCCCAAATAATTACCGGTTCAACATCACTATAAGAATATCCACTCTTCGGATCCTTAATTACTTCACCCCCATAATATAACCAAATAGGGATATCAAATTCCATACCTATGCATAAAAATTCAAACATATTCAAGTCATTCACTACTCACAATAAGCATAACATTAGAATACATATCAAACATAAGGTTAAGATGATAATACCTTCAAATTAAACCAAAAAACCACTAGCAAGAAATTCGTTGTGGATGAAGATTGCAAATGAGAGTGGGAGTAAGGAGGCATGATATATGAAATTTTAGAGGACTCAAATGGTTGAAATTTTTTGATTTTGGGATCTAGGGTTTGTGAGTAATAGGAGCGATGAGAGAGAGAGAAGATTACAAATCACAAGGGGTAAGGGAGAGGAGAAGAGGTCTTTCCATTATAGGAAGATGTGCAAATGGATTATAACTGATGCCGTTATTCACAATAACGGCATCAGTATAATCAATGCCGTTCTCTGAGAGAACAGCAACAGTTGCTTTCAATTTGCAATTCTCTGTCGAGTCACAATTGATACTGTAAGATCTTTAGACAAAAATAAGCTATGCCGTTATTCCCAATAACGGCACGACAATTTTTTTTAAAGAGATGTCATTATTGGGAAGAACAGCATCGAAACAACGTATGCTGTTTTTCCCAATAACGTTTGTTGCTGACGTGTCCTAAACAAGAGCATATCGCTAATTGTTTTGAGAAGTAGAACAAGTCGCTAATTATTTTCAAAAATTCACGAAAAGAAGGAAAAGGACAGAGAAACCTGCAGTAGTTCAACAACAATACAAGTCCTGGCTCCTTGGTTTGACCTAGTCACAACGACATATTGATTGATAATTACAACTTCCTTGCTCAAACAAAGTTCACATATAACTAAACATATCAGTAGTTTGAGTATCGATCTTCTGCTGAATGTATATCACTTTTAAGAATATTTCAGACATTTTAATGTGGCACAAACGATCCAGGAAAAAAGTAGTAATTAGACTAGTGTTACAAAATCAAACTGCGAAATTGAAGGAAAAGAGTATCCCACATGTTAAAGAACAAAACAGAAAGGGGACAAACGACCCAAGAAGAAAAATGCATTAAATATATAGGGTCAACTGACAGAAAAACAGTTTTTCATTTACAAATTCTGGAACACACAAATAAATTAATGAACAGTTCACATGCAGGGGTGTTGCAGAATGCACCTAAGAGAATGTGGATGCTTCATTTTAGGGGTCAAGAGCAAATAGAAGAACACAGTTCAGATGTATTGGTGTCATCACAGTACTTCAGAGGTTTTGTCATATGAAGTCATTTGGGCACGGTGTCATCACCTCTGACTCCAATATCTGCACAGAGGTGCAGGTCAGTCAATCATCTGAAGTGGAGAAAACACAAATGAGTCCCAACTGAAAGCAAGGCGTCCAGTCCTTCAATCTGTAGAACCTCACATAATCCCAGTGAGTCTCAATTTTTTTCTCTGAGGTGATTCTCCACTACCCAAAAATACACCTGTGAGACACAAAAGCTTTCATGACCAACTATCGCTGAACAACTATTGCTAGGATATTACGAAAATAATGTTCCAAGAATTTTTGCAGGCACTCTTATATGCTTTAGTTATAAATTTAGAAGGCATCACAGATGGGCTTGACTAAGACACATACAATTTCTTTATACACCAAATATGGAGAAACAACAGGAGCAAGAAATTAATAAAAAAATATATTAATCGATTAAGCACTCTTCCAAAGATCGTTCCCTGAATCAGAATTAAGTATGGTAAAGATGGCCTTTTATAAGAAATTCTGAAACAGGAATCTAGTGCATTACTGCATCCACGAAAATGAGAAATCTCCCTTTTATTTCTTTTCTGAACTGGCCATGGCCAACCATATTAGACAAATTACAATCATCCCTTCTTCCTAGGGTTGCTTTCGGATAGGATACGGATTGGATATTAGCCATACCAACATCCGTATCCGCATTCCAAAACGGATTTGGATACGGATATGAATAGGACTTTGGAAAAAAAATCATATCCGCATCCGCAAATTTCTGAGACGGATGCAAATCGGATATGGTCTATCGAATACAGATACGAATTCAAACA
Source organism: Hemerocallis citrina (assembly GCA_017893485.1). Classification (NCBI taxonomy): domain Eukaryota; kingdom Viridiplantae; phylum Streptophyta; class Magnoliopsida; order Asparagales; family Asphodelaceae; genus Hemerocallis; species Hemerocallis citrina. Next base: position 519,024 of record JACEHZ010000333.1, on the reverse strand, counting down.
TCAAAATATAATTTTTGTTATAAGTACTCAAATATGGATATGATACATCCATTGACATTTCACATCTAATTATAAATAAAAAAATCAGCACAACCAAATAAGCTCAGGAAAATATATTTAAGACATGACAAATATTTCTCATATAAAAGACAAGTATTTATCTTTCTACTTTAGATATGACTACACATACAGTTACAAGTCTACAAGTTTACAGTTAGATTCTTTGGCATTTTATATTTATTTTTCTATACTAACCAATTAGAATTATTTGAGTCCACTAAAATAAAGCAAGTTATAAATAAACACGCTCAACTACTTAAACTGAAGTTATGAGTTATAAGTATTAAGTTACTATAGTTATGCAAAAAAAAGTATTCAGTAAACTTATGCATATATTTGAAAAATGTACAAATTTTAGGAAATATAGACTTAAAAGCAATTTTGATTACAAATATGGGTGTGTCAATATCCCCATACCCATTCATCTCAAATTTAATTATTTAAGCATTTAAAAAAAATGTTGGGAATCGAATCAGGCCCGAACTTGTAAAAGGCAAAAATAACTAACCATCGGGCCGCTGGTTGAATTATGTCTGGATGTTAATACAATATGTATATAAATAGTTGGATATCTGTATCCGAAAATGATCCAGACCCAGATCCGGATCCGAATCTGAGTGGATACTGATTTTTCTTATCCGTATCTGCCTCATTTTCGGATACGGTTTCGGATCAGTTCGGATAAATCCGCATCCGAAGGCAACCCTACTCTTCACTTCCCTTCATGCAGAGAGTTCACAGTAGGAAGAGGTAGAGAGTACATCCAACGAGCCTGAAAATACTAGTGCTAATACATGTTTTCAGTTTTCAGTTTTCACTAGCTTATGGGATGCCGCAATCAAATTTGAACTTGTCATGCATAGACAACAACATCCTGATGTGGACGTCATCACCAATGCCGGCCCCGAGTTCCCAAGGGCCCAAGGCGAAAGACCCAAATAATTATTTTTGGGGGGCCCTAAATACAATATAATTTTTTTACACGTAAAATACGTGCCTATATTTACAAGGGAAATACAAATTTGACGGTCCCTAAAAGTGCAAAAAAATCGGGGGACTCAGGCGACTGCCTCACCGGCCTCAAGGTGGGGGCCGGCCCTGGTCATCACCATACTGCCATGAACTCCAGCTGAAGCCCTTCCATCGTTTAAACCGCTCCAGCTCGCTCTCTCTCTCTCTCTCTCTCTCTCTCTCTCTCTCTCTCTCTCCTTCCTTTGAATCAGGTTCAAACATCTACAGCCTAGGAAGCACGGGTAATTCCAAATGGACAACATACGTATCGGGTATCGATACTCCTTGGGTACTCCCGGGTGCATACCCAAGGACTATCCAATTTTTTTAATACATGTTTGCAATTTTTTGACACAATTATTTTTAGATGAATGTTTGGGGCCCCAGTATAATTTCAAAAACTTGCTGTTTTAAGTTATGCTCAAATACAAAATAAGTATACCCAGTGTTTTGATAGTTAGATTATCAATTTTTTTTCTAAAAATACTTATAATTATAACGTATTCTTATAGTTCTATTAAATGGTTCAAATATTTGCATATTTAACAAAATAAACAAATAAGTATTTATATGTAATATAAAATATATTATATTTAACGCACCCACCAACGCACCCGTATCCTACTTTTTTATAAAATCACGTATTCCCGTACCTGAGTCGTGTCGTACCCATACCTCGTATCCGTATCTGTGCTTCATAGTCGACAGTATGCGGGAGGTAATACAAAAGATAAGACAAATGCTTAAGAAAGGGGATGAAATGATAATGGAGATGAAATTCAAATATTATGGAGGGTAAATTGCAGAAACCCCCTCTGATCTATACGGTCAACGCAATAAACCCACTGCAGTCAACTACCTAAAAACCCCCTAAAATTCGATATGAAGTGTCGAGAATACCCTTCTCAGGATTTTTTTTTAAAAAATAATTGAAATCCCGTTCTCCCTCATTCGAACACCTCGGCCTCAATCCCAACCCCGACCACCTCCAACCTCCCTCCTCTCCCTTGGCCTCAATCACAATGCTGACCACCTTCTCATCCCTCTCCTCCCCTCTTCATCCCTCTTCCACCTCACCACCTCCACCTAACCCAAAACCCAGCCCCCACTACCTCCCCTCCTCATCCCTACTCCATTCACCACGATTTGGATTTCTTATTTTATGGATAGTATTTTGAAAAAAAATCAACGAAATCAAAGTTGTTTTATGTTGAAATATGTTAATTTCCGTGAAATTGACTGTCGTCTTCCTATGTTTAGTTGATTGACGAGGTTGGGGGCGAAGCTAAGAGGAAGGGGAGGAGAGGAAGAGGAGGGCGCGGAGGTCGGGGGTAGGGGGAGTGGGCAAAGCTTGGAGGGGAGAGGCACGGGAGGGTGGGGATGTGGGACGAGTGGAGCTGGAGGAGGCGAAGGATAGGAAGGAGTGGAGGGAAGGGGTGGGGTCCAAGAAGGGCCGGTAGTGGCAGTGTAGTTGAATGCTCGCCTCAGGCTCAACCTTAGGCTTAAGGCTCAGGCATAACAACAGTTTAAGCCTCAAGTCTCAGTTAAGGCTCTCCATTTGTTCGAAGCTTCACTCAGGTTTGCGCTTGGACGCGCCTCAGCAAAGGCTCAAATCTTGCGCCTCAAGTAAAAGGCGTGCCTGAATATAACAGACCCGACCTGACCCGACCCGTCTTCACAACCAGACCCATCTTCAACCCTTCTCGTATTTCGTAACTTCCCCAATTCTTTCATCTTCTCATCTCCAATTCTAAACTCTAACCCCAATCTCCACCTCCCTAGCTCCTCAATCTGCACTCATCAATCTCCCCCCCTCTCAACGGTATCGGCGGCGACACAACAACATATAGCAGATCAGCGGCTATAGTGAAAGCAGATCGACTGCACCGGCAATACTCCTCAGTCTAAAGACTCCACTCCTATTCTGGTTTCTTTCTTTTCTGATTTTACACTTTGATGATTTCTTTCTAGGGTTTTCGTCTATCTTTGCTTATGATGTTTTTTGCAAGTTACTTTGAAACAAAATTGTGAAGCTAGTTCAATCCATAATTTACTATAATTATGAAACCATGTCTTATTCAAACAATTGCATCATATCTCAGTGTGGAGCATGACCAAATTTTATGGTCGGCTAACTTTATGTTATTGCTGTAATATTTCAAAATACCTTACCATTTACTAAGAAGTAAGAACGCAATACTGTAATACTGTATGCTCATTACTGCAATATTTAATTTGATACTATTGTAGTTTTACTATATGCTCATTACTGTGTAATACAGTAATGTTGTATGCTGTATGGTAAGTATCTTCATTACTACTGTAATACTGTATGCTCATTACTGTACGAAACTATGATTTGAAGGTTAACATGATATTATTGTAGTTTTACGGAGGTACACATTGTATCACTTCTTCTTTGGGACAAGAAACACATTGTAGTTATACATTAAAGGAACAAATTGTAGTTTTACAAAAAGTGATAACTTACACAGTTATCTTGGTCATTGTATGATATATTTTGTTGCCATGATGTTATTTTATTTATATAATCTTATTCATAAATTTTAAAAACCTCAAAAAGTAATAGTGTCTCGGTTAAGTGAAGCTTACGCCTCAAATTGTGTCTTGCGCCTCAGGCTTTTTACGGGGAAGTGAAATTGTGTTGTGCCTTACACCTTCGACTACACTTGGTGGTGGAGGATGAGGTTGCGCGGATAGAGAGGCGGTGGAGGTGGAGATGGTGGAATTTTTTTATTCAGATGGTGGGGATGGAGCTCAGGCCGAGTAGAGATTGTGGAGATGCAACTCAAACTGGAGATGGAGGTGGAGATGCTGGAGGTGGATGTGGAGGTGGAGATGATTTTTTTTAATTGTGTATTTAAATAGGGGTATTTAGGGTATTTCGCATCCAAAATTAAAGTTTGTTTGGATAGTTGACTGCAAATATTACTATAGGGGGTTTATTGCGTTGACTGAAATATGAAGGGGGTATATTGCGTTGACCGTATAGATCAGGGGGGTTTCTGCAATTTACCTAATTATGGAGCTATATAATTCTCTTGGTGCCCAAATGACCCACTCATCCCATTTCCAAGCTCACTTGGATTATGCTAACGAAGACTGTTTGATTTAGACCGAGAGAATCAACAGCAAAATAAGGCAATTGTTGATCATCGCGCGGAGGATGTGGCCTCCCGTGAAAGGCCCGGGCCCAAAAGAAACTGGCATGCAGAAGTTATGAATGAGGGAGTAAATGGATATATTTAGAAAAATTAGATGATGGTGCGCTCCACTGTAATGGCGTTCATAAGAGGGAAAGGGGATGCAGATTCGGTTGAGATGTTGAAAAGAGAGGTTGGAGAGCTGAAGGAGGTTATAAAAGCAAAGGAATTCTTGTTTCAGAGCTACAAGGAACAAATGATAGAACTAAGTGCATAGGTGAAGGAGCTGCAGTTCAAACTTGTTTTACAGGAAACAAATATTTTGCAGAGGTAGATAGAAAAATTTGTTATGGTTTTTCCAATCCATGAACTGTAACACCCCGCAAAATACTATGTAGCTGTTTTGCATTGTAATCCGTGCACATTTAAGAATTGCAAGCGATTATATATTTTCTAATAATAATTAGTTTAATTGAGAAATTTCAGACATATTACTTATTCTGAACCCGATACAAGACTCGGGATATCTTCGCAATTAAATTGTGGATTTGCCCCAATTGTTTTAACAAGACAATCTTCATGAAATAATAATTTTTTATAAAATATATTTTTAAATTTACAAATAAATTATCTTATATATATATATATATATATATATATATATATATATATATATATATATAGATCGTATATGATATATATATAGATCGTATATGATATATGATCTATAATTATTTTGAATGTGAATATCACCATATATATTCTCTAATTTAAATATTTGAATATATTTTGCTATGAATATACATATTAATTTGAATTATAAATAATCATACATTGTTTTGTTATAGGGTTAGGGTTTTGCTTGACCTAGGGTTAGGGTTGCTAAACCCTAGGGTTACTTGCTTGACCTAGGGTTAGGGTTGCTAAACCCTAGGGTTACTTGACCTAACCTAGGGTTAGAAAACCCTACATCATGATTGTGATTGGATGAGATTTGATGAGATCCTATGGTGGAGAATTAGCCATGTTTTGATTTCATGAACAAATAAGATCCAAGAAGCTTCTAGTTTTTTATGTGTTTGGCTTTCATCCAACCATCCAAATCCCTTCACCCACCCACCCTCCACCTCATCACCCCCACCCTACACATTTTCGGAAATCACCATCCCCCCATCTCTCCCAGTTTCCATTCTTGTAAAGTTCTTTTAAAAGCTCATCTTCATCCTGAGAAGAAAAGAGTGTTCAAATTGTTTAGTAGGTTCATGCTTTGGAGCTCTTGGAGGTGAAGAAGAGGCAAGCTAGGAGAAGTTTGCATTCAACCAAGATTTCATCTTTCAACTCAAAAATTTGGTGGGTATTCTCTCAACTCTAATAACTAGCTATTTTTTTGTGTGAGACATGATGTGTAGGAGTAATAAGAGAGGCTAAAATTATGCATGAGTAATGAGAAGTTGTGAAACTTGAGTTTGTATGTTAGTGCAATTTTTATACCATGCTTTCTTGATAGAACACCTACGTTATGTTACACACCTAGAAATTTCTACCTTGCAAATGTCTTAGAATCTGAACCCAAAATTTTTATGGCATGTTCTAGCATAAGTTTAGAGCATACTCAATTTTTAAAATATTTTTCTGGGTTCATTTAGTAGCTCAACAGAATGGTTCTTTTCGGAACAGAGAACAGTGAAAATACTGTCTTTCCTTGTTATAAAGTGAAGTTTGAAAATTCATATTATGGAATTGGTATGGTATCTTGAGCTAAAAATTTTACTGGAGGTACTTGGATATGTTAACAACAATCGTTCCAAATTTCCAATTTTTCTGAATTTATTTGATATATTTAAAAATTATGTTTTGTCAACTGGTCCACAGCCAAGAACTGTCTCTATTCTGTTTCGAAGGTGGAGTTTAATAAATCATAACGAATTTATGGTACCAAATCTTGCAATGAAATTTTTATTGTAGCATCTACTATGTATCTAGATCATGTATCTAAAATTTTGGAAATCATAGACAACATTTGATGGGTTCTCAAAATTAGTTTGTGAACAGAGGTCAGGCACACTGCCTGAAAACATGAATGTTTTTCCACTAGATTCAAAAGGCTACAACTCTCTGCATATATTGAATCTTGATGCAATTTTGGGATATGTTGGACTCGTATATGTCTAGTTCATGAATCCAAAATTTTATGAGTATTGGACTTATGGTTGAATTGATATTGAATTTTGAGTGGACCATGTTCAATTAAATTCAGATTTAGTAGGGTTTGTGCACTTTAGCTTTTCTAGAACTGTGTGTTTAGAATCTGAAAGAATGATCCACTAAAGACTTGTAGAAGAGTCTTAGCTTTCCAAAACATTTAGAATCATGCAATTTCAGTTTGTAGATTGAAAGATATGATTTTCCTAAGTTCTAGACAGAACCAGTTATAGTAGAAGACTTTGTATTTGTAGAGTAAGCTTATTTTTCCTATGCACACCTAATAAAAATAGGGTTTTATAGTGCTTTAATGGATGAATTTGAGGATGTCATCAACTAGAGAGTTGTAGTAGACACTCATAGCTTTCCAGAAAACCTAGGATCATGTATTTCCGATAAGTGAACGAATTGTTATGACATTGGCAAGAAGAAGCAGTTGTGAGTTCAAATTTGCATGTCTGAGAAATTGTGGTTTTCTAGCCCTGTGTGGTTAGAATATGGGGAACTGGATAACTAGAGAATTGAAGTAGACACTCTTAGCTTTCCAAAGAGTATTAATTCATGGAATTCCAGTTTGTGGATTAGAAGTTATGACTATTTTTCTAATGTCTGGATAATTCAATCTTAGTAGTAGATATGTATTCTGTCAAATAGGTCATTTCGCTCTACACCTAAGTCTCGGACTTGTGTTAGTAGCATTTATATGTTGGAAAGACTTCATTTCTATCAGGGTTTTGAGTTTTTCTAAGGTGTGATGGTTTGCTTGATTTGAGCTGTCTCAGAGATCGTCTAGGGTAAGGTATTACCCTACGACTAACAACCCTCAGGCTAAAATTGAATTCTTCCGCCTCGAGAACTGGAGTCATCCCTCGTGCACCGAAAAATTCTTACCCAATGGGTAAATGATCGCTGGCTGGGATACTGGATGCGATCCGAGTCAGAGGTGGTGGCGAACGATGGAGATCAGGTCGCCGGTGTTTGGGATTGGTAGGCTGGGTCTAATATGACTGGATGTATGACCTACTTGTAGCCAGTGAATGATATGATCTAATTATCTACATCGTCTAGAATGTGTTGATGCCCTAGGTCTGTCAACGATTGGATATTATTAAATTGTGTATTTCACCTCATTTGCTGGGTGTTGCTGTTGATTTTTTGTGTGAAAGCAAACAGATGAATTTGTGGATTCTTGAAGGAAACAAGCAAGCATACCTGTTGACTTTCACCGGCGTTTTGATTGGTTTCTCGCCGCTGCCGTGAACCTACAAAAAGTTCGATACACCGGGATGAATCCCGGCGACGAACCCTCCGACACTCTTGTCAGTAATCTGAAAGATTATGGAAGATCTTTAGGTAAAAAAAGATTGATTATCTTGTTACGGTGGGGGGAGAAGGGTATTTATAATCGTCGTAGGAACCAGTTTCGAGATAATGATAAATCTCTACTTTCCAATGTTTATGGATAAGAAGAGAGTTTGACTCGTTTCGTGATAAGAGGGGCAGTTTAAACTGTTTCTTAGGGATAACCACGAATTTGAATCACACTTTATCCATCTGGGTTGGTTTGTAGCGGGTCGCTACCCATACCCAGTAGGACAGATCCGTTCTTGAGCTATTGGGCTTTGAACTTTGTTCATCATGTCCATGAATATCGCAGGTGCATTCGTCACTCCAAATGGCATAACTCAGAATTTGTAATGCCCATGTCGAGTTCTGAATGCAGCCTTATGCACATCTTCAGTCTTCATTCGAACCTGATGGTATCCCGATCGAAGATCTATTTTAGAGAAAACAGCTGCTCCTTGTAGACGATCGAACAGGTCATCAATTCGTGAAATTGGATATTTATTCTTAACAGTGACTTTATTCAACTCTCGGTAATCGATGCACATCCTCATCGACCCATCTTTCTTCTTCCACAGTACCGGTGCTCCCTAAGGTGACGCACTCGGCTGAATAAAACCTTTCCCCAAAAGTTCCCAAATCTGCCGTTTGATCTCATCCTGCTCCACAGGCGCCATCTGATACGGTGCCTTGGAAATGGGTGCACTCCCTGGCTGAATAGTGATGCTGAACTCTACATCACGATGCGGAGGTAACCCGGGCAAATCTTCCAAGAACACAGTCGAGTAATCCCGAACCCCTGGAATTTGCTGCACCTCTACAGGAACCTTCTACTTGCTGATAGCTGCCACCAAATTTGAACATCTCTTTTTCCCTTAGAAAGTGACTACAGGACCTCTTGGAGCCTTCACTGTTACTTGGTCTTGCACTCGATGTATGCACTGTACACCGACATCCAATTAATGCCAATGATAACATCGACCCCTAGGATATTCAGCTCGATCAGATCAATCCCAAAAATCCTGTCTCCAATCTCGATCTCGCAGTCTGCATAGTACCAATCAGTGGTTGAAGTCTCCCCTAATGGAGTAGCTACTGCTAAGACCTTGCCTGGAAAGACCTTCGGTTCGACTCCCAAGACTTTAGCGAATTTATGAGACAAAAGTATGAGAGAATTCAGTGTCAAACAAAACGACTTTCTTTTCATTTAAATAAAGTTCTCCTGTTACATAACACACTATCGTTACATAACAGTTCTACTAAATAATCAGGAAAAAAGAACAGAAAGCTTCTAAACATTCGCCCTCGTACCAGTGATGACGTGATCCACTTCATCAGCATCAGCCTCAGTCAAAACGAATACTCGTCCCTGCTGGTATGGCTTCTTCCCAACCTGCTGCGGTGGTCCACTCCGGGCGACATTCTGCGGCTTGGGGCAGTGAGATCTGTAATGGCCTGTCTCTCCACAATTGAAACATGTCACCACAGGAGGCTTCACTCAACCATTTCCTGGTCTTCCAACCATATTGACAGCGTTCGCCCCCGTAGGTTTGAACCTTCGAGCTGGCCGCTGCCCTCTGCCATTCCCATAAATTGCGGGCCTCTTCCCCACATTCCAGTTGTTCCTCCGATTCCGAACAGCATGGAACTGCTCTATATCCGCCTCAGTAGCTGCAGCTCACTTGACTAACTTGTCAAACCTCCTGATACCAAGGAGTATCATCCTTGATCTCAGACTCGGCCTCAATCCGTGCTCGAACTTCCGAGCTTTCTTCGCCTCGTCCATCACAAGTTCGGGTGCATATCTCAAAAGTTGAGTAAACCTTGTCTCATACTCCCTGACAGACATGCCTCCCTGCAGCAGCGCTAGGAACTCCATGGCTTTCTTGTCTTGGACATCAGATGGAAAATAGTGACCACGGAACTCCTCCAAGAATTCCTTCCAGCCAATAGCACCATTTCCCATCGTCCGCTTCATCGACTGCCATCACACAGCCGCATCCTTCTCAAGCTGCAATGTAGCCAGCTTCACCTTGCTACCTTCTGGAATTTCCAAGACTTCAAAGATAGTCTCGACTTGCCGAATCCAATTGTCAGCTACATCTGGGTCTAACTTTCCTTCAAACACTGGTGGCTTCATCCTCTTGAATGACTCCACGAGTTTGATCGCCTCAGGAATTGGATTCGCAGGCATCCCCCTAGAGTTTTGATTCATGGCAACGGCGTTGAGGGTCTAATAGACTCTAGCCAACTCCGTCTCCAAGTCGAGTCCATAGCTGGGTCCTTCTCCATTCCTTGATCTTCCAGCCAGTCTCTGATTCAAAAGATCTATTAAATTCGAAGTAGAAAACATGAATTTAAACCAACTTCTTTCATTTCATTGAATTCAAACTTTGTACATTCAAATTTAAAACATCGTCTGACATCAAGCAAAAGCATTGAGAAGATACAACATTCTAATCCCTACGGTTCCTCTTGGCTTGCCTACGCTCTTCCCGTAGTCCTGCCACTTCTTCAGTACATCATACATTTTCTTTCTCTTCTCGAGTTCCCAAACACAATGACTGAGGGTTGCAATATTCTCCTTCAACCTCGCACACTGGGCCTGCAACAGCTCTGCTCTTTTCCTCTGAGTCTCCACCTGCCTCTGAAGAGACGATGAGACCCCCTGGAACTGGCTCTTCCTCGTCGGATGAGATGTCTGATGAGTCCGGAGGCAGAGTGATCTCTCGGGACTCGGGCCATTCTCCTTCATATTCCTCGGGATCTTCTTCGTCGGAATCTCCTTGTCCAGAGTAGTCCTCTTCGATTGTGTGCAAATCAACATCGCCTGCTGGGTCGTGATGGTTCGCCATCTTGGGGAAGGGAAAAAGAAGCAGAAGAAGCATCAATCATAGAGCAACACAAATGTAAGTAGCTTACATTTAAATCTCTATATCCAACTCACACTCTAATGTCCACTCTAGGGTGTCGTTCCTTATAAATTTGTACTACTTGGAATTGTGGCTCTGATACCACTTTGTAACACCCCGAATTCCAAATAAGACTGAATTCGAAGTTCCACAGGATCTTTACACTTCACTACGAACAATTTTACAAGGAATTTAAAACTTTTATTTACAACAATGATTACATCAACGCAGCGAAATTTAAAATTACAACATGATCAGTGTAGTCGAAGGCATAAGGCGCAAAGCAATTTTACTACCCTGTACACAGCCTGAGGCGCAAGGCACAATTTGAGGTGTAAGCCTCACTTAACCGAGGCGCACTATTACTTTTTGGGGTTTTTGAAATTTATAAATAAGATTATATAAACAAAATCACATCATAGCAACAAAATTTATCATACAATGACCAAGATAATTGTGTAAGTTATCATTTTCGTAAAACTACAATGTGCTCCCCTGTAATGTATAACTATAATGTGTTTCTTGCCCCAAAGAAGAAAAAATACAATTTGTTTCTCTGTAAAACTACAATAATATCTTGTTAACCTTCAATTCATAGTTTCATACAGTAATAAGCATACAGTAATACAATAATGAAGATACTTACCATACAATATATAATATTACAGTATTACAGTTTTGAGCATACAGTAAAACTACACTAATATCAAATTAAATATTACAGTAATGAGCCTACAATATTACAATATCACTAATCAACCCTAAGAGCTTTAAGATCCATGCCCGATTTGGACGTCCCAATTTTGTTCTATTTTTACCCATATCACTAATCAACCCATTGACGTCAAATATATTGTATAATACAGTACACAATTTTGCAAACTAATTAAAATAGTAATGTAGAGTACAATCATTTAAATCCGAATTCCAACTTCTGCACAATGCATACACAATTCTATTGTGATTAGCATTACTTGGAGAAATATATCATAAGGATTGAGCTATCTTGCATGAACAAAGGTTGAACACCAAATATCCTTCTTTTAAGTGAATAGTTAATAGTTTTGAGTTTTGAAATGGTTGAAATTTAAGTGGACGGTTGATATAGAATAAAATATTAAACATGTGATTAAGATTTTAACTGTTAAATTAAAGTAGGTAGTTAATATAGGTTGGGACTTTAAATGTATAATTAAGATTCATTAGTACACATAAGAGGTGAAAGTGAGTCTCTGACTAGAGCCTCATTCACAAGCAGGAAGAAAAAGTGCAGCTGTAGTATACTCTTAAATTACAAGACAGCATAACAAGGGTTATGATGACTCGTGCATTTCTGAATCATACAACTACTTAGCAATATTCTCAAAATAAAAATAAATGAAATAAAACAAATCAACTACTTAGTAAAGCAAATATGTATATATATAGGGCTATGATCCGGTGATAACTCTTTTGGTGAGAACCACGTGAGAACTTTTTTTTGGGAACATTGAATTGAAAATCCGAACCGTTCATTTTGATCTACATGCCTAAATTAGTCCAACGATGGGAGATGAAGTCATTTGAGATTTATTTGGCCATGCATTAAAGTGTTACAAATTGTACAGTTGAATATCGTTATTTTTTATAATGACATGATGGATGGACAAATCAATTTCAAATGACTTGATTTTACATTTCTAAACTAATTTAATCATGTTAAACAATGTGAACGGTTCGAATCGTCCATGCGATGGCTATTCATGGAGTTCTCATGAAGCTTATCATGAGAGCGGTTCGCACCGGATCGCTTCCCTAATATATATATATATGCTATCATGCCCGCAGCATTTTATTTCGCTAATTCTTTATGGCATATGGTACACATATATTATGCAGAGAAATTTGCAAACTAAACTTGAGGAACATTACACAACCTCCAAAACTGTAACAGACATCATTCATTTAAGGATCTCCAGGAAAAAATTATACTTATCATTTTACCTTAAAGTCCAAATGCAACTCTCTGCACAAAGTCTGGCCTTCTCTTGCTAGGCATCCGGACAAGCCCTGTGATCTGCAGCTCTGTCACAGCTCTACAAAACCTTGCTCTGGAAAAACTCATGTTAAGTATAAACACTAAAACAGAAAAACCAATCTTCAATTGTGCCTCATCTAAAACGCAACACATTTGTGAATACGTAGTCCATATGTTATATTAAAGCAAATCAGGTTTATCTTACATGTTAATGGTTTCCGATATATATAGTGTTTACCGCTGTTTAGATCATAATACCAATCATACTCCTCCGCATCCTACCACATGCAGCTATAAGAAGAAAATGAGGAAGAAAAAAAAGAAGGAAAAAGTTGGAGGATACTGAGTTGTTGCTTCATTCTCTGGAGGTGTACCTTTCACTATTTTGGAGGCAGGAGAGTGCTGCACTTTACGTTTAATCTGAAAAGAGCTGGCAGTTGTTGCTTTGAAAGACTGATACCAATCGTGAAGATTAATGAGGTCACCATACTCTTGTGCAAGATTGTACCTGAATAGACATGTGAAAGTTCAGCTGGTATCAACTAAAGAAGACAGTTCTGCTGGTATCAGCTAAAGAAGACACTATAATGGTTCTCCATGAGCACTCTTTATTAAAAATTCAGTTCTGGTAACAGCCAGCTCAGAACTTATAAGTGCAGGTAAAAATCACTTGAAGGCGGTCAGTTAGATGGGCTGAACCTACATATAAACTGTTTAAGACTCACTGTGACTTCAAGAGTTCAGTAACTTTTCTGCACAGGCCCAACCCTTTAGAAAATAAAACATGCAAAGGACTAAATGTGCTTCACTATAGTGTGTGAACAGTGAAGGAAATGGCATCACTATAGTGTGTGAACGGTGAAGGAAATGGTCATCTACTAATATTGGTATGCGAACGTATGTTTGTAATCAGCCTCACAATCAGTCAGAACAAGAAAGCAAGAGATGCAGACCACACCAAGAAAAGGGTGGTCAAAGAAATGAGATATTACTTACATAATGGAAGTATCATGCATTGATGGTGATATGGCATTTTCTCGCCTACTGCAACAACTGCACTGAAGATGGCTTTGGGACCTGATCAGATCAAGCTGAATTGTGCTCCTTGGATCTCCTACTAAAGCCTAAGCACAATATAACAACAAAAATAAGACAAAAGTATTGATTCTTTAGCAGATTTTTTACGATACTGTGCATATAAATCTAATAGAATTCCATTATCCAAATAACATCCATACCATAAAATAACCATGTGATATAATAGTTCTACTATATTGATGCATAATGGCCAAAAGCAGATTTTTCCTAACACCATTTCACGCGGAGGAGAATACCACACCTTTTTGTCTAATCCTTCCTCCCTGGAGGGGAAGGAGGACTTGTTAGGAAAAGGTGTCTGACCTCTGTTTTATCTCACCAAAAAGAAAGGGAGAGAGAGAGGAGAGAGAGAGAGAGAGAGAGCATGGAGGAAGGATAATACCTACTACATTTGGGACTGAAGATTGTTTATTATTCTCCAAAAAAGATTGTTTAATATTATATCACTGGATGTAAAGCTGTGTAGTTTCAGTTATATCCAACAATTGCGAGGAGCATGAGTATGAGCATGAGTCGGGATTGAATATAAAGAAAAGGTTGAACAAAGAATTTATAATGAACTAAGAATTGAATATAAAGTAGAAGAATATACTTATAAGTTATTGTACATTAGTTGATCGCATGGTAGGACTCATTCAACATAACTTTTTGCTTTCCACTAATCGAAGGTTATGGGACAAACCATTACCCCACCAAGCTACAATATACGTCAACTATTATACCATTGCTTATCAAAAGAAGATACATCATCCGGTATTAGGAGAAAGATCATTTATCTAAGCCATAGATACGGAATTCTAGCGACTGGCTAAGGACCCCGATACATTTACAATCATGCAGAAGGCAATTCAACATGATGGGAGATCTGCTATAAAACTATACCAACAAATTTTTTTGAATAGACTTAACATTCATCTTAATCTTATTGTGCTTTGTCACCCTCCATCTGCTTCTTACGGGGTGACTATACAAGGGGAATTTCATGAAGATTGATAGTTTTCTATAATATAGGATAAACTTAAAGATTCATCGTATTGCACTACTCCCTCCACATGCTTCGAATACTTAATGCACTAGAAGGATACCAAAGGTCAGCTTGTAAATTCTCTATGCTATATATACATCTACACATAAACAGAGGCCAGCTTTGAAAAGGTATGTAGACAAATCTTTTTTGAGGTAACAGAAATTAAGTTTTCAAAGTTGTCCTAAAAGAGTTCTTCATGATCTAAGTACTAAAGGAAGAATGTAACTAAAGTAGACAACTATAGATTTAATATATATTATATATTTGACGGTATAGGACACCATCGTTTGGAGGAAAATTTCCCCTAATTATCCAATTTCCACATCATAAATTCATGATCCACATCCTTCAGAGTGATCTTCATATCATAAAATTTCCCCTGTTTGTTTATTCATCTAATGGCTGCAAAAAGAACAGATTTTTAAGCAATAAAACAAATAGGACCACAATGCATGGCAAGAACATCTTCACCCCTCATGATATTTCATCTTCTTATGTTTATGTCATGCATGACTTTAAACTGTACAATTCAAGCATTTGAGAGAAGGACAGAGTTTGTGGCTTGCCATGTCCTCCTATGGCACTCTTCCTTCCGATTTTTAAATAAATATTCAGTAAACATATTAGAGACAGTTAATATTATATTGCATAATCACATAGTACTATATAATAAGATAAAGCCTTCTACTTGTGTACAACAAATTTCTGTTCTTTTCCTTTTTCCTTTTTTAGGTCAAACAGGAGGATTAACCCTGTGTTCCATTAACAAGAATTCAAAGAAACGAGAAAATTCAGAACATGAAGCAAATTGAAAGTACATGATGAACCCTCCAAACTAAAAAATTAAGAACTTACGGCGACTATTCATTAAGCCCTGATCAAAACTGAGTTTAAGATATCATATTCATTTGAATAAAGGTGACCACATAGAAGTTGACGCCAGAGACAAGGCAAATAGGACAAAGAAACAAAAGAGGCGAAGCAGATGACAGAATAAAATGAGGATGTGGTTTACTTCTGGGGATATAGGAAAGCATTCTCTGTTGGCTATTGGGTTTTATCAGTGCCTCAAAGTTGCATGTACTACAGCAAATAGGTATCCGTCCAGATGTTTCGATTGAGGCCAGCAAAGTTTGAAGATTGAAGCTCGTTATTTATGATTATAGAGCACTAAACAAAAGTGCGAGGGTCCCATTTATCACATGGGGAGCTATCCCATATCGGTTAAATGGTGAACCAATATGCAGTAGATATAAATTAGGATTCCCTCCCTCTAATAGCTAGCTAGCTTTTTAAGGGTGCGTTCTCCTATGTCTTTATCAATGGTTTCATATCGATGGTATCAGTGCAGGACCCATTGTTGCCTACTTTGCTCTGAAAGGGCTGCCTAGAGGCCGGATTAAAACTAATGGTAGACCCAAGAGAGGAAAGGCCAGTGCCACTAGAGTGAAAGCCACCGGGTACATCTGATTAGGGAAGCATGGTGGCACATTTGGTTCCCATTTGTTATATGGGGCGATACCCCCTATCAGTAAAATGGGGAGCCAATATGGGGTATATATAGATTTAGGTTCTCTCCTTCCAATAGCAAGCTTTTTAGGGGTGAGTTTTCCAAGGTCTGTATCAAAAGAACATGTAACTTCAAAGGTGCTCCACAAGTTCGCAACAAACTGTTTCACATACATATGTTCTTCATCTTGATTTTGAAGCTATACATTGTCTTCAGTAACAGGAAGAGCAAAAGAAAAACAACTAAAGTGTACAGCATACTTCAGTCTTGCTATAGAGCCCACAAAAGTTAAATTAAGTGTATATAAGCAATTTAAATTTTAACCATGCAAGTAGCAACAGTGCAAATACTGAAACCATTAAATTGATTCATTGAGCCTGTAATGGGGGGAAAAGCTACGCAGACCTAGCTGCTCCAAGAACTTACCGATTGTAGAACGTCAACACGCTTAAAGCAGATGATCTCATGAAACTGTAAGCTCTCAATAGGTATCATAAAGGTCCTGTTCAAAGATATCATGATCAGACAAGATTCATTGAAGCCCATCAAAAGTATAAATTCCACAGGAAGACAGTATTTGAATTATATCTTCTTGTCTATAGCCAGCATAAAACGTATAAGAGTCATACAGAGAAAACTGCGAAGATATCTAATCAAACTAGATGAATTACAGATCTGATACACATGTTTACTTCTACAAAATTATTTACCATTATAATATGGGATTATAGCTGTATGGGGCATTTAATGAATGTTTCCCGCTCATCAATGAAGGTAGATTTAACATACCCAGGGTTGGCTTCACACAACCTCAATAACAATTGCAAATTGACTAAGACAGGATTTAAGCGTAACTCTAATCCATACAAAAAATAGTAGAATATAAGCAATTACCTGATCATGCCATCCAACAGCATAGCGGCTTTGTCATTAACTGAAGGTACACCCCTTCTTACACCCACAGATCTTGATCTCCTGTCACATAACTAAAACTTTTCATGAGTTCCAGTTCAAGACTATAAAGTAAAAACGACTATAAACCCTGTCGAAGCTACCTTCAATTTTCAGGACCAAGTCTGTAGATTTACAACATTTCTTAATTTCCATCATCAGATATATGCAAAAGTTGAGGTAGCTCTTTAGGTATCGTGTCAGCCTAATTTACCTTAACTAATTCATAACAGTATCCATTGTTGTTCAAATACGCACAAATTCATTAGTAAAAAATAAACCAAGGACAACTCAGTGATTTATTTTTGTTTTTAATAAAAGGAACATCAATGCAGTGCCGCAGTGCCATCTTTGAAATACAGCAGTTCTGGCTCACATGTCCAGTATCCAGTGCCATAACAATGATCAGTTAACTGTCTTTAAGAACACGCCAAAATTTTTCATGTTCTTTCTGAATTGTTGATGATGTCTTAATGAACTTCTCTTCCACTGTTTGATATTGACTTCACGAAAATACAGAATAAAAACCTTCTCCACAATGTATTGAAGACTTAAGACTTGTATAATACTTGTGATCTAGGACAGACAAATTATCCAAACTAAGTACACTACAATGAGTAAAAAGCCAATATTACTTCACCAAAATAAACAAAATTTTTAAATAGCAAGGAAATACTCCCCTACTATAGATGACTGTTGTCCTAAAACAATAGTAGATTTTACATAAGAATACAAAATCAAGCTTCAATTTGGACTCCGAGTACCATGTGATGAAAAGATCAATTTTTGTATTTACATTTGAATGTTAAGGAACATGTCTCCTCAAATTAACGCTGAGAAGAATTTCCCTTTCATAGCTCATCTCATAATTATTTGCTGAAAGTATATTGCTGAAAAATGGGCAGAAAAGACTAGATAAGTTGTTTTAAAGTTCCTTCTGTTTAGTAACTGATTGATTCACAATGTAAACAAACAAAGAGGCAGGAATTTTCTAAGTATACACTTTTAAAGAACAGAAGGAAAAAATGTCCCAAGACCAGAAAATCTACTTCCAACTAAAATATAGTATCATGAGAATCAAATAAAGGGGACAAGGGTAAGGGAAAAAGTATAATGGCAGAGTTTGGTACCCGAAATGATACGGAACTCCCTTCACAATACGATAACAATAACAGCATTAAGTACTATCAGCAGTAGTTTCCAGCTCTAACTGAAAACCATCCTATCAAACTATCAATTATGTTGTAACCAGAGATCAGCCATGTTTAACCTTATAAAACATGTTAAAGCATACATAGTTACAAACCCTGTATTTCTCATATGCAGCACATGGAATGATTGAGATAAAAACTTACTTAAAGATATCTGTTGCAGACTCTTCCACACTCTGCCTAGCATTTGAAGATCCTATTAATGATTGGAGTTCTCTCACTTTGTCATGGACCTGTGATTAAACCACGATCAAATCACATCAGTTTTAAACCTGTTATCGAATCTAGTCCTTCATGAATTCCCAACCAAGAATCTCTTCCAAATAATGTAATAGTCTGCATAAATACTACATCCAAGAAACAACTAAAAGCAAATAAGTAACCAAACATAAGGATTTCGTAATTAGTATATGATGCTGTAAAAAGGAAAGCATTTAAAATGCTAGTATTTATTCAGGTAATACATGTGTGCGCCTCCATCCTTCCATCATATATCTAATGAAGGTCAGGGTCACATTATATTCAAGAAATAGGGACATGATGCAACATGGTACACTAACACCAACAAACAGAAAATTCTAAAATACTACTCTGAAATAGGAAACATTATATCAGCAAAGTGCATTCGATAGAAGTGCTTAGCATGTGTTCAACAATAACATGGCTTCCAAATAGAAGTGATTGTGCTTCACAGCACTATAAAAATCAAATGTTCAAATGTTTAGCCACCTACAACATGCAAACAGATGCTACTGTTAAGTGTATGGTGTATGTGTAATATTGGGATTGTTAGGGGTTTATAATGTTAGTTTGTGTACTGTACATAGGCTTTGCCTATTTATATGAGGCAATGGCCCTCATTATGGCTCACTGCCCTTGATCAATATAATTGCTTTTCTATTCTTAAAATGGTATCAGAGATATGATCATCTTCCCCTTCCCCACAAATGGTATGTCGACCCAGTACGCAGCTTGTCATCTACTTTCAGATTTGCCAGTTTGATTTGATCCAACATCTTCTTACAAGGATTTGCATCTTTAGGTTTCTAGTTGACAATGATTGGTAGCTTTTAGCTCAGTGTTTAGAATCTTTAGATCATCTGTCTCCAAACTCATGTTGGTTTATCCACCATGAATTTGACAGGGGGTGTTAAGTATATGATGTATGAGTGTTAATATTGGGAAGGGATTTATATTATAAGGTCCTTGTGTGTATCATACAAAGATTTTGCCTATTTATATGAGGCCATTGCCCTCATTGTAGCCTGCTTCTCTTGTCCAATAGAAGTATTTCTCTATTCTTAAGAACTACAAATCCTTCGAGGACTCCAAAAGGCCACAAATGAGTCAGGCAATTGGCAATTTAACAGCACTGGATGAGACATTGGGTCCCATACATGATGGCTACCCTACTAGAACAGCTAGTGTTGCCCGTGTTCTGATCAAAGTTCTGAATCATGAAACCCTGCATGATTTATAGCACCTAGAGCAAAATTAGCAGAGCTTAACAGGTTTAATTAGATTGTATTTTGTAGGGTATTTTTGGCCAAAAATAACAGTTCTGAAAATTATTTCATTAGTCTTGATCATTTAATCCTTAGTACAAGCTGGAGAATACGACGTTTGTTGCTTACGTTGTTAAATACAAAAAAAATGTGCAAGGCATCTAACACCAAATAACCAAGAAATGCTATTCTAATCTTCTATCTCTATTCTTGTTCTTCAATATATTATTCAGATTGCAGGCATTTCATCAGATTTTTCTCAACATCAATCTCATAACAAAACAGTGTAGCTGACTAAGTCTACCCTGGTTCTTCAGCTGTTTCTTCTTTTTGTCTTAAAACTGTCAAGCTAAGATAAGCCTCACATTGATGCCTTCAGAAATATTACCCATGCGAAATTTATCTTAAATCAGTAAGTCTGTAATCCTAAAAAAACCATGTCAACCAAATTGCATGAAAACTCCCAGAAAATAACAAATGGAGATTCATAGATTAACTGCTTATCTAGCATTAGATAAAGGGTAAATTTCACAAAACTACCCTGAGTTTTGGCCACTTGATAGAAAACCACCCTTTTTGTTTGTCATCAAAGAGCGACCCTCCCTTATAATCTAATCACATTCACGCCCTCTATCGATTCACAAAACCATCCTCAGTTTAGGCCACTGGACACAAAATCACCCTTAAATTTGGTCATCAATGAGCTAAGCAGTTAAAATCCCCGATTACGCCCGATTAATCCCCGATTAATCGCTAATCGGAGGCTAAGCAATTATTTTTTTAGCGATTTATAATATTTCAATAGTTAGCGATTTAATCGGGATTAATCGGCCGATTTTAAGTGGCCGATTAACCGATTAAATCTTCTTCTCTAATTTTTATGCTCGTTTGCATTATTTGGGCTCAATCCGATCCAAATTCAAAATTCAAATTTAAAATTCAAACCTCTTCTGATCCTCGTGCAAACCCAAATTCGACATATCCTCGCTCCCTTCTTCCTCGTGCAAACCCAAATCCAAATTGATTATCTTCAAACCCAAATCCAAACTGATTCTCTTCTTCTTCCTCAAGCAAACCTAAACCCGAACCGCCGTCACCACCCCTGTACCATCGCATACTTGACCCGGTCCGCATTTTCTCCTCCTCTTGTTGCTCGCACTGCTTTTCCTCCCCGATTGTTTTTGTTTGATGGAACCCACCAGCAAACCCGACCCAACCCACATCCAAAATCCAAACTCAGCTCAAACCAAGTACTCTCTTCTTTTTTTTCTATAACTATATGTTTCTATTTGATAATCTCATAATAATTTTTTTGTTAGGATTTAGGGTTGCTACATAATAAGGATATATCTTTTTTTAAATTATATATATAACAATTTTTCCGATTTAATCCCCGATTATTTTCCGATTAACCGATTAATCACTAATCGCTCCTAGACCGATTAGTTCCAGAAACCGATTTTAACTGCCTAGTCAATGAGCCACTCGCCTTATAATCCATTAATCACATTCAACATTCAATACTCTGACAATTACGCCTATCATGTGATGTCACGTGGTATTGTTTGGTTATTTTTAGGCCTAATCTACACGTGATTAAATTTAATACTTGTTTAATAATATTTCCAACTTTTTTTCCCAACAAGAATTCTATGGTCTTTGGTGTATAACGAATCTTATAGTTAAAGACCAATAACCCATTGGGTAAACGAGAGCGCATCCTATAAAATATATCTGACTGCGAGGATTTTCCCTTCTCCATAAAACCTATGGGCCATCATCCTCAACTCAAGCCATTCACCTCCTCCATGCCGCACCTCCTTTTCCTATCCTTCTCGGATGTTCCATACCAGTCATCCCTACTGCAAATCATTATCATTTTTTTAGAATAAAGGTGACTGCGTCACTCCTTCATAAACGAAAAATTAACGAAACAAAATACAGGATACAACTCCATTTTTTATAGATCTAGAAGAGATCCAACACAGTAAACAACTACTACATTAACTACCTAAAGAAAGTGACTTATACAATAATTCCAACGGGCAACGGCCAACACTCGCACTCCACCTAATCTGCCCTACTCCTCCATACGTAGCCTTTTCTTCGCCTTTTCTTGACACGCCCAAGCATGGATGAAGGAAAAAAATTTATGCATCATGACAGGGAATCAGTTGTTATTATTACTGAAGCAGAGTTCGTTTCGATCTAACCATAGACCCCACAACGTAGTAGCCACATAGATGTCCCAAGCAACCCTATTCTCTTTTCTCACTACACACCCTCCAAGCTCCCCATATATGCATTGTCGAAATCGGGCACTCCAATATCCCAAAACCTAAACACACCACATCTCATGCTAACTTGGCCCTAGGACAGGTAAACAAAATATAATTTGTGTCTTCGTCTTCTGTCGTACATCTCAAACACTTAATATCCATCTACATATTGCGTTTGTGCAGATTTTCCTTTCAAAGAATTGCATCGTTCGTGACAAGCCAAAGCAACGCTTTTACTTTCATTGGCGCGCAGGTCCTCGAGATTGTATCGGCTTCCTTGCTAAACCCCTCCATTATTAAGCCACTTGTACATTGACGACACTGAAAATTTGCCTATAGGGTCTGAACTCATTCCTCTCATCCTCCACTCTGTTAAAGTTTTGAACCTCCTCCCTAATGAATTCCTTCAAATTCTGTAATTGATCCATACATATCCGAGATGGTTGGTCTCGCAATTTAATCCTAAGTCTACTGTTTCTCAATACCTAATTAACTAACGTATCAACGTTCACCGTACCCCCAGCGACTTCAGGAAAAAGAGATTGAATAGTGTTGCTTCTGCACCATTTATCTTTCCAGAATCTGGTATCCTTCCTGTTGCCCACCACACATCTTGTATTAGCACGAAGTCTCCCCTACTCTTGTCACCCCTTTCCATATGAATGTTGCTCGTTTTTCCCACCATACCTGAACTTCTTTCTTCTTCGGTATAGCATGAAAGATTTGTACCACCAATTGTTGCGACTTCTCCGCATTTTTCACCACCAATTACTCATCAATTCTTTATTCATGTCTCGCAAATCCAGGATTCCCAAACCCCTAAACTCCTTCCTCTTGCACTCTCTACCCCAATTAACCAGGTGGATACCTTTATTGTGCTCGGTTGCTCCCTTCTACAGAAATCTTCTTTTACATTTGTCAATTTTGCCACAACCCATTTTGGAAGTTCGTAGATTGACATCAAGTACCTCGGTAGGTTGCTTAGGGCTGAGTTGATTAGCGTAATTCTTCCTCCTAAAGACAAAGATCTTCCTTTCCATCCTGCCAATTTCTTTTCTACCTTTTCTATTAATGGTTGTCAATCCTCTCTTCTCATCACTCCTAGCCTAATGGGCGTATCCAGGTAGGTCAAGAGGAATACCCCACTCTCGCATCCTAGAAAGTTCTTAATGTCGTCAATCAGAATGGAGAGGTTTTCACTAATTGGAATTACACAACTCTTGTTCAGATTCACTCTTAACCCTGCCCAAAACTCAAAGCATCTGAGAACAATACTCAACGCAAAAATTTCTTCTTCTATTGCGGCTCTGAATATTAAGGTATCGTCTACGTATTGTAGAATTGATATCGTCTCAGGCATTCCTTTGATTGCAAGTCCTCGGATGACGTGCTCTTCTCTGCCACTCTTAACCATTTCTGCTAGCCCATCTGCTATTAAGGTGAACATAAGAGAAGACAAAGGATCACTCTGTCTGAGTCCCCTACAACACCTAATTTCCTTTCCCGGTTTTCCATTAACCTGAATATAAAAAAAATCGCCTCTAACACATTTTTATCCACTGTCTCCATTTTGGGCCAAATCCTTCCAATTCTAGCATTTCGTCCACACTATCCCATTCTACTGAGTCGTATGTCTTTTCAAAGTCTAATTTCAAAAAAAAGTCGTCTGCTTTTTCCTTGCCACCTCTAAATACAATTTCATGAGCCGACGCTACACTGTCCATAATATTCCTCCCCTTGATAAAGCCACTTTGAGACTCTCCAACCACATCGTTTAGATAAGGTGCTAGTCTCTGCACTACCACTTTAGAAATAATCTTAAATGAACTGTTTACGAGACTAATTGGCCTTAAATCTGTCACCCTTAACACCTCTGATTTTTGGGGATGAGAATAATGTTTGCATAATTAAGTTTATCAATATCCGCATAGCCATGATAGAACTCTCCAAAAATAGCCATCAAGTCTTTCTTGATGATATTCCAGTATAATTTATAGAAGAAAAGTGGAAAACCATCCAGACCAGGCGCCTTGTCCTGCCCCAAACTCTTGACTGCTTGGAACACCTCTTCTTCTGTGAATGTACCTTCGATCCCCACGCTTCCATCTATCATCGAGGTGTTTCACATTTCCGGGATCATACTAAATCTTCTTGCCTTTTTGTTCCTAAAAAGATCACTAAATGTTCCATCAATATGATGTCTCATTAGCTCCTCATTCTCACACCAATTATCTCCCACAACCATGCCGACTATGTGATTTTGCCTCCTAGCACTGGCCACTCTGAAAAAAATTGTGTTTGTCTCCCACTTTCAGCCATTAGACCCTTGAGCGTTATCTCGAATATTGTTCCTCCATCTCTCAGATATATTGTATTTCATGTCTATTACTAGCCAACTCTTCGACCTCTGGACCAAGGAGATCCCTTTCTTCCTCCACCACTTCTAATTCATGTATCCTTTCTCCTAGCTGCTCCATCCATCTTTTTACATCACCGAATTCTTGCTTTGCCCAATTTTTTAAGCATTTGTGTAACTGCCTAATCTTTGTGATCCATATGCCCGTTGCACCCTGGGCTTCTGCGACGTTGTTCCAACACTCGTCAATAATCATACGAGTGTTAGTGTTAAGATTTCAAGCTTTCTCAAATAGTAAAGACTGGTGATACGATCTATTGTCATCGTCACAATCAAGGACTAACGGAGTATGTGCAGAAGTGAACCTAGCAACCAACTTAGCTACTGCTAGTGGGAAGACATCTTCCCAGTCGGCGAAAACTAAAATCCTATCAAGCTTGGCTAGGATTGGGTTTTTCTGCATGTTAGTCCAGGTAAATTTCCTATCCGTAGGCTTGATCTCCATAAGCGCTGGATCGTCGATGGTGGAGTGGAGTTAAAATCCTCTCTGTCTTCACAGCTAGCCCCTCTCCCTCTATGTTCATTTTGGAATCTAGTAATATTAAAATCACCCCAGCCACAATAATTATCAATTTTGACTCATATTTTGCACCATAGCCAATCTCAACCTCATCCACAAAATACAATTCAGGGTTCAGCATAACTGTAATCACCTTCCATTTTCCGAATTTACCTCAAGTTGAACATTATTGGACCCTCAGTCCTCCACCCTAATCCTTCATAATCATATCTGTATGGCTTCATCATATTGTCATTCAATCCCATGGGTCAAGATCACTAAATTGTCAGTCTCCTGAACTAATAAATCTCATTGTTCCACCTCAATTAATCAAGTATAAAAGGTAAAACCTTCATTCACAAAGAAATCAAATAAATCAAATAAAGGAGTCTGGATGGACATCAGAGATGGAATTTCGGCAAACATTGACTTTGGATGCCATAGTAGAGACCACATTGAAGAGGAACAGGTGGTTGAATGAGCCTTCTAGTTCTTGAAAAGGTAGGAGGGAAAAAAAGAAATTTGAAATGGGTGTTGATCCTGCCAGGTTAATGACGAGGTTGAGGTGGTGGGATTCGACAGTTGAGTTCTACCCTTTTCTTAGGTCGGATTGGGGAGAAGATGGTGAGGTCTGCAGATATCAGCAGTCCATCAAAAATCTGATTAGACAGACAGCTGATATAATCCACAAATAAACAAAAGAGCTCAGATGGCTAACGGGGTGAAGAAGACAACGACAGTTCAGACATTTCACTCACTAAAGAGTTATTGATCAGCAGGGTGGTTTTTCACCATAAATTAATTAGGGTGGCTTGTTGATGTCAAAAATAAAATCGGGTGGTTTTGTGTCAGATGGATGAAGCCCAGGGTGGTTATGTGAAATCTACCCTTACATAAATGTCAATTTATCAATAGAAATATTGCAATCCTTTTTCTCCGGTCAAAATCCAACTTGTTGTAAGAAATGAAGACAGGACAAGTTGCAAACAGTGGGTTAAATAATAGCCAAGTTAACCAACAAGCATAAAGCTAGTAGATGGATAATTCTATATGAACCTGAAGAGAATGAGCACCTAAAATGCTAGTGAATGCACTTACTAATATTTCAAATTGAGAAAACTGATATGACCTATTAAACTCACACAGGGAGTATGAGGTATGGTGACAATATGGAACTCACATGTAAATTTTTTGAAGTTCAGGCATTGTCAAATTTATACAGCAGTTTGAAATTCCTTCCTCAGCTGGATACTACAATTAGGTATTATGGAAATGTTAAACAGATAAAATTTGTTGGCTTTTTGGTCAAAACCAAGCTCCTCCTTTCCTTTGCTTTTAGTCCCACATCGGTTGGGAGATGTGCCTTGTGAGTGGGATCAGCCCATATATACTCTAATCTTCTCTTCCCTTAACATAACTGAAAATTGTTTCCCACATAACTCTTCCTCTCCTTCACTTCTTCCCTGCCAAATCTGATACTCTACTTTTCTCTTCCGTTCTGGGCAAGGCTAAGTTCGGGTCAATCTCTCGACGTTGTGTGCGACAGCGAGACGCCGGTGATACCGGGGGTTTTACCACTAGGAGCATCTGCGAAAAGTCTGCACATAAGACCGCGGATCAACTCTTAGGGCAGTGCGCTCCACGCGACTTCCCCATAGGCCGGTAACTCTGTTTTAATTTATTTTGTTCTATTGTTTCTCAATTGCTGAAAATCAAAGATTCGAGACAATTATTCTAACAATCTAAGAGTTGAATGGTACAAAAGAAAGGTTGCTTCTTTATAAATTAATATAATTTAAAAGTTAAAACATAATGTGCAGTCAATGGGACTGTTGTTTGCTTGCAACTGGGCTCCGGTCACATAACTTTTCCTAGATTTAATTGTTTGGATGGGTTGCAACTTAAAAGTAGTTGCAACCAGAGTGGTAGGTTTCCTCTGTTAGCTCAAGAGCTCCTTGATGTTGCTCTCGGTGGAAGAAGACAGTAATGAAGAGGAGGGGAAATGTACTTTTATTCTTATTGATTGCAAATGAAGAGGAGAGGAAATTTTCTGTTTTTGTACTGACTACAAATGTTCATACTAGAAAAGGCTTTAAATAGATACAAAAGAGCTAACCAGGAGAAAACTACTCCTGGCCACACACATAACCACAAGACCTGGCTACTTCCTATAGAATAGGTAAACTTGGAGCTTCCTAAAGAATAGTTAAACAGGTAGCTTCCTAAAGACTAGTTAAACAGTTCCTAAAGAATAGGTAAACTAGAGCTAGTCTAGATTATTCACTAACATCCTCCAGTTCCAAAGTCTCTAATAACTTGCAGAAGATAACCAAAGGGTGTAGTTGTATAAAAAAGAAAGGAAAAAAAAAATAAAAAATTGTGGATTATATAAACTGATAGTAGGAGAAATTAAATAATAAGACACTAGGGAGACATCTTCATGCCTAATAACTTCGGTATGATTATTGAATATCATCAACCCGAACAGTAAGCTAAATTGCTTACTGTTCTCTGGAAAAAGCATTAGGATATCAGCCAAATAGCATGGATTCTTCGCATGAAACTTCTATGCCTAAGGTACCTCCTATAGAATGACTTTGTATTATCATTGTGATTATTGAAGATGGCAAAACTTGCTGCATTTATTCATTATCCTATAAGCTGACAACCAAACAATTGAAGAAGAAAGAGTAAATCCCAAATATAACCCCTTTAGTTTCATAAAATAAAAAATACACCCTAATGTTCTTTCTCATCACTTTGCCCAAAAGTTTTAAAAGTTTGCAAATTATTTTTAATAATATATGTCGATATACTGTTTGTTAAGCTTAACAAGTGATAACTCTCAAAATTTTATATACTGTAATACTGAGGACTCCTTTTGATCTGAATGCATGTCGAAAATTGAGGTCATACAAATGTTTTATTTAGGAGTGAATACTTCGAAATTCATATATCAGTTAGTGGGAATGTATCTTAACCCTGTGTGTATTTCAATTGCTGTTTTTACTTACCGTCATACAAAATGAAAGGTTTAGAGGAATCTAAGCCCATTAAGAGACTCAATCTCTGTTGTTTCATATTCCTTTTTTAGTCTCCCTGGGGACAACCTCTTCAGTTGTGAGATATTTGAAAGAAAAAAAAAAAAAAAAAACAAAACTATGCTTCTTTATGAAAAAATTTGCAATGATACATCATTTTCTTCCATTTAGCTTTGTTAAGGGTCAAAACAGTTGTTAACTTTAACAAAAAGAAAACCCTGTTTTAACTACTTCTATCCAAATCCTTTGGCCTGCCTCTAGTATTTACTTGAATAACTTGCTGCTATTTTGGCATCATTATTGAGTGCTTCTGTGTTAATTCCTGTTCCTCTGAAAACAAGCATTTGTATTTTCCAGACGATAATATGATATTTTCTGAAATCAGTTATTACTCATTGGATAATTTCTTAGGCTGACTTTTTTTTTAACTGGATTATTTTATATTTCCTTTCCGGGTACGTCTTCTATCATCATGATATAAACACCTTATTATGTGAAATATTAAAATAGAGAAATAATGTGTAACTTATTCTATCGTATGTATAACTATGACGGCGACAAATTATGCTTGTAACTGCGAAACCATGTAAGGTTTTCACTCCTTGTTGAAAGCAGAGGGCCAACTTCGTTAATGTAGTCACATCATAGAGTATCGTGCATATCATAGTTCATTGTGATATCCACTATCAACTGAGGTGTTCTGGATGATACATGACTGGTGAGGAACAATCAACAATGGATAAGTATTATGTAAACTCATGATGTGTAAGATCATTAAATATACGATGTTATACTAATCCATGTATGGTATTTTTAAAATTTACATAAAAAATGATAATGTGCTACAATCAGATTGCACCAAGTATGGAATGTAAGAATTATTGAAATATGATATATATATTTAGCAGTAATAATTGTAAGTACACTGCTTTAAAAATAGCTAACATGAGTTTCCATCCATAATAGACAGTTCTTGGATCAAAGCATACGTAAGCCCATATATAGGGAAGAATAATTTTGGTCAATCCATTTTCTTGTAATCCCAAGTCAGGGTAATATCTTGGGATTGTCGTTCTAGGATAATGATTTGTAACATAAATACCAAATTTGCATATGGTATTCATGTATGATAATGAATTTACAGGCGTTATATCATTCTATACTCTTACACTAGACGTATAAGAGTAAAAGAGATCATTTGTTAGACGACAGATGACCTGTGTTCATAATAGTGATTACAACAAATGGGAAATGGTACATCTATAACACTTAATTATAACCTAGTGGATATATGTAATTTAGTTAGATCAGTGTCAGGAATCCTATGTATAACTACGGTTGACAATGTTATCTCATCAAACATGAGTTTTACATATTGGGCTAAACTCTCTAGAGTGATTGAATTGGAAAATAAATATGTTGAGACGAATGGGGATGAGCACGTGTTGTTAAGTATGCACTGTCTTATATGTCACTCTAGTAAGGTATTGAAATCAGCCTAATTTCACTCGAGTGACCGGCCAACATTAATAATATGGGTTTTTTGAACCGGGTTGGCGAATCCAATGTCAACTTTATTACTTTTCAACTATGTGTTATATCTAAATAGACAATTATAACAACACGTTGTGAGCCAGAAATTTTCATGCTATCACATTATAAATATTCGCGATAACATGAGATTTTCTTCATATAAGTGGTGAGCCAGAATTTTCTTAGTATGATTGTTACTATAGATTTAGTAACTTTCACAAGTGATTATTAACCTAGCAAGAATCGATATCCACTATGTACCAAAATACCCACCATATATGGGTAATATGAGACTTAGTATCCGGACCATCAAGGTACATATATATTTTTGCAACTATCACGCACATATTACATGATAACATATACAAGGCACCTGAAGCTGAGGTATTCTTTGATATACAAAAATATTTTGTATATCATACCAAATATGTTATATTAGGTAATAATACTGATATCTAACACTATGTATGGTATATTCGTAATAACAATGTTATTTTCATATATACCATACATCATAGTATTCGTTGATGTGAAGGTTACTCAGATGCAAACTGGGTAACTGACTCACTTGATGTGAAATCCACAACTGGATATGTCTTTACCCTAGGAGGAGCTGCGATCTCCTGAGGTTCATGTAAACAAACTATTATAGCTATAAGTACTATGGACACTGAAATGATAGCTTTGGACACTACTTGTACAGAAACTGAATGACTAAGAAATTTGATTATGCATATACCTGTTACTAATATTCTTGTTCCTGCTATTTCCATAAACTGTGATAATAAATCTGTTATAGAACTACTAAAGCATGATTCTGTGAATGCTAAGATGAACAGGCACCTGCAGCTGCGCTTCAAGTCAATCAAGAGCCTATTAGGCAAATATGTGGTTCTTGACTATATAAAGTCAGAAAAGAACCTTGCAGACCACTTAACAAAGGGTCTGTCTAGGACGTTGATCCTAGAATCATCGAGGGGGATGGGGTTAAGCCCATAAGTAAGTCACCAGCAGTGGCAACCCAACCGAGTCTGACTGGAGATCCCAAGAAGCCGGTTCAATGGGTAGAAACAAGCTGGACTTCGGTGACTATTATGGAACACTGACTCAGAGATTAAATTCTCATAAATTAATGCCCAGGTGGCTGTACGAGGTTGTACAATGATATCCCATCCCTATAGTGACAGTGTTCCTGTGTGATCTGGTTAGGATGAGTTCTAAACTCTTAATAGGTCCAAACATTATTATGTAGGGTTGACTCCGATCACCAACCCTTTGAGGACTTACCTATATGAGAGGTCGTGAAGGCCGCGACTATGGGACAGGGCGATTCCAGACAACTCTCATGAATATGAAAAAAGAGCGCATGGCCATTCAAAAGCGCCACCCGATAGACCCAAGAACCTCTAGCGTACTATGTGTGCTATTTTCTGAATCTGAGTCAAGAAGTCTGATTCAAGACATAGTCTATCAAGCACTTCTTCAGACAAAGACAATAGTCACTACGTGAGATTCAAGGCTGTAGTCCATCTCATTTATGCATAGTATACTCTTGCCCAGAACTTCCCCATCATTATTCTTTTGTTATCTCTGTTTTTCGGATCTTGGTTTTGGGGGGGGATTGTTGGCTTTTTGGTCAAAACCAAGCTCCTCCTTTCCTTTGCTTTTAGTCCCACATCGGTTGGGAGATGTGCCTTGTGAGTGGGATCAGCCCATATATACTCTAATCTTCTCTTCCCTTAACATAACTGAAAATTGTTTCCCACATAACTCTTCCTCTCCTTCACTTCTTCCCTGCCAAATCTGATACTCTACTTTTCTCTTCCGTTCTGGGCAAGGCTAAGTTCGGGTCAATCTCTCGACGTTGTGTGCGACAGCGAGACGCCGGTGATACCGGGGGTTTTACCACTAGGAGCATCTACGAAAAGTCTGCACATAAGACCGCGGATCAACTCTTAGGGCAGTGCGCTCCACGCGACTTCCCCATAGGCCGGTAACTCTGTTTTAATTTATTTTGTTCTATTGTTTCTCAATTGCTGAAAATCAAAGATTCGAGACAATTATTCTAACAAAATTTTCTCAATTTCAGTTGTAAAAGGTCAGATTTATACCGTTGTGCGAAGTTAGTCCACAATTCAGTTATACTACAGTGATAGAATTGGTTCATAAACCATAATTACGAGGAATTAGTTTGATAGATATGCATTCTAGAGAACAGTAGTGTGAAATCTTTCAGTTTCTCCTTTAATTCCTAAAGAAGATAATTGTGTTTTTATAATATGTTAAATATCAAAATCTAAATCAGAGACATAATCCAGTCCCAATATTTCTGCTTTGCAATTATAACCAGATGATAGTGCTTCAACAGAAATATACTACCATATGTTATTTCACATCAACCAAACTATTAATTAGAAAACACTGCAACTATTAACAAAGGCAAAAAACAGAAATTTTTAACAGTATTACATAATTTGCATCATCCTCTGCACATAAGAAGCAATATGATAGCAATCGAAGAACAGATGTGTGTTTAACAAAAAATTTGTAACGTACCCTTCAGTCCTTCACTTAACTCTATATGAATTAGAAATACTTTACATGAAAATATCCAACATATATCCTAGAAGGATGTTTAGAACACAAATCCTACTACAGGGAAATCTAGCCCAATCAATAGGATGGAGACCCTAATTTAAGTATCCTTCAATAGTAGAAAGAGACCTTAAAAAAGGGGCACTTCTAGTTTATAAATCACAGACAGGCAACCAAAAGATTTACTCACTGAATTTAGAAATATATATATACAACCACTTGAAATCTTATATTACAAGTACTATCTCAAATAGAAGAATATAAAGGTATCCCCTAAATAAATTGCCATGGGAGATGTGGCAGACCTGTTCACAATAGTAAACTACTTAAGATTTCAGATTCAGTGCCCAACGCATCAAATAGGCCTAGAAGTTGCAGTAAGGTGCAAGACTACATTATTCTCCTCAACCAGTGGCATTTTCTTCAAATAGCATTGTCCTTGTGAACATTAGTAAGTAGGGTCCATAGTGGAACACCCAGTTTAATAAAAAAAGAACTACATTACGAAAAACTAACACACACGTCCTTTATAGTTAATACAATGACGAAGTAATACAACGATAGCCTACCTCACTTATATCCTCAGTGTGAATGCGCCACTTGCTCAGCAAATGAGAGAGTGATGCATCAGAAAGTTCCCTGGTCAATTGAAAAGGCAACATCTATAAATTATCTTAAAACAAATAGCAAAATAAACATAGCAAAGTAATGATTAATGTTTTCCTTTTTTGAAGAGAAAACATTGCGACCTTATGGTGTGGATAAAACGTTGCAACCTTGTTTTGCAAAAAAACTGCTTGCAAGAAGATCGAAGGTCCCTTAATAGGATAATTAATTTATAAAATATGCTAATGCCTGAACATATGCATCTTCATAGCAAATAAAAATTCAGTCATGGTTAAAAGCCCCAACACATTTAACTTGAGTTTATAATTAACCAAACAAGCGCAAAGAAAAATCTTTAAAGAAAGCAAATATTGTTATTTGTATACTTCACATATACAGTGAGACACATTGTACATACCTAACCTTCTGTATCACTTGAGCAAGGGATCCTCCTTTGGTAAAACCACACTGTATTTTGATCGAGTCGTCATCAGTCAAATTCTTTTGATCTGATGTTCTAGGGTTGCGCAGAGATGGATCAGCCGCCTCGCAGAAAATGTCCACTAATTGCATTTTGTTCAGTTTTCCAACTTCAAATAAGCACTAAGTAGCAAGGAAAGAAATGAAATCATTATTTAGGAGTGTAGCTTATTTTTTCGCCCAAACAAATCCTAGAAAAATAAGCAACTGTCACATGCAGATACTAAAATACACAACCAGCTATAAAAAACGTCTTAATGTCTTAATAGGAGGAAAACATTATATGTCTTAATAGGGGGAATTGGAATCTTTGAAAACCCCCACCCACCCCTTTCCCTCCAAGAAGTTACCATTAATGTCATACCAATCATGAACATGTTGGAATTTATGTAACAATTCTTCCTTGTGTGTTACATTCTCGTATGTTTCGACGATTTGTATGTAGTCATGGCTCTTCTATAAGAAGACAGAAGCAAACCTATATATAGTTGGAAATTAGTCACCCCAATATTTAATACCAAAACCAAAGCTGGATTTTTTTCACAGATGTTGATTGTTCAATATATCTAACAATCTTATTTACACCAGGTACAAAATAGATAAAGTTACATCGGAACTTTATAGAAGTCTTGGTGGTTGGACTGCCAAATGATAAAGGCAGATTCTAGCTTCCATTCTATAAAGTTAACCCTACCAACAAAAATTCAACCAGATATTCACCAAGGTTCCACGGCTGAAGCAAGTGCAGGCGTGTAGCTTTACTTTTTAAGGTTTTCTACTTGTTAAAGTAGTGCTTAGTTTAGTCCCACATTGAAAAAAGAATTAGTTTACTCTTGGTCATCTCCTATATATAGGAGGCATTGTACTGGGTTATAATTACCAAGTACAGTATTATTTCTTCCTTTATGCTGTACGTCAACGTGGTATTAGGGCAGGAAAATTCTCTACTAAAAAACATTAGGATCACTTGTTTTTTTTTCTTATTCTCTTCACACAAAAAAACTTTCTCCTCCTGCCGCCTCCCACTCTTGCCCTCCTGTCACCACCCTCCCGTTCTTGAATCCCCTCCTCTCCTCCCGATGCCGCCAAACTGAACCAAACCAGATCCAAATCAAACCAAACTGAACCAAACCAGATCCAAATCAAACCCAAATCAGCCCAAAGCAGATGCATATATGGCCCAAACAGCAACCAGTAAGATGTCAAGTGATTTGTGCTGCTTTGTGATGCATGCTCGCGCTTGATCTCCTCTCATGTCACCATCTCTCCTTCAAAACCATCTTCCTCTACAGATGCTCCAATGGCAAAATCCTCTTTCTCAACGACGATCGATCTTCCTTCTCTATTGAAGACCGTGCACATGACCACCACGAAGCTCTCAGGTCGTGGTGCCGGCTGCCGCTTCAACACAAAGTATTGCACATACTATCAGGGCCGATCTCATGAGCATCAGACGTGTTGTAAACGTCTTGGTCGTCCTCCTGCTGCTCATCAGTCTTCCACTGTAAAACTTTCTCCTTTCACTGCTGCTCCTACCCCCTCCCAATATATCTTTTCTGTTGTAGAATATCAGGCCTTCCGCAACATGCAATCTCCTTTTGGTAACTGTTCACTTGGGTAATTCTTGTCGTGTTTTCTCATATCAATGATAATTGATTCAGGTGCTTCTGAACATGTCTCATTTATCGCTTTCTTCATATTCTTTGCTTCAAAATTATCATGTGCGTGTTGCTGATGGTTCACATGTCCTAGTTGAAGGAGTATGAGATATCTTTCTTTCTCCGGACCTTTCCCTTAAATCTGTTTGTGTGTTCCCATCTTTCCTAATAGCGTATTATCGGTTTCTAAATTTTGCAAAAATTTGAATTGTTCAGTGACATTTTTCCTTCACATTGTGAGCTTCAGGGTATTACGATGAGAAAGGTGATTGGCGCTGGTCATAAACAACATGGGTTATACATCTAGGATTCTCCGGTCTCAGCCTTTAGTTCTTCCACTGATCTTGAATTATGCCGCTGACGACTTGGCCATCCTTCCTCTGCTACTCTCAAGCACTTATTTTTCGTTTGTGAGCCTTCGTTCAAGGTATATGTGAGACATGTAAGTTAGGTAAACATCATTGAGTTTCCTACAAATGATGTGTCAATAAACGTAGTGAACATTTGTTCGATTTAAAGCATTCTGATGTTTAAGGCCCTGATGGTTTTCCACGTTTAATAACTATCGTTATTTGGTTATGTTTATTGATGATTTCTTTCGCATGATATGGTTGTTTTCTCTTGAAAGATCGTTTTGAAGTGTTTAAAGTTTTTCAAGAATTTTTTTTTTTGATAAGAACACAATTTGGTACTACTCTTAAATGTTTTCATTTGATAATGTTAAAGAATATGTGAGTTCTGATTTTCAATCATTTTTTTCTCAAAACGAAATAATACACCAAACTTCTTACGCCTACGTTCCTTAACAAAACAGAGTGGCAAAACGCAAAAAATCAATATTTACATAGCATTGCTCGCTCCTTGATGTTTGAAATGAATGTCACAAATTTATATTAAAGTTTTGCGGTTATCATTGCCTATTTTCTTATCAATTGTATGTCTACTCTTATTTTTCAAAATCATTCCCCATTCAAACTGGTATTTCCCTCTAAAAAATCATTTTCACTATCACCTCGTGTTTTTTATTGCACATATTTTGTTCAAAATCTCAACCTAGACACTGATAAACTTGATCCGCGTGCTACTAAATGTGTGTTTTTTGGATATTCACGTTTTTCAAAAGGTTATCTTTACTATTGTCCATCATGAAAAAATGTTTACCTCAGCGAATGTTTTGTTTTTTGAACACAAACCTTTTTTTAACAAACTTCTTCCAAAACTCCCGATTTACCAAGGATTGTTGTAGGGAGTTTGAATTTTCCACCATCCCCGCCACTTCGGGTTTATGTCTGGAAACGAAAGAATTGTTCATACTCGACCATCCCAGTAGCACTTTTTGTTGTTCAATCGGTACCACTACTTTTGTTGGTAATGCCTCTAACACAGATTTACCTATCGCTCAATGTAATGCTAAATGTTGTCGTATACACTCCTATTTTCAAGTTTGTTTTTTCATATAAACTGAACAAATCTGTTCGAGTCTGTACCTCTTCTTTGGATTCCATCTCTATTCCTAAGAATGTTCAAGATGCACTGAAGCAACCTGGTTGGACAACAGCCATTTAAGAGAAAATGCAGGCTCTTCAGCATAATGGTACTTGGCAGTTGGTTCGCCTCTCTGCGGGTGGTAAGCAGTTGGTTGTAAGTGGGTATTTACAGTCAAACATAATCTTGAAGGCACAGTTGAATGACTCAAAGCTCGCCTTGCCGCTAAAGCACATCCAGAAATTTGGGGTCGACTATGTAGAGATATTTTCTCTGGATGCTGAACTCACATACGTTCGAGTTCTCATTTCTCTTGCATCAAATTATTCTTGGCCTCTTCATCAGCTTGATGTCAAGAATGCATTTCTGAATGGAAACTTAAAAGAGATGGTGTCTATGAAGCAGCCTCCTGGTTTTGAGCGACCAGGGGGAGAATCTTGTATGTTTGCTTAAAAGGTCTCTTTATGGCCTCGGTCTCTTCGGGCTTGGTCTGAAAAGTTTGGCAAAGTTGTGTGCTCTTATGAATTCTTTAGAAGCAAGGCAGGTCATTCCCTTCGCAAATAAAGGAAACAAAGACATTGTTATCATATTAGTCTATGCTGATGATATCATTATACAGGCAGTGACTCGTAAGGAATTGCAGATCAAGCAGCAATTAGTACAAACCTTTCAAACAAATGATATTGGTCCGCTTCGATACCCCATTGGCATTGAGGTTGCATGCACAACGGGCGATATCTTTCTTTCACAAAGGAAGTATGTTCTTAATATTCTTACTGAGAGAGAAATGATGGGATGTCGCCCTAGTGACACACCTATAGATCCCAGTATTAAGCCATCTTTTTTTCCAATAATGCATTATTCTTCGTTCCAAGGCGATATCACAGGCTAGTTGGTAAACTCATCTCTCTCGATGACTAAGCCAGATATTGCTTATGCAATTGGTTGATTCAACCAGTTTACACATGCATCGACCACCACTCATTGGGAAGCAATAGTTCACATTCTTTGCTATCTTAAGAAGGTCCCAGGGCAAGAACTTCTCTTCAAGCTGGGAGAATCACATTCTTGACGATGTTATTTTAATGCTGACTGGGCAGGATCGATTGATGATATGTACTCAACTAGTGGGTACTTCATATTCTTTTGAGGGAATCTTGTATTTTGGAAAAAATAAGAAGCAGCCCGTTGTAGCTAAATCAAGTGCAAAATCTGAATATCGAGCAATCGAGTATTTGGTCTATGAAGTTTTATGGCTAAAATCTCTTCTTCGATACTTGACAATCCCAGATCACCTCTAGTTCCATTGTATTGCGACAAGCAGGCTATTATGCATATTTCTAAAAATTTAATGCTTCATGAGCGCACAAAAACATATTGAAGTTGTTGTCACTTTGTTAGTGGTGAATGGGAGACGAAGCTAATTTCATTCTCATATGTCTAGTCCGGTGAGCAACTTACTGACATCCAAACTAAAGCACTACCTTTCAAGCTTTTTTAAACCTTCTTGAGCAAGATTGGCTTCGGCAATATCTACGCACCAGCTTGAGGGGGAATGTTGAAGTAGTGCTTAGTTTAATCCCACATCGGAAAAAAAATAGTTTACTTTTTATCCTCTCCTATATATAAGAGGCATTGTACTTGGTTATAACTATCCAATAAGTATTATTTCTTCCTTTATACTATACGTCAACACTACCTTTTTCGAGAGAAACATCTTGTTCAAACATAAACAGGTGCTAAGAGTATACATTTTTTCTTGCATTCTTATATGGGTGCTCACAGATTCACTCCGGCCTAAAGCAGGTTGTCTATCCATGTGGGAAGCTACAGTCAAATGCCAAAAAATATTTATTAAGTAACAATAATTCACATCAAACTTTGGGATGTTGTGTCCCACCTCCTATTCATTACATTGGATTATACAAGGGTAACTACTATGTAATTGCTATGAGATTTACTGACACGTAGTCTATAGTTTGAGGCACCTTCAAAAGTACTAGGGTTTATTACATACATTTATTTTTAAAGTGGTATTCGCTGTATATCAATTGATAGCCATACAACTACGAGCACTAGAGCTATTTTACCAATTTTTGTGTGAAAAAATGATTTTCGTACGAATCAACATATATCTGAAGTACATGAATTAAAAACCTTTAAAAAAAATCATGAGGAAATTTACAAGCATATACGCAAACAACGCTTGCAAAATTAACACAGCATATTTCCAATAACAAACTTTTAATCATGCTATGTGACAGTGCACTAAATAACTATAGATTGCACATTAGAAAAGGATGTGAGGCCTGTTATAGACACTGAAAAAACACTTATAAACTTATATCAAGGTACATTTATACCAATGACAGTCAAGGATAGAGGCCCTACCAGAACAACAGAACTCCAGTTGTTTTGCAGTATTCTCAACTTTGACCAGCCTTCCATGAGATCATTACGAGTGACACTTGAAACTTTTGCCCTGATGAAGTTATTTGTTCATGTTTAGTTCTAAATAACGAATATATTTGGACAAAATGTATGCATTTGTGGGTGAACACGAGCACCACACGTCTCGTGTGGATAGGTGTAAGTGCTTTTTATTTCTATTTAGAGGTGTTTTAGAATGTATGTGTGTAACAACGTGTGCGTGTGTGTGAGTTTCTGTGGGGTTGTGAGAGAAGGGATGATATTTGTGTGCCGTACTAATACCTTTTACAGGATGGAAGATGAGAAGCATATTGACACATAGTATCAGTCAAAACTTGACATTTCTCATGCAAAAAATTCTGCAAGGAAAGTAAAAAATGAGTAGACAAATTAATCGACACAGAAACTACGGGAATAGTCACTTCACTGCAGTAACAAGCATCAAATAACTTCTAATAATCACACTATCACAGAAAAACAAGCATCAACAATTTAGATCTAGAAAATCCTCTTTCACAAGGATGTCAAGAGTTATATACTTATAGTACATAATTACTTCCGTCTCTAAACCAAAAAATCTTCAAAATCTATATAATAAAACACAAAGAAAGCTATCAAGTGGCTCTCCTTCAATCCCCCAAAATCAAAGGCCCAGATCTAACCTCATAAAACACATTTTCCCTCCCAAAAGTTTCCCCACAAAACTCAAATTCAAATCCCCCCAAAACAACTCCTTTATTTATTTAATTATTTCTCTCTCTCTCTCTCTCTCTCTCTCTCTCTCTCTCTCTCGATATATATATATATACTAGTAATTTACACGTGTGATGCACGTTTTAATAATTTCAAAAAATAAACTTAAAAACTCTGACGTAGGGAGGATTTGAACTGGAAACCTCCTTTATATTAGTTATGTAGAATGACAAAATGACAAATGACACTAAGGCCTTCTCCCATTATAATATTAGATATATATATATATATATATATATACACTTATGGAAACATGGACTTTTATTTACAACTAATTATTGTCATACTATTCAAACTTGAGCTACATAATTGTAGATTTACTGTTTACAAGGTTTTTTATATGTTGTATCGTTCTGAAGACGACGGGCAAATCTAGTGCATCAATAAAATTCAAACTTTGGATCATCATAGAAATGAAACTAGGACTTCTTATAATGAACTAAGATAACATGTGTTTGCATATCCTTTATTTTTTTTAAATGATTTAAGATCAGATTATTAATCACCCAATGAATTGACAGCAAAATTAATTAATTTTTAGCCGTTTTCAAATGGTGAAAAATTATAACAAAAGTGATTATGTGCTCAGAAAGAACAAGTGTAGCGCACATGGCTGGCTTCACACACCTAGGAGTTTGGCGTCACACACCTCCTTGTGTTATAATAGTAAAGAGAACAGTAAAGATAGATGACAACATATAAAACCAAGATTGAACAATAAATAACACTTGCATAAAAGGGTGCAATTACAAAAAGTAATTTTTGAACTAAGTGTTAAGATCACTACATTAAACTTTACTTTATTTCAGACATATAATAAAGGGAAAATGTCAGTAAACCCACCCCAGTTTTTGTGATTTTGCAGAAAACCCACCCCACCGTTTTTTGGCGGTTTGCTATAATATTGGGCTAAACTAGTTGCGGTTTGGCATATTCCATCCAAAAAGGCTATCATGTACAATTGCGTGACCGATTCCGGCCATTTTTGGGTATTTCTTCCTAAACTACCCCCCGTTGTTTTTTATTGGAGGTGAGGATCATATAATTATTAAAAAATTATATAATGATTAAAAAATTAAAAAGAAAATATAATTGGGCTTTTGATTTTGGAGGGGAAGCTCACATAATCATTATACAAATAAAAAATATTTAAACCCCCAATCAACATGTAAGACAGAGAGAGAAAATATGTTGTTGTCGTAGGGGTATAACGGTTCAAACACCTTAAATTTAATGGAGGAACCGCAACTAGTTTAGCTAGATAGTATAGCAAACCGCAAAAAAAAAGGTGGGGTGGTTTTCTGTAAACTCACGAAAACTGGGGTGGGTTTACTGAAATTTTCCCTATAATAAATTAGGTGAATGAAATTTGTGCTTCTACCAAATAAATAAATGAAACGGCCGAAAGTAACCCAATATTTAAAAAATCGACAAAACGAAAGGCTAATAGAATTCAGTAACTCAAAGAAAAAGAACTACCTCACAATTCTCATCAAGCATGCCCAGACCCAAAAAACTCAGAGGCTCCAGTTGGAAGTGTTTAATACATGCGATCTGAAACATATAAATAGGGCCTCATTCAGATAACAGAGGCAGAAAATTTCCTAATAACTACAGAGAACAATAATTAAAATGCAAAGAGCACTAACCTTCAATGCCCTTGTGAAAGAGGTAATTGTTCCATCATGTTTAAGGAAATAATTTTTTAAGAATACTGCAACTTTGTGACCTATATTGAATCCTGAGTGTGTTTTTACCAGAACATTCTCAATTAACATACTCATCTTCTCACAGGGAGATCCCAATGCAAATTTGATTGGTTGCAAGTGTTGCAGGACATCAGAACTGAGAAGTCTCCTTGGGGCATCAACAGTTGTTGCAACTCCCATGATGAAGAAAAATGGTAACTTGATTACCCAT
The DNA here is from genome assembly GCA_017893485.1 of Hemerocallis citrina. Lineage (NCBI taxonomy): Eukaryota > Viridiplantae > Streptophyta > Magnoliopsida > Asparagales > Asphodelaceae > Hemerocallis > Hemerocallis citrina. The sequence continues at coordinate 477,317 of JACEHZ010000333.1, read as the reverse complement.
TCACTGCATATAATATAGTAGTTCATTTTAAGCGAGTCATGATACATGGTACAAATAAGCCATGAAAAAAGCTAAGATCCACAAGTCTAACATTGATAAATGGGACACCAGCATAACTTGCCATCCACTAAATATTTCAAACAATTAAAATCAATAATAGTAATAATAATGATAACGTATGATCAGCAATTAAACGAACAGTGTGGACCAAATGATAATGCAGACTCAATAAATCAAAAGGCTATATGGAAATACAGTGGTTCACAATACTTCACATCGATGCACAAATAGAAAACCAAATATGTATTTCTTCATGAAAATTTCATGAGCCATTAGTATAGTCTGTTTCTAAAATGGCAATTAACATTTACCAATTCCTAAATCAAATAAACAAAAGTAAACATACTACTTGGGATCTGGAAAAGTAATCCATTTGCTTTTTCCCTAAGGATTATCCTGGTTTGTTTTCTGTTCATTAAGGATGTGGGTTTAGAACATATCTAACGCTCTTCTCTACATAGCTCTCATTAACATCTCTAAGACTCATGGCACTCTCTGGAAACCATCCACAACTACTGGCAAGCATAATAGCATTAAAGCTGAGTGCTATTTTTATCATTTCTATTTTGTTTGATAAATGAAACCAGCCCACTGCATGTGTCAGATTTGATTGCCATTGGAGACAAATGGTCTACTGCTAAAAGTGAATAGTCAGAACCACGACCAATCTGTAAATCAATTCACTGCCTAAAATGATAATATTCATGCACATGTTAGTAGTTAAGTACGTACAACTTTGTTAACCTACTAGATTAGTAGTTAGAGTCAGTACTTAGGATTTCATAATTTTTAAATCATTAGATGCTCCGTTACGTGTACCCACTTCTACTTCATAACGTAATAGCTGTAGTTTTCAGTCTTCCCTAATCGATAATTTAATAGATTAGCTATTGAAAGGGTGTTTACATATGTCCTGCAAATTACCTACTAAATGTAAATTTTAATTTTTACTGATATTTTCACTCCCCATAGGTGATCATCTTTTTCGGCACCTCTCACCTTCAGGCAACATGGGGGTTTCTCGCTTTAAAGTTTCCTTTCTGCCTCTCAAACTAATAAAATAGAAAACTATATAATGTTTGATTAGAGTCTGGTTTAACAAGCCACTAAGCCACTGACCTTAGGTAACTGGTCTCTTGCTCATTGACTCCCTTTCTCATTAAATTCAGGAACTATTAGTATCTAACAATATTTACATATTTTTCTTGTTTAAAGTAAGTATTTGCATAGATCGTGTACAGAACACTTGATATTTTCTATTCCATATATTAACTGAATAATGTTCTGCCAATCATGGTAGAGTGAAGCGCTTAAGTTAGCCTTTTTAACCAATTTAATGATCATTGTAACAAATGTTTTTAAAAATTGGTCTTTTTCAAAAAAGAATTAGACCATTGGCATTCAAATGACGTGGATAGAGCACTTCGGAGCAAAAGAGCCATTATCCCAATTCTTTGTGGTTATCTAAGTGGATCAAGTACGAATATTGATGAACAGGTTTCTAACCAATCTTATCTGTGCAGCATACACAGGTAACAACCTTTCTAGATAATATAGCACATGATAATAACAGTTGAGAATTTTCATTCTACTATTTGTTGGGAAAAGAAAATCAATACAACAAGCAGGGAAGGAAGAGATGGGCTCTCACCTCTCATTTAGTTTGATGAACACCCTATAGTTTGTATACACAATCAAGCTCTGTATGTCCGAACAATTGCGGGCTCAATAAAGTTGGGTCAAAATTACTCCAAATGCTATCATACCAAACCAACTAATCATGCATTTTAAGTTTTTTACATATAATGCATATTATATGCCCATATGTAGAATAATCACTTTTGACATGAAAAGGTCAAATAGTAATGATGATGGTGAATATAATTGGTAAATGACACTTAAATTTTATGAATTGTACAATAGCATAAAAATGATGATAAATTATTATAGAAATCACCTATATTTTTCACAATTACCCTAGGTGTTGTACTTAAGAATGTTGAGGGTTCTGTACATAAAACCATCAGCAACTCAAAAGTCACAATAGGCATCAACAACATAAAGCTGTTGGGCATTGATAAAGATGTGAATGTTCATATCCTACTGCCCGAGTCAAACTCTTTTAATTAGTCCTTATAGAATAAGGATGCACATAGTAATAAGAGTGGAGTCGATGTCAAAAAAGATCTCTGGCTCTGCCCTCTTCGAGAGTTTCTTAAACTAACCAGCCTAGAAGCACCTAGAAGCATAAACTAGAGAGAGTGGAATGAATACCTGAGCAAGATAATGAACTCAGATAGGGTCCCACTATTGCATTGCTCCATATCGTCAATTATCACAATCATAGGATGACTATTGTTCTCCGGCTCAGAGTACCACGACGTTAGCATAGTTATGTCAGCGGCCTGTAAAACAATGAGTTGAGTAAATAATATAAGTAAACCAAATGAAAGCCCCCAAATAAAATCATGCATACATCCACAGAAGCAGGCTCCGTAACCAACTGCCTTAATAAGGATCGAAGACAACCAGCGATTCCATGTTTGGGCGAAAAATCAAGAGCAGAGAGATTAGTGACATGGCATCCATTAGATTTCAAATGCTGACCAAGCTCTTGAAATGTGAGGAGATCATCAACAAACTCAGCATTCTCTGCACAAAACAAACTCAATCCAATTCAGATTTGCTCTAGATTACGGTAGCTCCTCTCTCATAATTAAAAAGAAGAAGAAGCAGCAGCAACCAACAAAGTAAGTTTGTTCAGCATATGATCATATTACTTGCTACTAAAATAATGAAGACAAAGTAGTGGGAATTATTAGTACTAGTAAAGATGAAAGATGTTGGCATCAGTTTGGATATGGGGTCTGCTAGGATAGGAAATGGACTTTGGATGTCAGAGGCATGTTGATCCCGGACGGATTTAACAGCAGAGAATGAGTCATTAACCCATCGCTGAACCTCACTGAAGAGATTGAGATTAATCTTTCTCAAAACATCCTGCCAAAAAATAATAATTAATTAATTAATTAATTAATTAATTAATTATGATGATGATGATGATGAAAAATGGATAAATTGAAATTGAAACAAGATATGAGAGAAAAGTGGAGCGACCTTAATGGAGGAATCGATTTTGGACCAAGTGAGTTGGAAGGCTTGGAGACGAAGTTGATCATCAGCAGCAGCAGCAGCTTGATCTGATTCGGATGATTTGGGGAGAGAAGAAGAAGAAGAAGAAGAAGAGAGATCAATCTTCCTTTTGGTTTTTCGGGATGGACCGCAAGAGGACGAAGACGACGAGGGTTTTCTCTCGGATTTGCTGCTGCTGCTGCTGCTGCGAGCCAAATAAGCTTTGCGAATAACGAAAAACGGCTGTTACATTATAGAGCGAAGGTTCAATGAAGCGACGAAAGCGATAGAGACGACGAAATAAATAAACAAAGAACGAACGAACGAACGAACGAATGGAAACCTGGAGATCGTTGTTGGCATGATCTTCTTCTGAAGCAGCAGCAGCGGCGATAGGAGAAGAAGACTTCTCTGACGACGCCATGCTCTTTCAGTTACTTCGATTCAACAAAGGGCCTTTTTGGATTTGGAGGATGATGGAGAAATTGAGGATCTCGATTCTCGGAGGATGGAGAAGCTGATGAGGCGGCTGAGGAAACAGACGAATGAGGAGGAGACACAGACGAATAGCCAGCGGTGAGTGGAAGGAGGCGGAGGCGGAGGCGGAGGCGGAGGCGGAGCAGGAAGGAAGAGAAAAGAAAGGTTGCAAATTTGGGGTTTTGGGAATTCTGAGATATTTTCCCAAAATAGGCCACTTTTTAAAACTAATTTTTAAAATAGACCACTTCAAAACTAATTACCAAAATAGACCACTTTGAAACTAATTCTCAAAATAAACCATTAGCAATTCCCAACCGCGTTCTATTCTTTTTTGCTGACGCAGTTGACAACTACGGTCTAAGTATATGTCACAATAATCCAACTGCAACACTTGTGTCAAGTACTGTTAAGGAGAAAACTATATTCACCTTAGACCGTAGTTGGCAATTGTATTCTTGATTGCACTAAACTTGCAGTTTTCAACTGCATTTCTAATTCAATCTTTCATATGATCCAATTACGAATGCAGTTGGAACTGCAAGTAACTGTGTTCTTGATTGCACTAAGTTCGCAGTTTCCAACTGTATTTCTAATTTTATCTTTTATAAAGTCCAATTAGAAATGCAGCTGGAAACTGCGAGTTTAGTGCAATCAAGAACGCAGTTGGTAACTACTAGTTTCTTCTTAACATTATTTTGACACAAGTGTTGGAGTTAGATTATTGTGACATATACTTAGACCGCAGTTGCCAACTGCGTCAACAAAAAAGAATATGACGCAGTTGTGAATTGCGAGAGTATATTTTGAAAATTAGTTTCGAAAGTGATCTATTTTGAAAATTAGTTTGAAAAATAGCCTATTTTTGAGAAAATGTCGGATGGAAATGGGATTTTTTGCAAAAATAACCCTCCAACTTTCAAATTTTTAACTCTAATACAACCCTTTATGATGTGTCATTCCAAATTATTTCCAAAATGACCCACTTTAAGAGAAATATTTACCAAACTGACCCACTTTGAAACTATTTATCAAATTGGCCTGCTCGCTATCTTAGATAGCGAGTGTAGTTCTATGTTTTTCTTCAATACTTGGATAAATTTTGAATATGCAATATCTACCTGAAATATATACAACTACACTCGCTATTTGAGATAGCGAGTTCATTTGAACTAGATAAACTATCTTAGATAGCGAGTCTAGTTGTACTCATTTTTTCAGAAAAAAAAATCAACATGAAATGTATACAACTACACTCGCTATCAGATAGCGAGTGTAGTTGTACTCATTTTTTTCAGAGAAAAATTGAACATGAGAAGTATACAACTACACTCACTATCTCAGATAGAAGATAGCGAGTTTAGTTCAAATGAATTCGCTATCTCAGATAGCGAGTGTAGGTCTATATATTTCAATTAGAAATTGCATGCTTAAATTTTTTCTTCAAAATAAGTACAACTACATTCGCTACCTAAGATAGCGAAGTCAGTTGAACTAGACTCTCTATCTAAGATAGCGAGTGTAGTTATATACATTTTTATGTAAAAATTGCATGTTCAAAATTTCTCTAAAAAATGAATACAACTACACTGAGATATCGAGAGTAGTTGTACTAAACTCGCTATCTGTGATAGCGAGTGTGGTTATATACAAACATGAAAATATTGCATGTTCAATTTTTTTATAAAAATGAGTACAACTACACTCGCTCTCTGAGATAGCGAGTTCATTTGAACTAGACTCGCTATCTCCGATAGCAAGTATGTCAATTTGGTCAATAGTTTCGAAAGTGGGTCAGTATGGTAAATACTTTCAAAAGTGGGTTATTTTGAAAATAATTATGTCATTCCTTCCACCGTTAGAACATCCACAGTGGTTTGCTATAATTCTCAATTTGCCATATTATAGCAAACGAAGCGATGCAACGGTTTCTCATTTTGCCATTTTTGAGCAAACGACCTATATTCGTTTCTCATATTTGAAAAACAGAATAGCGATTCTCAAATTATAGAGGACGGGATATCATATCCCGTCTGATCTATTTTTATTAATTTTTTAATAAAAAAACACCTCTCAAACGGGAGATCATATCCCGTCTCAATCAGACGGGAGATGATATCCCGTCGGAGGGATGTTTTTTTTGTATTTATTTATTTATTTATTTTTTTATTAAAACTAACGGCCATGATTGGCCCGATTAGGGGGAAAAAAATTTAAAAAACCAAATAGTCAGACGGGATTCCCCGTCTGCCAAAAAAATTCAAATAGTCAAAAAGTCAGTAGGTTAGTCAGTAGGTTAAGTAGTTAATTAAGGTTTATGTAGTTGTATAAGTAAGTTTAGTTATTATTATACTAATTAATTTATTTAATTAATAAGTTTAATAGTTAATAAGTAATTAACTATTTTAATTTAATTTCAAAACCACAGACGGTATATCATATACCGTCTGATATACCGTCCCACTCAATTTTAACAAATAGTATAGCAAACGATCACTGCAACGATCGCTTCTATTTGCTATTACTGTAGCAGCCATTTTTTGGCAAATGAGAAACACCACTGTGGATGCTCTTAGATAAATATAAATTCATTGCCAAATAAATAAATCTCTAATCTCTAATATCATCACGGGAGAAGGCTTTAGTGTAATTTGTAAATTTATCACTTTATATGCATTGCACGTGCAATTCCAACTCTCCCATTATACAGTTCATTTAAATATATCAATTTACGTGCATTACATGTATAACTCAAACTCTCTCATTATACTCTTTATATTACTTTGAAAAATATGTATTAATTAACATGTGCTATATTATATTACTTTAAAACCTATATATTGATTAAAACGTGCATTGCACGTATTAAATACCAGTAAATAAATAAAGATGATTTGTTACTACTATTTTTAAGAACAAAATTATTTTAAGATTCAAAGCTGGATGGTTGTAATGGAGGTGTATCAAATATCATGATTAATCCTCAAAATAATTCTATTATTTTTCTTCTTCTTCTTCTTCTTCTTCTTCTTTTTTCTTTTTTTCTTTTAGAAGTGTGTATCATTGTGTTTGATAAAGTACATAAAATCTTAATTATTTACCTTTATTCTCCATTGCCTCAATGTTTTAGTAAGACTTTATTTCCAAATAAATTCTAATTAAATAACTATTTGACTGTTTAATGTCATATATATGAAAAAGTATTAATATATTTATTCGATAACTAGTAATTAGTGTATACATAAATTAAGTTCGATTATGAATTGAAGCAAATTTCTGGTATGAATTGATAACTAATAACAATTTTGGGTGGTTTGGATGGCAGCAAGTGGACTGCTTGGAACTCAAATCAGCTGAAGTACGTGCACTGTTTTTTCAGTTGTTTAGCATAAAATGAAGATGGAAGTGGCTTTCCATATCTAACACCACACTGTATCTCGTCTCCCAATTTTCAACTTTTTCAAATCAGAATAGAATGGAAGGATGTGGGATGGAACTCCACTGCTTATGCATATATTTTAATAATTTTCCTTCTAAAAGAACTGTATAATGCTATGCTAGCTATAGTTTATTTTTTACGTACTAATGTTCATGCATATTTTAATCTGTTCTAGCTACCTGAAAGAACTGTATTACATGCGATCGTTCATTTCATCGTAAACAAAATAATATTTTGGAATTGCTTTCTTAGATTCTATATACAATGAAGTAATGATGAGGGGGTGGATTTAACTTCATGGCAACCAAACTACACCTTAAGTTCGAGAAAACCCTACGGTGTCCCTTAAACCGTCTTGCAGCTTACTGATGAGATCCATGATCCTATATAATTTTCGACAAAAATACTATACTAACAATATTTTATAAAACCTTATATGGCACCAAAGCATTAAAAAATAATAAATTTAAAGAATAAAATCTTCAATAAAAATTATGCCACATAAGATTGTTAAATATAAGCGTGGAAAAAATTGTGGGTGGAACATCACTCAAATATGGAACTCTCCTTTATTTCTTTGGCCGAGGCCCATCGTCAATCAATTAATTAAACTTATGAATGTAAATCCTACATGTTCACGCTCATCTGATGCTCCTATAGAGATAGAGGGGGGGGGAGGGGGCACCTCAAATCATTCGTTCCTCGATGTAGACCACATATATACTGACTGATACTTGTGCCCCATAGATCACCCTCACTGCCTGTATGAATTTTTCAAAATGAATATATGTGCGTGTGTAAAATGGATATGAGCATTTGATGATGTGACATGCATGTATATTAAGCAACTAACCATTTAAAGAAATTTTCGATCACATGCATATCATCTCATCAATTGCTTATCTCTAATCTAATATTATAATGAGAGAGTTGGAGTTGTAATATTGTCAACATGCATACAAACTCGTGTGTTGCACGTATAACTCTAACTCTCTCTTTAATTACAACAAAAACAAACAAACACTACAAGACTAACAGTCTTTACCGACGTTTTTTTTGCACATTTACCGGCGTTTATAAACCCCGCTGTAGATACCACCGGCGTTTTATAAATCGCCGGTGCAAGTATCGCTGAATCGTGTGTCGCTGTAGGTTAGGGGCATTCACCGGCATTTTTTACGCCCGCCGGTGTAGGTTAAAACTATACCGGCGGCCGTAAAAATGCCGGGAAATGTGTGGTTTCATTTGGAAGTACTGTTTTCGGGCATCACCTACACCGGTGTTTTTAAAACGCCGATGTAGACCGCCAGATTTTTGCTGAAAGCTACACCGGCGCTTGTAAAAACGCCGGTGTAGCTATATTTTTTTTAAAATAAATAAATAAATAAATAAATTAAAAAAAAAAAAAAACTTCAACACTCTACTAATCAAAACCAATTGCAAAACTAAAAGAGACCCATTATAATATATATGAATGAAGCATAATAGTATATATAATATCATCAAATTGTAATCTCATAAACATAATAATGTGATCTCACCACATTCATAACCAAAATATGAAGTTCAAAATATTGAGTTACAAAGAGTGAAAGATTATTTTCACTGTCAAGATACTAATTTAGATGAAACTTATACATTTATAATACTCATGAGATACCTGTCAATTGAAACCACAACATAAGTTCAAACATGATTATTTCATCACTAGTCACTCCTCTGTAAATCATAGTATGCAACTTCAGTTACATAATCCATCTCATCATCACTTAAAACCAATGAGAAAGAACAATCTCATTTTCAAACCCAAGCAACAAGCATGAACATTATCTTAGAAACTGATACTCATCTAGACATCATGATATAATTGTATATAAAGTTTAGATAAAAAAAATTTCATCACTAGTCACTCCTATATAAAAAAAATCATAGTGTGCAACTTCAGATACATTATCCATGCCATCTCATCTCATCTCCATTTCTGGGTGGACACAAAGTGGAAAAGAGAAGCTTTGAAACAAAATTAGATACCACCACAAGAGTTAATAGCATCAAGTGCTACCCCTTCAAATCAATCCGAAGAAATAAATAAATGGCTCAATTATGGGGGCACACTCAAATCAATCCGAAGCTCTGCATGAATTACAAAGCAGGCTCAGGCTCAAAATAGAGCAAATAAACTCCCCAAATTTAACTGGAAACAGCGTTAAGAAATATGCAGTACTTTACTGGGCATTAGTTAAATGTAATTACATCCAAATTGTATAATTATGTAATAAGTTGATGTTGGGTGTCTCAGAAAACTTCTCACAACTGCCAACATACTAGTCCAATAAGCACTTTGGAACCCATCCTTCATATTGAAAAAACAAAACATCATCATAAAGCAAAGGAAGATGGCAAAATGAATCCACAAACTTTGAGGATAATAAAAGGCAATACAGTATAGCTTAAGAACGGCTACGGGTATATATTGAAAATGGAACAAAAAAAAAGTTGTGTATTACCTTTAACCAGTTGTGGTCTCTGCAACTGATCACATTAAAGGATGGCAAGATGAGAAACATTTCAAAAGGATGAAAATGCATATGAGTAAAATACAAAACATTGAGAATAAACATGAAGGGTAAGTATGCAAAAAAAATATCAAGGGAAACAGAAATCCTTCTGCATTTTTTGTTTATGTTGACAACTCCTCACCATAGGACTTCTGAACATTCATAAATTAATCAGTCAATGTCCAAATGATTATCTAATACCCTCCTTGTTCATTCCATGGGAACCATCTACCAAGCATTGTTGTGGAAATTCTACTAGAGCCTCAGTTTAGCACCAGAAAAACATATGAGATTGGTTTCATATAACATCACATATTCTCTCTACAAAAATAAAACAAAAACATCATGTATTCATAAATTCTTTCAACTATTCGCCAACTAGATTATGCATAATAGAGTAAGAAATAGCCTTCATGGAGTGAAATGGCATAAGAATGTATATGCTATTCTAGATTAGCACATTGATCTGGAGTCCTATGCTCAGTGCCACATTTATTGACAGTGTTACTAAATTTTTGTCGACTATGATGCAGCTACATTCTCACATTATATAAATAGCACTCTACTTCTAAAATGCAAGCATGTTAGCAAGACTATAAAAGGGGGAAATCAATTTCTACTAGCAATTTAAAGAGAGAAATGGAGCAAACAGCATCAAGAAACAATGGCAGCTGTCCTTATCTAACAATTGTGAAAAAACAATTGTAGCTCATCCATACCTCGTAAGGTTAAAAACTAAAATCAAAATATGTATTAGTTATCTATAATTTTCAATATATTATGAGAAGCTGTAATATTAAACCAGGATGCCTCTATATTTTAAAGCATAGTTGATATATGCTGCTCATGCATACACCATAGACAAGGAGATATGATCCACAGAAAAATCGCATAGTTTACTACTCTAAGGTCATATTTTGATCCATAGGACAAATGCACCGTCCATGATCTATATTACGCAATTCAGATTGTGATTCAACAGATGGTTTGCAAATTCAACAATACTGAACAAACAAGTTATTCATATAATACCACATACTAATTAAAACAAATGCCGAAAATCAAGATAAGATGGATGATAAGGCTTAACCATAGACAACGTTCCCGAAAAAGCTTGATAAGGCTTAACTATAGACAACTAAACTGAAATTAACATTTCAAAAGAAACTTCACAGCCTTCACTCTAATCACCAAAAAAACAAAACCACCAAAATTAACTCCAAAATCAAACTAATAGCTAATTTAACTAAAATCTTACCTTTCTTCACCGGCCTCGACCGGTTTTCCCCATGGTGAGAGAAGAAACCCTAACCCTACAACGAAGGAGAAGGTAAAACCCTATAAATGGCAACGGCGGAGGACGGGGCGACGATGGGGGGAAGGGGCGACGGCGGAGGACGGGGCGGCGATGGGGGGAGGATCGACGGCGGGGTAGGGGGGCGGCGATGGGATGGGGGTTTTCGATTGGGGAGGAGGGAGATGGAGAGAGAGCGGGAAAAATTGGGGGAAGGTGAGGGAAAATAAAGGGAAATGAGATCGATAGAATCGTTCTCTTATCCTTCACATTCACCGGTGTTTTAACTCTAAAACGCTGGTGTATACGTACATACACCGGTGTACAGCTGTAAATTTTTTTTTCTGCCAGATTACCTGTTCTCTACAACGGCGTTTCTACCAAAATGCCGGAGTAGAAACGCCGGTGTAGAACTATTTTCTTGTAGTGAAATAAAAAAAATTAACCTATTTAAAACGTGCAATGCATGTGCAAAATAATTTTACAATATTTTTTTAACAATAAACATACAAATATGTTGCACGTACAAATTGGAGCATTTCCTTCAAAAAATTTTTACCAATTATGTGCAATGCACGTCCAAATCCAAAACTATTTCTTAACACGTAAATCGCACGTGAAAATCCTCCAACTATTATTAAAACGTGCATCGCACGTGAAAAATACTAGTTTACTAAATTAACAAGTTGCGCACAATTTATTTTTTCCAAAATGACCCACTTTTATAATCATCATAACATTAAATGAGAATTTAAAACAATGCATTCCATATGTCATGTGAGCGAAAGTATTCTGAATTCTACGAAAAACTACATATGTTATTTGTTCTTCAACTTAAATTTGTATCTAGATATCCTGGTTCATTCCCTTGTTAGAATTCTATCATTATCATTATCAGATTTTATTTTTTCCTGCATACTGCACAAATTTCAATTATCTTTGTAGTTACAACTTTTACAAATAGCTTCTTGCAACACGACTATAGCATTCAAAGTTTATGAATTCTCAGATACAATTAAGGGACAGTCAAACATTTTATGTCCTATATCATTAACCAATCTCCTATTGAGGATCATGGGGCTTAATACTATTGGCAGATAAGCTATTAACTATCCCAAAATAAAAGGCGAATATGCATAAAATATAAGATGAAAGTCTGTTAATCTACCAAGCGAGATCTTAAAGAATCACAGACCCCATTCAATCAAGTACGTTTCACTGTTTTGAGTAAATAAACTACAAGCTGATACTTCGGTAAAACTGAGTTTTTTAAAAATAAATATGAACATACCCTGCTCTTTCTGATATTCTTGAATGGACCTAACAACGGTTCTCACTATTCGCTTTAGAAAAGATCTGGCCTTTAGCTTCGGGATATCTACAAAGGAAAAGGTCATCCCCGACCCTTTTTTGGGGCTTCTCCGGCGTTTATAAACGCCGGGGAATAACCTACCGGCGTTTGGAAAAGCGCCACACCAAGCGCCAGTGTTGATTTAATATACCCCGGCATTTGAAAAACGCCGATATATACTTTTTTTTTTTTTTTTATTTTATTTTTATTTTTTTAATGAATGAATATATGAAAAATTCATTTTCACATACATTATTTCTGCTAGTTCGAGATTACATTGCTAACTCATGATTTGGAAGATACTTATTACTAGCTAACTCATGAACATGAACTGTCACAAGAATTTGAAGAATGTAATGAAGCTAAGAGTATTAGATCAAGCTTCAATCAACATGATTTGTATTCAAAAAGTTAAGGCTAAAAGGGCCATACTTGCACATATATAAAATACCCAATCCAACTAGGAATATGAGCCTTACTAGTTACTAATAATACTAAGAAGTCTAAAGATAAGATTAATTCAGAGAATATCTGCATCCATGGTGAATGATTTCAAAGCATCCTCAATGTGCTCAAGTAACCTGGAAATTAAGATGATGGAAAAATGTTTAAGTACCAAAGCCAACTTAGATTATTATGATATATAAGAAGAGATAAATCAAGTAATATTGAATTATCAAACAATTCCTAATGACTAGCTACAATCATGTCATCTACTTGCTGAGGATATGAGAACTGATATAAAGTCATGCTCTCCAATCTTTGTGTATAAGGTGAAAAACAAATTGTCTAAAAACTAATTTATCAGGAATGTTGTGTTTCAAGTTCGATTACAGGTACAAGAACCAGTTTAAAGCATGACTGGCATGCATGTAAGAGTTTTTGCATTAATTATAGGTCAAAGACACTAAATTTAATTTTGAACTTTTATTGTTTGGAAATTGAACATACTCAGCAGATATGCTTCATCGCAGTGAAGAACAGTTATGACTTGGGAAGTTGCACATACACAAATACATGCACATCGTTCTGCTCTAAAAATGGACTAAAAAAAATCCTTAAGAGTCCACAAGAGAGTTGCCCAGGAAGAATTACTTTTATAAATCATAGAAAATATAAATTAAAACATGATTCGTTTATATAAGTGGAAGGCACAATCCCAACTCTATAGTTATAATAATAGAGATAGTCCCTAAGTAAGCAAGAGCCACAGCAAGCATATATAACAAAAAGGCATTTGTGTCTCATTCCACAGGGAAAAAGAGCTGATAAAGTTAACTCTTCTTTGATCCTAACATAAGCTCTACTATGTGTAATTGAGAATGCTGAACAATGATACACAAATTACATTTACATGTCAGTCATGTATTTATAACAAAGATTAATTATTCTATAAACTTGTAAGTATGAAACTTCCATAAATAAGGAAAAAAACACAAAGACACCAAATACGATCAACACAAAAACAAGCAAGAAATGGTAACTGGCAGCTGACGACATCCTTGTCCATGCATATCTGAAAGCAGGAAGCGATAAATTTGTAAACAGAATGGACTTTTGCGTTATTCACTACTAGTTCCAGTATATAAATGAATATCAAGCTGGAAAATTCAAAAGAGTTCAATAAAAAGTATGAGACACTCAGCAACATCGATGCCACATCTGTAGCTGTAAGTAAAACCTGAAAACAAACTTCACAACATCAGGAAGTACTTTGAGTAACTCTGCACTAAAGTGACTTCAACACATCTCCTGAATAGCACTTCTCCCGGATAGCACTCTACAGTAAAACCTTCTGTTTTGTAGTGTGTGGACTTTAGCATATTTAGCTAAAACTGAGTTAATTACTATCAAATTCACTAGAGAAAAAAAAAAACAGAAAATAATAACTATTACTTTCTTATTAATTACACAAAACATGGTTAAGGAGCCACCTTGAAATGAATGAAAACATGACCATAGTGAACTCCAATAGCTCCAGAAAGGATGCCAAGCTAGAACAAATACAGAATGATATTTTAAGTAAACCAATTTATTATGGAGTAAAGCTAGTTATGCAAAATAAATTTGGATAAAATAAAATAAATTGAACTGTTGGCATACGTCAATAAGCCTTCTGGTTCAATGATATATGAGAGCAAGGCACCAGGGAGGAGCATCATCTCAAAGTAGACGAAAAATTTTGTATAGCTAGTTCTACAAAATAAATTTGGATAAAATAAAATAAATTGAACTATTGGCACACCTCAATAAGCCTTCTGGTTCAATGATCTATGAGAGCAAGGCACCAGGGAGAAGCATCATCTCGAAGTAGACGGAAAACAGTATATAATTTTATCTGTATGAGATGATATATGGGTATTGATTAGAAGTTAAGAAAGGAATGAAAACTGTATAAAATTTTGTCACTCAAATTAAACTCATATTCGTAATATTCTCTTCCATATTTGTTCAGACTCCATGTACACATACATCCTGCTATTGCTTGAACTAACATTATTTTCAGAATAATCTTTCGGATTATACATACATAGTAGGTTATGTAACTCTTCACCTATAAAGGCATGAGGTTTTTGTAATATATTATGTCAAGCTGAGAGTGTAGTAGCTTTGTGGGTTATGTATATTTCCAAATACATCTTGGTAGTTATACTGTTAGCAAAGAAGTTACTTATAACTATTAGTAGTTAGTGTTTATTTACTAGCTTGGAAATGTTAGCAGGTTTAAGCATAAAAATCAACTAATTCTGACTATAACCAATGTGTTTCTAATGTATTTGTATTAACTAAACCATTAGTAACTATTGATTACTCATGAGCTTGAAAATTTATAGTTTAAGAATAAAAAACAACTAATAGTTTAGGCATAAAAACATTGTGGCTCCCCTACTTATCTTGCAGTTACTACATAAAATTTGTATTTCTTTGTGTAAGTCAAACACAGTTCTAAATAGATTAAGTCACAAATGAGATGCATTAGATTATGCAATGTATTAACAACTGTAATTACCTCCACTATATTATTCATTTGACATTAGTATATTAAATTTTGCATGCTCTATTAGTTATTGTTGATGTAGTAGTGAACTTTTAATTGTTATATGAGTGAAGGAATGAATTGTTGATGAAGCAAAAAAAATAGCAGGTATACATCAAGACAAGCATAAGATTATGATTTGCGACACTAAAAGAAGACATCTAAACAGAGGTAATGACCCTTACGGATCAGTAGCAATTAATGGAAAAACAAATAGTAGACCCTCTTTACAAAAAAAAATCTCCTTCTTCCATCTAAGATTATGACCATGATAACAACTTAAAATTATTTACTTGTTCAGTACTATTTCCCACATTTCAGCACATAGCTGATAAACAATATCATTAGTTTGTTCTCACCCAACTCCCAAGTGGGATTATACTAAATTGATTCAATTCGCCTTAATGCAAATATATACAACAGCAACAACAACTTAAACTAGCAAATGGATAAACCACACAGTCTATATCTTTACCAAGATTGTCAACGATTCTATTAATGAAGCAAACCTATCCATTCTTCCTTCTTCAACTGCTTAAATTCCAACCATAGATACCAAAATAGTGAAGGAATTCCATTAAATACCAAAGACAAAGATGATTATTTTTATTATTTTTATTTTTGATTATTTTTATTTTTAAACTCCGATTCTTGATTAATCAATGAAGACAAAGATGATGATGATCAGATGTTTGCAGTTAAGTATACCAAGTAATACACACCTTATTAATTTTTTTTTAAAAATAAAGTTAAAACCCTGATTTATACGTGCGCGGTGCATGTCTCAATAAATATGATTATATATTTTTAAAAGTAAATGCGAAAACTATATATAATGGAAGAGTTGGAGTTACACGCTCGTTGTACGTAAGTATGCAGATTTACAAGTCTAACTCTTCAATTAAAATCATATACATATACCTTAGTCAATGTACAAGTTGTATATATCATGAGTTTATTGGTAAGTAGTGAATAACTAACTTATATACGAACATGGGTTGTGTTCCTTTCCCTTTTTGGGATAATATGCAGTGTATTATATATAAATAATTTATAAGTAGTAGCAATTTTGTTTTCTTAGCAAAGTAGTAAGTAAATGGGTTGTGGAATAATGGTTGCCTGGTATATAAATTTGGATGGATATATACCAAGATATATATGTAGAAAACCAGTAATGGATGGATAGTAATAAAACTACAAAATATGTTGGGTTAATCAGAAATGAATATAAAAGTATATTATATTAGTTACTCCAGAATTTTCTTCTCAATGTCTTGGGATTAAGTTGTAAGCGAAAGTAATAAGCTCTACTATTTTTAATAGAAGAGTTGAAGTTTGTAACAAACAAATCCTAAATTTATAACTATATAACACGTATAATACACGTTCAAACTATGTATAATAAATATAAATGTGCAACGAACGGTGTAGCCCAAATTAAAGTATTCAAATATAATTTATTCTTTTTATTCAATATATATTCATTTAATTATATGATTTTATTTTTTTAGGCGCACTTACATTATACTAGTTAGTAAATAATTAGTATTTTGAATATATATATATCTCTACTACTATAATGGGAGAACCCCTTAGTCAGTAACCGCGTCAGTAACCCAACCCGTGCAACGCACGGGTTGGGTTACTTTGGTAAATATTTTCGAAAGTGGACCTGTTTGGTAAATATTTTCGGAAGGTGGGTCAGTTTGAAAATTATTTTCTTTTTAATTATGGACTGACTTGGGACAATATTTTCGAACGTAAACCTGTTTTGTAAATATTTTCGAAAGTGGATCGGTTTGGAAATTATTTTCTTCTTACCTTTTTCATGATCCTTCAATTTTTTCCACGTGCACGTGTGCACGTGTATGCAGTGTATAATACTAGTATATATATATAAATGAATTGGAAGTGAACATCTTCTTATGTGGAATCGGTTTCCTGAATTGGGACGGTGACCCGATCGAGCCCACTATGCAGTTGAGCCCAAAACACACTTGACAGACCGAGCCCAACCCAGAGTGTGAAAGCAAAAGAAGAGACAGTGTGGGTTGGTTGGTGCAGATTCGAGGATAAGATGTTCGTACGTTCTCTAATTATTTATTATTATCATCTCCCCTCTCTCTCTCTCTCTGTCTCTCTCTCAACTAACAGAGAGGAAGAGGAAGAGGAAGAGGATATAGTAGAAGATAATGGGAGGCTCTCCCTTGTTCCTCCAAACAACCATCACCACAACATGTTTAACCACTGCAGCAGCCCAATCCAATTCCCGCTATTCCCGCTATTCCCGCTCCAAACTCGTAGTAGTTGTTACTACTCACACCTCCTTCCTCCTCCAATTTCAATTACCAGCTTGTTCTTCAATTCGGACCACCACCACCACCACCCAGCTGTTTCCTTCTTCATCTTTCTCTACAGCCACAGCCGCCCTCAAGAGTCCTAAAGGTTTCGGCCCTCCTGCCAAGAAGACCCCCCCAAAGAAGAAGAGCAGCAGCAGCAAAGAAGAAGAAGAAGAAGAAGAAGAAGAGCTAGAAGAAGAAGAAGACGTGGCAATCCCGGAAGTGGTGACGAATCGGATGATGACAAGGGTTGGTCTGTCAGTTGGGATACCGCTGACAGTAGGTATCCTCTTCTTCCCATTATTTTACTACCTAAAGAAAGTGGCTAATATCGATGTTCCAAGCTGGATTCCATTCATCGTCTCCTTCATCTTCTTTGGCACTGCCCTTCTGGGAGTCACCTATGGAATAGTATCCGCTAGCTGGGACCCTCTTCGTCAGGGCTCGCTTCTTGGTTGGAATGAGGCCCGCAGGAACTGGCCCGTCTTCTGGGACTCTATCCGCGGTCGCCCTCGCGGCAATGCAAATGGAACTCGTAGAGGAAATTAATTTAAGCTCGATCGATCGATCGATCTAGTGAAATAATTAATTAATTTCTTCTTCTTGTATTAATTAATGAAACAGAATGAATATGCCTGCTTAGCAGATTAGTTTCTTGCCTTGGCTTCGCTTGGCTTTTTCTTTAATTTCAAATTGTCTACTTCTTAAATAATATCACATCTCCTTCCAGATCATATGTTCATAATAAGATAACTGCTTTATGAAGAAAATAATTTTGAGAAAATAATTCTTGTTCATCTTATTTTTTCTTTACTGTATACATCTATATATATGATTACATACTTGGAGAAGAAGAAAGGAGAATGAGAGAAGATTTGGAAGATGAGAGATTTGGGGAATCTGTTTCCTATATTAGGAAACAGAATATACAAATACCATATTTCAACACTCCCCCTCAAGTTGGTGCATAGATATCGAGCATGCCCAACTTGTCAACAAATTTCAAGAAGAGCCGAGTCGAAACGGTCTTGGTTAGGATATCTGCAAGTTGATCTTCTGACTTCACTTTGGATATCTCAATAACTTTTTCATCTAATTTTTCTTTGATGAAGAATCTGTCCACCTCTACATGTTTCGTCCTATCATGCTGAACTGGATTAGCCGCAATATCACATGCCGCTTGACTGTCACAATAGACCTTCATAGGTTCCTTTGGACCATAGCCTAAGTCCTGCAACAGGAGTTTCAGCCATAAAACTTCTGTTATACTTAAAGCTACTCCACGATACTCAGCCTCTGCACTAGAGCGTGCAACAACATTTTGCTTCTTGCTCCTCCATGTAACTAAATTTCCTCCAACAAAGGTGAAATATCCTGAAGTGGAGCGCCTATCGATTGTAGATCCTGCCCAATCAGCATCAGTATATGCCTCAACCTTCAAGTGGCCATATTTCGCAAATAAGACTCCTTTTCCTGGGACTGACTTAATGTATCTCATAATTCTCATTACCGTGTCCATATGTTGTTCCCGAGGTGCATGCATAAACTGGCTTACCACACTTAAAGCATATGACAAATCTGGCCGTGTATGTGCAAGATACATTAGTCGTCCAACCAATCTCTGATATCTTTCCTTATCACAAGGCACTTGATCAGCTTCGTTGCATAGTTTCAGTCCTTCTTCCAATTGTGTACTAATCGGTTGACAGGCGGACATTCCAGTTTCCTTCAATAAATCCAGAGCATATTTTCTTTGAGAAAGAAATATCCCCTTTCTTGAGCGAGAAACTTCAATACCAAGGAAGTATCTCAAAGAACCAAGATCTTTCATTTCGAACTCTTGTGACAAGTAGTTCTTTAATGCCTTCATCTCCTCAGGATCATCTCCAGTTACTATCATATCATCAACATAAATATTGAGAGCAGTATTTTTACCTTCTTTCCTTTTTAGGAATAGAGTATGATCAGAATTACTCTGATCGTATCCGAATGTCCTCATTGATTTTGTAAATCTCCCAAATCAGGCTCTTGGCGACTGCTTCAGTCCATACAATGCTTTCTTCAGACGACATACTTTGTTGCTGTGTTGGACTGGTCTGTTCGACCCTGGTGGAAGATCCATATAGACTTCTTCTGTCAATTCCCCATGCAAAAATGCATTCTTCACATCAAATTGCTCCAACGGCCAGTTAAGATTTGCAGCAAGTGACAGTAGAACTCGAATAGTGTTGAACTTTGCCACAGGTGCAAATGTTTTGTCATAATCAATTCCATAAGTTTGAGTGTACTCTTTGGCAACCAGCCTTGCTTTGTACCGCTCTATCGAACCATCCGATTTATATTTCACTGTATAAATCCATCTGCATCCTACTGGCTTCTTCCCTGCTGGCAACTCGACTATCTCCCAAGTCTCATTCTTCTTCAAGGACTTCATCTCCTCATCCATAGCTGCTTTCCACCTTGGATCGGCTAAGGCTTCCTGCACACTGTTAGGAATAGATACAGCAGATAATTGATTTACAAATGACTTATTTGAATCAGACAATCGGTGAGTGGACACATAATGACTCATGGGATACTTGACATTACTAGTGGGATTAGGCTCGTAAGTGGGTTTGGGGATACCTCTAGTAGTACGGTTTGGGAGTTCTCTTCTTAGAGCTTCGGACAGCGATGACGATTGGTTTTGGGGTTCTGCTGGGAGCATAGATAGATTTGATGGTACTGGTGGTGGAGATGGTTCAGATGGTGCTGGTGGTGGAGATGTCTCATCTTCATGGAGGTTCGGCACTGACTGCAGATCTTCGTGAAAATTTTCTTCCTCAACCAAGTCTTCATTCGAGTGATCGTCATTACTTACATCCTGATTTTCTCCCCTTATATCTGATTGTTCAGTTTGAATATCAACTACTTCATCATAGGCAAGAGTTTGAACTTCACTTCGGTGCTCCCCCTGAAGTTCAACCTCAGAGGAAAAATACATCTCATCTTCATGGAACACAACATCCATAGTCACAAACATCTTTTGAGTTGGTGGGTGATAACATCGATACCCTTTCTTATTCTGTGCATATCCCACGAAAACACAGCGGATAGCTCGAGGAGTTAACTTATTTCGTTCATGTTGATGAAGATGAACAAATGCAACACACCCAAACACACGAGGTGGCAAGTTGACGACTTTTGGTGCATTCACAGCTTCAGTTAATGCTTGAAATGGTGTGAGGAAGTTTAGGATTTTAGAGGGAACTCGGTTGATTAAGTATGCAACAGAAGTAAGGGCTTCTCCCCAATAAATGAGTGGCATATTTTCATGGATGAGAGAAGCACGGACCACTTCGAGCAAGTGTCTATTTTTTCTTTCTGCAACTCCATTCTGTTGAGGTGTATACGAGCATGTAGTCTGATGAACAATTCCGTGTTCCACCAAATATTGTTGCAGATTTGAACTCAGGTACTCTCCGCCATTATCACTCCTAAGAACTTGAATCTGTGATTTATACTGAATCATAACATGTTTGTGAAATTTCTGAAACAAACCACTAACTTCACTTTTCGACTTCATCAAACAAATCCAGGTCATACGGGTACAGTCATCAATAAAGGTCACAAACCATTTTGCTCCTCCGAATGTACTGGTTTTGGATGGACCCCAAACATCAGAATGAATAATCATAAAAGGAAGAGAGCTTCGACTTGGACTTGGAGGAAAAGAAACACGATGACCTTTTGCGAGTTCACACACATCACACCGAAATGCAGATATATCCAACTTCAAAAATAAACTTGGAAATAATTTCTTCAAATAACCAAAAGAAGCATGCCCTAGGCATCGATGCCATAACCAAATATCTGATTTCTTCTTCTCATCTTCGGATCCTTCCACACTTAGAGCTTGAGTCAACTTGCTCGAACATTCAGATTCTAAATCTAGGTAATAGAGCTTCCCGTGTCTAACCCCATAACCAATCGTCTTGCGAGTCCGAATATCCTTAAACACACAATGTGAAGGCCAAAAAACTACAATACAATGTAAGACAGTGGTTATTTGGGCAACAGATAATAGGTTGAAATTCAAGGATGGTACAACTAGGGCAGTATCTAAGGTTAGGTTGTTTGTGAGGTGGATGGTACCCTCGCCAGTAATAGTGGCAGGATCACCATTGGCAGTGGACACAGTTAATTTAGTGGATGGTTGAAAATTTTGTACTTGTCTAGAATCAAAAGTCATATAGTCGGTAGCACCCGAATCAATTATCCATGCACTATTCATAACAGAAGCAGAAATATTAAATACCTTACCATCATTACCTGCAGCCGTAACTAATGTAGAGGCGAGTCCAATATTCTTCTTAGCTCCATCAGTTTGTCCCATTGTAGCAGCACAAGAAAAACAACGGATCTGATTGACACAACTTGGCCAAGAACAGCAACTAGCACAACCAATAGAATAGCTCCGTTAGATCCGATCTGGATCAAATCCAAGAGCTCAAACACCAAATAGCAAAAACAATCCACAAATGAAAAATGGATCTATCCAGGGATCTGAAAAACAAAAAATCAGATCTGGATCTGTAGACTTGGGGTATCGCGCAATCGAGTTCGGCAGTGATTGAAGAGGACGATGATGGCGGGGTTCGGTGGGTGCAGCAGGAGGCAGTGGCGGCTTGGAGGTGGAAGACGATGGGAACCTTCAAGAAGCGGCGGCGGATGGAGGTTGTATACGCGGCGAGCTAGGGCTTCGGCGAAGAATCCAGCGACGATGGGAGAAGAAGACGGTGGGTTGGATGGAGATGGGGTAGTGGCCGGAGCGACGGAGTGAGGTCGCTGGCTGCAGTGATGCCGGGATTGGCTGCTGGCTGTTGGCTGTCGCTGGCGTCGGAGGCGGGATAGGGCGGTGCAGCGGAAGAAGACAGTGGGTTCACAGGGGATGACGGCGGTGCTTCAGTTGAGGTTTCGACAGGGCGAAGAGGGCACGAGGCTCAGGTGGCTTGCTGTTGACGACGGAGGGCAAGTGCTCGGGTGTCGCAAAGTCGAGGCAGCGTCAGGGCTGCGACTTCTGGTTGCTGACTTCGAGGAGATGATCGGGATCAGGTCGGGATGGAGGTGTCAGATCCGATCACCTCCAATTTCTTCTTTAACTAGCCTAGATCTTTGGCTCTGATACCATGAAGAAAATAATTTTGAGAAAATAATTCTTATTCATCTGATTTTTTCTTTACTGTATACATCTATATATATGATTACATTCTTGGAGAAGAAGAAAGGAGAATGAGAGAAGATTTGGAAGATGAGAGATTTGGAAAATCTGTTTCCTATATTAGGAAACAGAATATACAAATACCATATTTCAACACTTTAAACAAGTAGTTCATCTCAAAAGTTATCAAGTTCTGCAAACAACTGAAAAAGTTTGGAGACCTTGTCTAACTCTCAAAATGCTTGTGTGATCATGTTCTCAATCTTAATTGTTTGTTTTTAGCTATATCTTGATCTCTCAAAATGTTTGTGTGATCATGTTCTCAATCTTAATTGTTTGTTTTTAGCTATATCTTGATTACCTTCCACAACCTGCAAGACAACAATATTAGATTATGAGTTTCTTTGCCTAATACACTACAAAAGATATTGGAATAGCCGGCAAAACAACGCCGGCGCTTAAATATTTCGCCGGGACATTCCCCAGCGCTTTTAGAAAAGCGCCAGCGGGGTCCAAAGAATCCCCGGCGTTTGTTAATCAACGCCGGGCTATAGTCAATCCCCGGCGCTTGAAAACGCCGGGGATATATTCTATCTGATAAAAACCCCGCACCCCCTAATCAGCCCACTTCCCTCTTTCTCTTTCAGATTTCACGCTCAATTTTCGTCCCAAAACCCTATTTTGAGTTCGCTCTTCGATTTCGCTCTAAATCCGCGTCAATTTCAACTCTGAAACCCTATTTCCCGAATCCCCCTCTTCGCCAAATCCTATTTCTCTCCGAAACCCCCAATTTCTCTCCTGATTTTAATTTTCGAGCTCTCACTCCTGCTCTTGATCTCGCCGCCATCACCGTCACCGTTCGCTCTCGCTTCCACCGTCGTCGTCGTTCGCTTCCTTCGCCGTCGTACACTCTCCTTCTGAAACTCTAGGTATGGATTTGCTCATTAGTTTGATTTAGCTACAATAATGATACGAGGTTCCAAGGTTGAAGGGAGAGAGATTGTGTTGAGAGATTATAGGAGGTTTCATTTGTGTTATTTTGTGTTTGTGAAAATTTGTTAAAGGTTGTAGTTTTTTTGGCTTTTTTATGATCTTTGTGGGAAACGGGCTTCATCGATTTATATTTTTCTTGTTGAATTTTATGATTTGATTATTAATCTACATGTTTCATGTGATAGCTGACTGAGTTGGGATTTTGTATAATTTTTTAATTATGTTGGATTTTGGAGCCTGATTAGTAATTATTTTTATCTAAGCATTGCATTTATCATTGTTGGAATTATATTGCTTAGACATAATCTAGTTCATTTTTGTAATGTATTAAACAGTATGCATGACCATCATGATATTACAACTTGTATGGAATGCATCTTCCTTTTCCCTTGCTGTATCCATAAATGCAAAGAAAGAGAAAATATCCACTGTGTGTAATTTTGGTTGACTGTAGTACTTCAATGTCAAAGTTTAATCAAGTTAGTATATGAAGGAGGATTTAGCTGTTTAAGACTTTTGAAGTGGATTCATTGCTTTATTTAGATCATTTTTTGTCACAAGCAGTTGTTTTTGTCTATTTGAAATGGGGAGAGCTCAGGGTTGAGGATGTTACAATGTTGAAAATGGTCATACTTTAATTGTGTAATATGAGGCCTGTTTAAGTTTGAGAATTTTTTGATTCTAATGACATTGTGCTTGGACCACTTTACTATCTTTTTATCCAGAGTAACCAACCAGGATCATGGCAACACGAAGCTTACTCGTTATTTCCAGTTCATTTGGATGGAACATTGTTTGACAATGCTAAAACAATGCAAACAAAGAAAGAATTCTACCCCACCTTAACTGTGCTGCAAATATTCCGGCAGGTAGTTGCATAACTCGCTCTATTACTTGAACAAGCTTCTCATTGATTATTTGTTAACATATTGTGCAAACTCTGCATTCTTGTCACCTAGTATGCAATATTTTTGACTGATATTAGGAAAAGTAGTCTTGCATATTCTTGATTTCCTTGTTTATTGGCAGCTTTGTGCAGGATTGAAGCACATGCACAATTTTGATCCTCCGTATGCGCATAATGACGTCAAACCGGGCAATGTCCTCTTAACCCACAGAAAGGGACAGCAACCTCTTGCGATACTGATGGATTTTGGAAGTGCTCGATCTGCAGAAAGGGAAATCCGTTCCCGTTCAGAGGCTCTACGGTTGCAGGTAAGGATCATTTGTTTTCATATTTTTTCTATAAAAAATTTTAGAATACTGTCATACAGAATATTTGTTTTGCATTAACTAAAATCTGTGATATGATATTTGTTTTGTTACGATTCCAGTTAGTTACTCCAAAAATGCATTGTTTCACAACCCCTTGTTAGTATAGAGATTTCCACTTATCTCATACAGCTTAACTTCAGTCCGTTTATTGGATTAACTATATGTACATGCCCAAGGAAGTCGAGGATAAGTTGAGCCACTTGATCATAATTCAGGAAATACAAACACATTAGTTGTATGTTTCAAGCATTGTAAGGTTACAAATTATTCATCTTTGGAACCTTTGATCTATACTTTCCTCCTTTCTGAGTTTTTGAACTAAACATTTCTAATTTTCAGCTATACAGGATCGCAACTTTTCAGACTGCAATTAAAACTTTTAAAGTCAAAAACTAGAATGAGAAAATTTTAGCAGCACAAGCTACATCTGCACCCACTTAGTGGAGCATAGTCGCGACAAAATTGCTTACCTTGAAAATTATCTGAAATTAGGCGCGCGCAGTTTGAAGGCCAAATCGTCCAAATAATTAAAATTTTAATAGATTTGATAATTCTACTAAAATGTAACGGAAGGTATCGGCACAAGATTTAAAAAGTTAAGGTTGGATACACAATAGCTGAAAGAATAACATGGTAAATAAGTCCGAGGGTATAAAATATTGGGGTAACTTTCTACAGTTTACCATTAGAAGGTCACATTAAATAATTTATTTTCTTTAAAAAAATTTGTAGTGACTTTCTGGGAAAGTGAGTAGTTGGTACTAAATCAATAGTGTTAATTGGAATGCATAGTTATTAGTGCAATTATTTGTGCTGTAACTATGCGTGGGGAAAGTGGCTAATGAACTTTAACAGTTCACGATGCCTTGTCTGGAATCCCTTTGTTCCTGACATGGATTCATTCGGTAACAAATTTCCTTTTGAAGTTGCAGTGAGGTTGCTATGCATTGTAGTGATTGATTGCTGTATTTTCACTAATTTGTACCATATGCATTTTAGTATGTAGCTTGATCAATATAAGGAAAAAATTGTTCCTTATCGATTTGAACTTGTTCGTCATTAATTAATTTTCTTTTATGGATATTCTATATTTGTAGGAATGGGCTGCTGAACATTGTTCAGCACCTTTCCGAGCTCCTGAGTTGTGGGATTGTCCAAGCCATGCCGACATTGATGCAAGGACTGATATATGGTCCCTAGGATGTACCTTGTATGCAATAATGTAAGAATTCACTCCCTTGTTTTTCTTCATAGATATGTTACATTTATGGTTTTGTTATTTAGTATTGTTGTCTAATAGTTGTCCTTTTTTTCTCATTAACCTGACTACCTGGGTGGCTGTAAATTGGAAATTAATCAAGGGTTATGTATGTGTACTTAAACATGAAAAAGAGTTAAGATTTACTTAAATTTTTGTCTTTGTAACATCAGGGCATGAGTGCATTTGAATTTGAACTTAACTATTCTATGCTACTCAGTATAGAAGAAGGATGTTATGTAAATGAATAAGCTGTAATACTCAATGTGCACATCATGTGCAATATTTGAACAACTGTAAATTTGCGGGGAGTAGTGACAACCAGAAACATATACGAAACAAAAGCGAACTAGAGCATACTAAAAATATGAACAATAAACTCAAATTTGATGGTGGTAAAACAAAATTACATAAGTAAAAATATTAGACTTGTAATTTGGAAAAATGAAATTTATGTTTGCATGGTATTTTGCTGAACTGTTTTTATTTTTCAAGGTTTTGAAAGGAGTTATGCAGCATGCAGTGGCCTACTGCCTAGTTGCCTAGGCATTAGTCGAAGAAGAGAAATAAAGAAGAAATTTTGAAAATCGAAACAAAACTTAGTAGAGTTATCACCAGCATGCCTAGTTACCACTGCTCATTGCTTTCATATTTATATAGAGTAATTCTATAAATATGGTGCCTAGGGAGATTATAAAAATTATCCCTACTGCCTAGTTCAGGTTTTTAAACTTGAGGTTCCATGATGCTTGTTTAGATGTTTGTGAATGATACTGTATCAATTGGCAATGGTACTGATAGGCTTTTCGCTTTTGAGCACAGAGATCAGAGATCAGATGTTTGAATTCCGCTTGCACTAAAAATATTATAATTAATATATGTTCGGGATAAATTATGCACATGCAATTAAGTACAATTAATGTGAAGGAACCAATTGGGGTTGTTTACTCTGATGTTTCGAGCAATTCTAATCAGATCTCGACGGAAAAGAGTGATGAATTGGTCGAAGGTGGGTTCAGTTTCACTTTTGTCTATAGAATTAGGTTTTTTTTGGGTGATACTTGCATCTTAATGGGAGGTTAATCTATTTACAGAATTGCCAATTGTGGAGCATACAGAACACAAATCGCGGGTTCTATCGGCCACCAATGAGGGCCAGGAGGGCGTAATTCAACAAGTTACTGAAAGGGAGAAGAGTGATGTTACTGAAGAGAACACTGAGAATAAACAGGTATTTCATAGACAAAATAAGTGTTCAGTAATTTGTTTCATGGGTTAGATAACCTCGTTAAGTTAGGATATCTGATAGGTTGCATGTAATGATTTGTTTCTTGTATATTGTTTAAAGTTGCATCATGCTCTAATTCGACCCTTTTGAAGATGCAAATTGAGAGAACAATGGAAATTTGTATTGTTTCCTCCGGGGACATCTACTACGCATTTGTTGGTGGTTATATGTAGGTTGATGAATGCAATTTACTTTGTTTTTTTAATATACCGTAATTATACCGAAAGCACTAACCTCGCCGCCGTTGCCAAACAAAATAAACCATGACAGATAAAGAATTTTTGTTTGGTAAAGAAAGATTACACTACAGTAGATATAGTTTCCAATATGAAACCTCTTTACAAATTCTTTCTCTTTACCATTTGATCTACAACTCAACATTAAATATAAATTATCTTGTAAAAGAAAAATATGCTTACTGTATCCAAGTAAACTAAAAGACATCTGATAAACATGAATTGATTTAGCATCACTTTTGAGTAAAAAGAAAATTAATTTAGTAAATCACTAAACCAATTCAATAATGACTACCACCCATTTTAAAGAACTCAGACCCAAAGCAAGTATCAGCAATGGTATACTGATAGGCTTTTCGCTTTTGAGCACAGAGATCAGAGATCAGATGTTTGAATTCCGCTTGCACTAAAAATATTATAATTAATATATGTTCGGGATAAATTATGCACAAGCAATTAAGTACAATTAATGTGAAGGAACCATTTGGGGTTGTTTACTCTGATGTTTCGAGCAATTCTGATCAGATTGACGGCAAAGGGTGATGAATTGGTCGAAGGTGGGTTCAGTTTCACTTTGGTCTATAGCATTAGGTTTTTTTTGGGTGATATTTGCATCTTAATGGGAGGTTAATCTATTCATCTACGGTGTGATTAAATTAATAATTATAATTAGTGTGAAATTAATTAATGGGATTAAATTTCACACTTATAATCTAATGGGTACCTGTTTAATCTAATCCCATTCTTCATTTCACACTTATAATTATTAATTTTTTAAAGAGCTCTTCTTTTATGCAAAAAAGTTGGCAAGTTCCTTATAAGTTGATAATGCGTATTTTTGTTGATGTTTCTCTTTACTATGCTTTACAACTTCTTGCATTGCTTGCTATTAATGTGACTCAAATCTGCATGAGATGTGCATGAGGTTTCTTTCTTAATTTATCTCTTTTTTTAAAAAAAACTTATAATGCATTTGAAAAACAATGCATTTTTTTAAATATATATTTTTTCATTTTTTAAAACTTACAATGCATTTTTTTTATTAATGGAGAATTTTGAGAGGAAGTATTAAAAATAGTTTATCTTTCAACGGTGTTTTAAAACTCGTTACATATTGGACCTGGCATAGCACTATTCAATCAAGCTGTTATCTTGTGAGAGTTGACTGTCTTTGTGTGATTTCAAAAGCATGTTGTTCTCTTTGTAGACCTTCAATTATGGGGTGCAAGCAATTGCTACAGTTGGTAATGTATGATCTTAAGCTCTCTTTTCTCATTGGTTTTTCTCCTTTGCAGGCAATAGCTGTGATTGGCAGTTTTGCATATGTCATGGATAAAAATGGTAGCTTCAGAAATTCCTTCAGTGATGGTTGGGACCGCATATTGTCAAAGCATCCAGTTCCTTTCTACTATTGCTTAGGTAACTTATATATGGACACAGTATGCTTTTTCACTTTTAGCGTTTGAATCCAAACATTTAACCAATCAAACACGGCTTCAATCTTATTGATCTTATGTTTCACAGTATTCACTAAGCTGATAGACAATAACATAACATAACCTGTGTGCTATGTGGTTTATGTCTTGTTCATATTCATTTATGGTCTCAAGCAAAAAGCTTATGCTCACAAGGTTGCGTAATTACACTGCCGTAGTTTGTTATGTCTGAAAATATGATAGTAAAAGACATTTTAAATATATATATATATATATATATATATATATATACTTGTTGTACTGATATATTTATACTTTAGAAAAGCTACAGCTTCTTTCTTGTAGTCTATGAATCTATTGGTTAGAATCCATTACAGTTTCTTTCAGTTGTTTTTTTAATATAGAAATTGAGTTTATTAATTTCACATTGGCAGCGTAGTAAATGGAAGCAAATGGTAATATATTTGGTGATTTTTAACACAGGAAAGTGAAGATGAAGAGCAGCCTGAACAAACTTCACCGAAAGTTGAAGTCGAAAAGGGCGAGACATCCAATAATGAGATGCAACAAAGTACTAGTGTTATGTCTGATGCTAGTGTGAGGCAACTCAGAGATCAGTTGAAGATGGATTTGACTCTCAAGCGTGCAGGATTTGACTATTAATGTTTTTGTTTTTTTTTTTCTTCTTTTGTAGTGTTTTATGTCTTGTTTATTTGTGCAAATTTGTATCCTAAGAACAATGGAAATCAGACCTTATATATGTATGAGATTTAAGATCAATGAAAAACAAATTTCGTATGTATGTTGTCAAACTAATGTTAATTTGAATTTTGTTATATAATGACTTCGGTGAACTGCTTAATTATGAAATATATCGTATTGATCATTATTAGGAATTGTGTATAGTTTTTTTTGTGTATTTAAATATTAAATTTGTTTTTCTGTACTTTGAAAAAAAAGAAAAAAAACCTTCCCCGGCATTTGGAAATGCCGGGGTTGAAGGTATCCCCAGCGTTTCTAAAACGCAGGGGATTATAAATGCTAAAAAATAAATTTAAAATCATAAATCCGGCGTGTAAAGCGCCAAGTTAAATACTAAAGAACGCCGTGGTTACCTGAACATTGCCCGGCGTTTGGAAGCGCCGGGGTTTTCATAAATCAACCCCGGCGGGAAAATGGACGGCGTTTGCGGCGGCCTTTTGGGAAACGCCATGGGGTATATCCCCGGCGTTTTTAAACGCCGGGCAAAGGAAAAAAAAACGCCGGGTATTAAGTTCTTGTTTGTAGTGATATGCTCCTATGATAGATAAACAAGCATTTATTCTCAATAACTTTCTCAAGATGGTGAAAAACAAATGCCTATGATTTACATAACCAAGCATAAAAAATGCATAAAAATTGATGGTAAAACAATTTTGAGGTCCACATGAACATGCATAGATCCCCACAATTGCATCTAAGAAGCAAGCGGATACATATGATAACATTATATATAACAGCCTATGCATGTTGATCGCCTCGCTGAATCAACCAATGCATCAAAAATGAAAAGAACAAAAAAATCAAAAAAAAAATTTATTTTTCTCCGATAGTTTTTCTCCACAGAAGTATTACGCACTTATTTATTTTGCACTGATCAAAATGTATGCGTCTCTTTATTTTTCTCAATGATAAAATGTATGGAAGAGATAAGTTTAGTCTATGAACTTTCTTTAAAATTAGTCTTTGGATTTGAGGGAAAAGGTACAATGATATGTAGTATTTAATGACTTTGGATGTAATAGTTGAACTACTACTATTTGGGACATGATTATAAAGAAGTTGATTATCATGTTAATTTTGGTTATAAAGTAGTGGAATTATCATGTTTATGTTTACTATCCTACTTATCTTGCTTGTTATCACTGTGATTGGAATTCTGGTTAATTGGTGGAACATTTTACTTCCTTTTGATATACAATGAATGTAATTTGTTCATTTGGATAGAATGTGTTGTTGATTGAAATCTTTGGTTATATAATTGAAGAATTTGTTCATATTGATATAGACTGCATGTGGCTGGCGATTTTGTTCATTTTGATACATAATGGAAGATTTGATGATGTATCACACTTGCATTCGAGGGGGATTGAATGAATGGCTTTATTATTTGCATTTTTGTTGGATTTTCGTAAGATTTAAGACCAACTCATAAGTCCAGCTTTGATAATGCTTCTGTCCAGAATATGAGAATGTTCTCAGGTTGTTCATAATTTTCTAAGTTCTGTTTTTTGTGATTTATTAGAGTTGAGGGTTGGTTTTTTTCAAAATGAAAGTGGAGTTGAGGGGTGACTTTTTACTTCAAAATTAGAGTACCTTGTACTTTGATCTGTTTGGAAAAATTATAGTACCCTGGAAAATCATCATCCACTTATTGTCTCTTTGGAAAACATGTTGAATTAAGCCCTCCTCGGCCAATAGTTAGTGGGATTTGTGCTCTGTATGTTCCCCCAACGGCAATTTTGTAAATAGATTAACTTCCCATTAAAAATGCAAGTATCAAAATTAAAACTCTAACTTTATAGATCAAAGTGAAATTGAACCCACCTTCAACCAATTCATCACTCCTTTTGATTGAGATCTGATCGGAATTGCTCGAAACATCGGAGAACACAACCCCACCTGGTTTCTTTACAATAATTGTACTTTCCTAATAATGTTACAATTTACACAGTCAAAAATTAAATCCAAAAAATTACACACAAAAAAAAAGACACCAAACTCAATTGACACGTTACAATACCTGATGAAGAGCATTTGATTTCTGAGCCTCATTCCTAAAACTCTGAATCAAAACCTAAAACCCAAAATTATTACCAAAAAGGCAAAATTCAGAAGAAAATAAAACACGATTTTGACCCTTACCCAATTGGAAGAATCGTCAATAAATCCCTAGGTAAGTGTTGAACCTTACCCAATTGAATAATCGTCAATAAATTCCTAGGTAACATAGCATAATTCTATTTTTCCGATACATAATTTTGCTTATCAAATTATAGCATGATTGAACTTCCTTTCAACCAGTCGTTGTAGTGACAATAACTACAAGAGATATAAATGATATCAGATTATTAGAATTCTTCTAGTAGTGTGACAAACTAATTTACTCAACCACAACATAAGACGAAGAAACTGTTTTACCTTGCAGAATATATTCTAAGCTAAAAAGTTTAATTTGCAAACAAAATGAACTAATACATTGAGAAGGGTTCCATGGATACCTGCAACTTTTTTAATTTTATTCCTGCAGCAACAAACACCAGAACTTTCTCCTCTGTAAAATAGATTTTAGATCCAACAGTACACTTAACTGCAATATTAATAAGACTGTAATAACATATCTTAAAGCTATGACACCTTATATAAATGAAGTTCAACAAAGAACGTAAGGCAACTCAACTATAGAATCAACTGCTCAATCCATCAAATTAACTTTTATTAACTTAAACATAATATTTTGAAAAGTAACCAAAACGAATCGAAATATTATCACATATATGATATTTTAACATATATATACAATCAACTGCTCAATCCATCAAATTGGAAGCAACCTCTCCCTAAACCCTGCAAACTGCATCAACCACCCAAACCTCTTCACTATCCCCTCCCCAATTTTCCCTATCTCCACCACTGCCGCCCTTAGATCCATATGTTCAACGGGAAATTGATCATGCACCAAGTGCACGCGGCTTGGTGCACTTGTCTGATATTGTACATGGTTAGATAATACAAGGAGAAGAAAATAAATTTATGAGGAAATATGAGGGCAGAAAGAGAAAAGAAAAAAAAACAATAAAAATAAAAGGTCCGATAAATGTATTTAGTTTTCGACATAAATTTAGAGATAAATGTAAACCTTTCAGAATAGGCTAAGTTATTCAAAATAATCCCCAACACCTAACACCTGCTTCAGTTCTACCTAAGACCTCTTTTAATTATTTTTTTCTAGTGTATTTCCTCCATGCTATACTTATATTTGAATGACATATGCCTCCTTTGACATTTTTTCCATAGAATAATATATTGCGCTAGAAAGCATTTTAAACATTTGAATTTATACATCTTTATTCTATATTGGTTATATGGAGGCATGGGGATTCTGTTACAAATATTGTTTACAAAATTCCTTTTTCAAAGAAAAGATAGAGAGGCACAAAAAACATAGAAGAGAACAGGAGAGAGGAAAACCGAAAGAAAAGAAAAAGAAAAATTAATAAAACAACTTACAAGAACAAATGAAAAGTACAACTTGAGAAGCCGAGGCCTGTGTATCACACAGTGTCCTTAAAACAGATTTCGCCTCTTTCCAGTTGCTGAAATGAACGGAGGCGTCTGTCTCCCAGGATGCAACGACTTGGAGCGATCCCGTAGGCACCACGTACCACTCCCGAATTGAGTACAAGCGCTCGAAGCTATCACCGACTTACCAACAAAATAGAACCGACGAACAGTACAGAAGAAGACTCAGAGAAGGAGAGAAGAAGATCTGGTTTTGTGCAGGGAAGAAAATAAAGGGGAGGCCTCTATTTATAGAGCCTGGGTTAAATCAGTAACGACAGACAAGGCTGTTAATGCCTTCACTGTAACGGCAGACAGCGAATTGAATGCCGACACTGTAACGGCAGACATCATTTACTGCCTTCAGTGTAACGGCAGACAGTGAATTGAATGCCTTCAGTGTAACGGCAGACAAAATATTAAATACAGCACTGAAACGGCAGACAGAACTGTTTCTGCATTCATTTCAGCCGTTACAAAAGAAAAACTGTAGCAAAAAGTGGCTCTGCACGGGGTGGGATCAAATCGGTCCGGCATTCGTGTCCGCAGGTCGTGCGGGCGCACACAAGTCGCATGTAATCCGGTCCGTGATTTGCACCCCCCTGCGCACGCGAGAGAGAGCCTCTCTTCTAGCCATCTTACAATGCTTAGAAGGAGATTACTATATATCCTCTTCTATTTCCTTTGTTATTTCCGATGTGGGACTATGTTCCCTTAACCCATTTTCGTGAATGAAAACGTCTCACTTTGAGAGACAATTTCTCATTCACCCCTTAACCGATTTTAGCAAACCAATATATGATTTTGATCTACTCACGAAGGAGAACACAAATCAATCAAGATCTCTCAATAATTCATTGAGGATCTTACTCAAAAAATTGCTCAAAAATCGGTTCGAAAATGGTGTCTAAAACACTCATTTTCTAACAATCCCCACATGAATGAAAATTGATGACCACAGACAGGACAGACTGACACGACAGACTGACCCGACAGACTTTGTGATAGAATTTAACGATTGATTTCTGCATAGGATAGGTAGGTGTTACCCTTTGAACCTTCCCTTATGAAAATATGTTTACTTTACTAACTAAACAGTAGACGCGATGTCTTTGAACTGTTCTGCCATTTGTGTAAACGATGACATATCTCACACAGAAATCTTTCTAACGCCTTTTCAGTTCTCACTGTTATGTTCGTTTTGGCCATGAACATACGCCTGGTTCTGCAAGATTTTAACAGGAATATTGCCCTATATTATTCCCTCGGAAGCGGCCCTTCTTCCATCTTACATAGGTGATTTCTTACTTAAGAGTAACCCGCATTACTCTGCTCGGATATCCGACGCATAAGAATCATTAAAAGCATAGCTTAACCTGTTACCTTGCGGGCATCACTGTTTCATCATGGGAATGGACATGGAAAAATCCCCACAGTGATCTAACTTGGTCTTTACAATTTAGTTGTCCCTTTGAACCTAGATCTTGGGATCTCCAGTCAGCTAGGTTGGGTTTCCATTGTATCGACTTATTCTTTCATGGGCTTTAGTCTCATTCCCCTCGATGATTTATCAACTAACTTTCTGTTTAACCTTTTGGTTAGTGGATCCGCAATGTTATCTTTTGACTTTACATAGTCCACAGAGATAACCCCAGTAGAGAGTAGTTGTCTAACGGTATTATGTCTTCGACAAATATGTCTAGATTTACCATTATACATATTGCTCTGTGCTCTACAAATTGCAGATTGACTATCTGAATGTATGCAGATTGGAGGCACAAGCTTCGTCCACCTTGAAATATCCTCAAAGAAGTGGCGTAACCATTCAGCCTCTTCCCCACATTTGTCTAATGCGATAAATTCTGATTCCATCGTGGATTTAGCGATCACTGTTTGTTTCGAGGATTTCCAAGAAACTGCTGCACCACCTAGTGTAAACACATAGCCACTAGTGAATTTTGAATTATCACTCGATATCCAGTTCGCATCACTGTATATTTCAAGTACAGCCGGGTATCTCGTATAGTGCAGCCCGTAGTTACGAGTAAAACGCAAGTACTTCAGTACTCTTATAATTGCTTGCCAATGCTCGCTTCCAGGATTACTCGTGTATCTACTTGGTTTACTTACTGCATAGGCTATGTCTGGTCTTGTACAACTCATTAAGTACATTAGACTGCCTATGATTCTAGAGTATTCTACTTGAGAAACACTCTCCCCTTTATTCTTGGATAAATATAAAGTTAGATCTATTGGAGTTCTGGCAATTCCAGAATTATCTTTATCAAAATTTCCAAGAATATTGTCAACATAATGTGACTGGCTTAAAATAAGCTCGTCTGATGTTCTTGTGATTTTAATTCCCAATATAACATCAGCCAGTCCCATGTCTTTCATGTCAAACCTCGAGTTTAACATGTTTTCAACAGATTTAATTATCTGATCATTGCTTCCAATAATAAGCATGTCATCTACATACAAACATATAATGACATATCCATCTTCTGTGTCTTTGACATATACACATTTATCACATTCATTGATCTTGAAACCATTTGTCATCATGACATTGTCAAATTTTTCATGCCACTGTTTTGGAGCTTGTTTCAAGCCATATAATGACTTCACCAGTTTACACACTTTCTTTTCATGTCCTGGAGATGAAAAACCCTCAGGTTGTTCCATGTAGATTTCTTCATCTAAATCTCCATTAAGAAAAGCTGTTTTGACATCCATTTGATGTACTTCAAGATTGTGTAGAGCTGCTACGGCAAGTACCATCCTAATGGAATTTATTCTCGTCACAGGAGAATATGTATCAAAGTAATCAAGACCTTCCTTTTGTTTATAACCTTTAATTACAAGTCTTGCCTTGTATTTATCAATTGATCCACCAGGTTTTATTTTTCTCTTGAAGATCCACTTGGAACCTAAATGTTTACTACCCGGTGGAAGATCCACCAGTTCCCAAGTATGGTTTTGCAAGATAGAATCAATTTCACTCTTGATGGCTTCTTTCCATTGAGGACCATCACTAGAGTTCACCGCTTCCTTGAAGGTTTGGGGTTCTCCTTCAAGCATAAAAGTCAAGAAATCCGGACCAAAAGATTTTTCCGTTCTTGTTCTTTTACTGCGTCGAGGTTCCTCCTCAACTTCTTCATTTTGGTCTTCACTATCTTCACTGATAGTCTCATGTGTTCGTTTGGAGGAACTTGGTTCCTCCTTTGACTTACATGAAAATACATCTTCAAAGAACGATGCATTTCTAAATTCCATTATCGTGTTCTTTGATATCTCAGTGATATCGGATTTGTACACCAAGAACCGATAGGCACCACTGTTAAGTGCATAACCAATGAAAATACAATCAACTGTTTTTGGTCCTATTTTCATTTTCTTAGGTGGAGGTACTACCACCTTGGCAAGACATTCCCACATTCGCAAGTAATTGTAGGATGACTTTCTTCCTTTCCATAATTCATATGGAGTTTTTTTTTCTTTCCTTTTGGGCACCTTATTCAAAAGGTAGTTAGCTGAAAGAATAGCTTCTCCCCACAAATTTGGTGGTAAACCAGAACTTATTAACATCGCATTCATCATTTCTTTCAATGTACGATTCTTTCTCTCAGCAACACCGTTGGACTGAGGAGAATAAGGCGCTGTGGTTTCATGTATAATCCCATGCTTAGCACATGTGTCAGCAAATGGCGATTCATACTCTCCATCTCGGTTGCTTCTTAGCGCCTTAATTTTCTTATTGAGTTGATTTTCAACCTCATTTTTATAGAGAACAAATTTCTCTATAGCTTCATCTTTGCTTTTAAGCAAGTATACATAGCAATATTTTGTGCTATCATCTATGAAGGTAATAAAATATTTATTACCACCTCTTGTTTGTATCATTTTCAAATCATAAATATCAGTGTGAATTAGATCAAGTGGTTCGGTGTTTCTTTCAACACTTTTAAATGATGATCTTGTTAGTTTTGCCTCAACACAAGTTTCACATTTGTGTTTGGAATCAATTTGGAACGTTGGTATGTGATTCAAATTAATTAGTCTTCGCAAAGTATCATAATTAACATGTCCTAGTCTACCATGCCATAAATTGGAAGACTCAAGCAAATAAGTAGAAGAGCTAGCTTTATTCATATTCTTGACCATGGTCATTACATTGAGTTTGAACATTCCACCACTCATATATCCTCTACCAACATACATTCTACTTTTAGACAAAACAAATTTGTTTGACTCGAACACTAAACGAAAACCGTGGTTATTAAGCAACGAACCAGATACCAGGTTCTTACGGATTTCAGGAACATATGCAACATTGTTCAGAGTCAGTTCCTTTCCAGAAGTCATCTTCAAGATCACCTTGCCTTGGCCCTTTATTTCTGAAGTAGCCGAGTTCCCCATAAACATTTTCTCCCCATTCTCTAATGGTTTGAAAGTGGAGAACATACTTCTATTGGAGCACACATGTCGAGTAGCTCCAGTGTCAATCCACCATTCCTTCGGGTTTGAACCTAACATATTCACCTCTGATATCACAGCTGAGAGGTTGATATCGGAAACATCTTGAACAATTCCTTGAACCAAGTTTGCTTCTCTGTTCCTGTTCCTCTTAGGAAGTCTGCATTCAGTGGACTTATGACCCATTTTGTCACAATTGAAGCATTTGCCTTGAAACTTCGGTGTAACACCCCGAATTTTAAATAAGGATAAATTCGAGGTTTCACAGGATCGTTACTTCACTTCGTATAATTTTACAAGGAATTTAAAACTTTTTATTCACCATACATCAGAGTTCCTTTACACTTGGTTTTTACACAGCGGAAGACTAAAAGATTACAACAATGAAATACAACTTGTATAACTTTAACATCATTTGCAACATCTTTAACGTCTAAACAGCAACAGCATATCCACTTTATAACTCCATGAATAGTCCATTACCTGCATGTCAATCTGTGGGCACGTCAGTTACTTACAACTGACGAAATGTTATACACGGCTATCCTCTCTATGCCGGGAATAGTATAACGATCTCATACTTTAAGAAGACACAATAAAATTGAAATGAATAAATAACGTGTCAAAGGTGATTATCCTAAATATAAGTGTATGTCAATGCCTAATGCACACAATTCTACACTAGGATGACACTAATGCACACTTGTTCAGATTCTATGCATCCCATACTACATAGGTCCGAGGGCAAGCGCCTACGTACTCCACATTGAAGGGTTCGATCCCTCGCCATGAGACTACCCAGTAATAAAACAAGTTTTAGAGTTATTTCACAGATACGGATCTCAGCCTCCCTGGCTATAATAACAGATCCCAGCCTCCCTGGCTATTATATCGTGAGAATAATCCCGTAAATGCCCCTCTAGCCCCGGTATATACATATTCTTTGGAGTATGGTAAACATCCGCCGACTACCCTAAGTCCCGGATAAAATACAGTCCATCTCCTACGGAGCAACCACAGTCCACCAACTGGGTCTATAGCCACGGAGATCCACCGCCGACTATATAGAAGCACCCATTTACGTTTGCACAAGTCTATTACATCTTTACCTAAGTGCCTAATTATTTTTAGTTCAAGACATGAATATGTTATCACCCTAGAATCAGTTTTACCTTATACCGGATTTATTCACAAAATACGAGATCGCCCGACGGCATTATCTCAAAATCAAGTCTCAAAATCTTTCTTTCAAAATTACCGGTAACCGAGGTCTTACTAATTCTAAATCATAAACCTTTCATGTGCAAGAAACATGGGTACACATACCCTTTCATAATCATGTATTAAACTTAAAGTATTCTTTATCTTCAAACTATTCACAACTTGGTGTATGTCTTGTTAGCATCATTCAATTCATTCACTATCTTTCTAAGACATTATTTCTTTTCATGAGTCTATGGCATAAATCCAAATCTCTTTTTGGGAAAAATTAATCACATAAAAGTTCGCGACTACAAACAAGCATATTTACATGATCTCGTCAACAATTAACACATTTACATGATCTTGTCAAGTCAAACAATTATAAATAATTTATTTCCAAACTTTATATGAATTCATACAAACTTTTAATCTCAATTATCATTCTTACTCAACAAAAGGGATTGTTTATAACGAGATAATCATGTTACATATTTTTCTTTTATTCAAAAGAATTATTTATTCAAAATAATAATTTTGGAAACAAAGTGCATTTGCCACTTTAAAAATACAAGATAAGAAATTAAACCATTCTTAGTAAGTTCTTTGTGCAACTTAATAAGGAAGAGTGAATAATACTTGTTTCTTTCCAAAGTCGGTAACTTCCATAAATAAGCAGTTTTTGAGAGAAATAAAATAAAAGAAAATGGTGGCAACAAGTTTCGAACCCAACACCTCTTATAAATAGTATTCACTAGCTAACCAATAAGTCCAATTATATTTTCTGTTTAGAAGTTGTATTAATGTATTTTTGTTAATACTATTTTGAATTTGGTTTCTTTTAATAACACTTGTTCACCCAATAATCCAATCATTTAGGACATTGGAATAAATCTCACTTTTGGACTGAGATGAAATCAAGAAATAATAATCAAGTAAATTCAAATTTATTTTTATAATCTATCTTCATTTTCAAAAATAGATTTTCTCCTTTCTTTCCAAAAATTTGCATTTCTTCTGAAACTCGAAAATTAAGAATCATGTTTCTTAAAACTAGTTTATATCCATCATTATACTAATTAAAATTTGTGCTAAAAATCAAACATGTCTCTTAATCAACCATGAATATCTCAAAGAAATTCTTTCATGCAAAAGTTTGTATTTTCAACATATGTCGACATGTAATAACAAAAATTATTCTTCTCTTTTCTTTTTCTTTCTTAATCATCATGTCTCTAAAGTTTATGTCGAAATATAACATTCTTTAACAATTTCTCATAAAAGAAAAAAAATTCACATATTCGACAAACATAAAATTTGCAAACACTCTAACATGATTCATATGATTAATTCTTTAGTTGAACCCTTTTAATTAGCATGGTAATCAAATATTTACTAAACCTCAACAAGATCGTTGCTAGCATAGATTTTATCTACACATTTCTCATCACATTCAATTCATACTAGTCATATAAAATAATTAGCATACAATTTCTACAATTAGAAGCATAGGATCACCCACTAACACAATGTTAATCTATTGGTCAACATAGCATGATTCACTATTAATCTCACCACAATCATAGTATAGTTATTCTATTTTATCAAAACTACTCATTCACTTTTATTAGCATGTACATTCAAAAAAAATTAGAAAGTAGGAGAACACCCACCTTATTGAAGCTTGAACAATTGAAGGGAAGGATGAGACACTTCTTCTAGCTCCAAGACAAACTCCTAGCAATGGCTCCTCCTCCTAGCAAAGCTCCCTTTCCCTAGCAATGACTTCCTCTCTCTAGCAATTCCTCCAAGCAAAAGGACCCTCACTCTCTTTCTTTTCTTTCTTTCCTTTCTTTTGATAATGTTTTTGGTGCAAGATAAAGGTAGGAAATGGGGCTCTATTTATAGGATTTTGGGAGGGTCTAAAGTGCAAAAATTCCACCCTAATAACTCTTCAAATTTATTCTACAACTCTCCACTTTCCTAACTCCTAAAACCCCCATCTCTTCATCTCCCCACTCTCCATAAACTTAACTCTCCACCACTCTTCTCCCCTCACCATAACCGGCCACCCCCCTAGCCCACAAAGTGGTCCAAATACATTTGTGTGTGCATGCACACATGCACAAACAAATATGAACACATTTCTATAACTCTAAATGTGTACTAATATTTGCAACTTGTCATGTATTAGTACATGTTTAACTAAAAATGTGATTTTAATAGTGGGCTTGCTACATGGGCTCATTACTAATTAATTTGATTATCTAGTGGGCTTGCTACATGGGCTCATTTCTAATTAATTAATTTGATTATCTAGTGGGCTCCTCTCCTAATGGGCTAGATTTTATTCTATAGGTCCATGAATCAAAATAAGGCTTAATTAAAACTTATGCATGCTAAAATAAGAAATGAGAGTAAGAAAATGGAGATAGAAAACTAGCACGTGCATCATATGTGCAAAAATTGAAAAATGCACTTTAATCAAAATAGGAAAAAATAAATTTTTATTTTATAAAACGAGTTCGAACACGTCAAATAAATAATCAATACACATATAAATATCACACTTAGAGATGGAAAAATACGTAATTGATACGTGCATTGAAAACACATAAAAAGCACGTAAAAATACGGAGATTGAAATATTATATTTTTGTTGACTCAAAGTAGGATAAAAATCAATATGGGAAATGCATAAATAGTCGGTAGTCAAAATACGTAGTGAAAATACGTTATAAAATACACGTGCGTAACACACGAGGGCAAAATTGTCATTTCAATTTTGCGGGGTGTTACATTCGGCTTCTTGGAGATTCTTCCCTTAGGCCCCAACTTCGGACCCTTGTTGTTGTGCTTGTTGGAACGTTGTTTATGTTCCATTACATTTGCCTTAGCTGCATGACTGATGAGTCCAACTTTTTCAGATCCCCTATTGTCTTCTTCAATACGAAGCCTGACAATGAGATCTTCAATGCCCATTTCTTTTCGCTTATGCTTTAGGTAATTCTTAAAGTCTTTCCAACCTTGTGGTAATTTTTCAATTATACAAGCCACTTGGAAACTTTCACTTAAGTTCATACCTTCAGCATGAATCTCATGCAAGATTAGTTGTAGTTCTTGAACTTGACTGATTACTGTTTTAGAATCTACCATTTTAT
The DNA here is from genome assembly GCA_017893485.1 of Hemerocallis citrina. Lineage (NCBI taxonomy): Eukaryota > Viridiplantae > Streptophyta > Magnoliopsida > Asparagales > Asphodelaceae > Hemerocallis > Hemerocallis citrina. The sequence continues at coordinate 434,787 of JACEHZ010000333.1, read as the reverse complement.
AGTCTAGGAAGCGGCCCACAATGAATTTCTTGGCGCCGGCATCCTCAGTTTTATATTTATGTTCTAGTGATTCCCAAAGTTCTTTAGCTGTTCTTTTGTCAATGTATACATTATACAAAGAGTCGGCTAATCCGTTCATTATGTAATTTCTATACAAGTAATCAGCATTTTTCCAAGCATCCACAGTGGCAATGACTTGGTTATCTTTCTCATCTTTCTTAAGATCTGGAGCATCTTCGTTCAAGAACCTTGCAAGATTTAGCGTGGTCAGATAGAACATCATCTTCTGTTGCCACCTCTTAAAGTTCTGCCCGTTGAACTTCTCAGGTTTCTCCCCATGGGAGACTGAGACAGGTACAACGGTGGGCATTGGCACTCGTGCCGCAGCAGCATTCGGTTCTTGCGTTGTATCAACAACCGGCACATAGACCGTTTCAGACACAACAGCATTGTCCAATGCAGTAGTCATTGTGATTCTGAAATTTACACAACACGAGTGTAAGTTTTCCAGATAAAAGAAATAAAAAGAAAAACCGTGCCTCAAAATCGGAAATCAAAGAAATCCAAAATCTGTTTTAAGTTTGTTACAAATATTGTTTACAAAATTCCTTTTTCAAAGAAAAGATAGAGAGGCACAAAAAACATAGAAGAGAACAGGAGAGAGGAAAACCGAAAGAAAAGAAAAATAAAAATTAATAAAACAACTTACAAGAACAAATGAAAAGTACAACTTGAGAAGCCGAGGCCTGTGTATCACACAGTGTCCTTAAAACAGATTTCGCCTCTTTCCGGTTGCTGGAATGAACGGAGGCGTCTGTCTCCCAGGATGCAACGACTTGGAGCGATCCCGTAGGCACCACGTACCACTCCCGAACTGAGTACAAACGCTCGAAGCTATCACCGACTTACCAACAAAATAGAACCGACGAACAGTACAGAAGAAGACTCAGAGAAGGAGAGAAGAAGATCTGGTTTTGTGCAGGGAAGAAAGTAAAGGGGAGGCCTCTATTTATAGAGCCTGGGTTAAATCAGTAACGGCAGACAAGGCTGTTAATGCCTTCACTGTAATGGCAGACAGCGAATTGAATGCCGACACTGTAATGGCAGACATCATTTACTGCCTTCAGTGTAACGGCAGACAGTGAATTGAATGCCTTCAGTGTAACGGCAGACAAAATATTAAATACAACACTGAAACGGCAGAAAGAACCGTTTCTGCATTCATTTCAGCCGTTACAAAAGGAAAACTGTAGCAAAAAGTGGCTCTGCACGGGGTGGGATCAAATCGGTCCGGCATTCGTGTCCACAGGTCGTGCGGGCGCACACAAGTCGCATGTAATCCGGTCCGTGATTTGCACCCTGATGAACACAATATTATTCACATTTAGGAGCAATAATCTTAATGCAATTAGACATTTAAAAGCTCTATATGAGGTATTTAACTCTTATTTTCTCTTTTCCATAGGAAACAGCCTAAAACAGAGAAACGAAGCAGATTCAGGCTGTTAAAGATGATACACAGGAAAGTGCAGATCATCAGTCGACTGGTCCATTACAACAGGCGACTGCCCAGAGGAGTTGATTGTCAACAGTCGACTTGGATGATCAAATCTTCAGAAGTCTCGACACAGTCGACTGGTTCGAAGACAAGTCGACTGGTAGGCGGCAGAGTTAAAAGATAAGATATTTGAAGATCCGTCCAAATCTAATCCAAATCAGAACAGGAAAGGAAGAATAGAAGAAAAGAGAAAGAAATAATACGCAGAGCAATGAGGAAGGAAATAAATAAAAAGAAAAAGGACTTTTCTATAAAAAGAAAAGTGCAAACCCTAATTCTCTAGCCGTGTTCTATAAATACCAACCAAGAAGCATTACTTGAGGAGGCTCTCCCACGTTCCTGAATCACCGAATCGCAGAGTTCCAGAGTCATCAACAAGAAGCACTTTATCAGCATCAAAGAAGAAGAAAGGAGATCAAGCATTAAGAAAAGAACGGCCGGTCGACTGTGTGACAGCCAGCCGACCTATTTGACCGAACTACATCAGTTTATTCCTTCTCTTTCCTATTCTTTTATGTTAACCATGTATTCAAACTTGTTGATTAATAAAAGTATTATTATGTGGAACTAATTTCATAGTTGGGTAGATTGAAGCCGTAGTTATGTAGTGCTATATTCTTCTGAATTCTTCTATTTTACTTATTGATTGAATCTGATTGAATTGATATAGATTTATGATAATCAAACTTGTTCTCGAAGCTCTGAGAGCAGTCGACTGAGGTGACAGCCAGTCGACTGACATACAGAACTTGAGAATATCAAGTTTGCATTACCATCTATCTGAATCTGTTATATGAGCATATTGAGACGACCCGTATCTCGTGCCCATAATCTGTAACAAGGGAATCTTTAGGGGTTCTTGCTTCAATCAACTTAAGGGATCTAGATCTGATACCAATTTCTAGAACTTTGAGTGTTTGTTCGTTTCCACTGATCTTATGTTTTCTTTAAGTGCAACTTAGTAGATACCATGCTAAATACTTAATGAAATAAACGAATTAGAGTAGATACCATGCCTAATTCTTGGCTTAGGAAAATAGCACTTTAAGGAGTAGATACCATGCCCTTGAAGGGAACAAACATGAGTAATAAGAAGAAGTTCAGAAGGTAACTTAGCATTATTGACTATTGGTGGAGATCTAAACCCAACTACTTCATAAAATATTTGTGATTCAACATTTCTTAATTTAGTTTTAATATTTTTATTTCTTTTCAACCTTAGAACAACTCTTTATGATTCTTATTCTTTTTATTGGTTGGTAAGTTAAAGTCTACAATCTCTGTGGGATCGACCCTTGCTATTGCTACGCTTCTATAAACGATTCGTGCACTTGCGAGGTTTTTAATTTGTGTCTAGTTTTATCTATTTATTTAGGTAGCTAGATTGCACAACAAGTTTTTGGCGCCGCTGCCGGGGATTGTCTAGTATTTTAACTTACAGATCAGTAGAAAGTTTTTATTTTTCTTTCTTTCTTTTTAATTTTATTATTAAGTATTTTTCTTTTAGGTTACAAAATTTTGGTGGATGCACGGAAGGAGATCACTTCGTCCAGAGCTACTACCAATTGACGCAGAAACAGAACGCACTTTGCATAGATTAGGTCGACTGATTGCGACCAACCAGTCGACTACTGCACGAAACCAGTCGACTGCTCAGAGACTCAATTCACGAGCAATAATGGCAGAAGAAATAACCAATCGAGTACCAATGCAGGACAAATTCACGCCTAAGAACATTGAACAACCTTCCTGCATTGCGTATCAACCTAATGTCACAGGGAACATGCATCTATCTCCTCAGTTAATTAGTATGGTTCCCCACTTTAGTGGCAAACCTGATGAAGAGCCGCACCTCCATCTGCAAGACTTCTTTGATCTTTGCAGGACACAAAGCGTTCAAGGGCTCACCCCTGAACAAATCAGGTTAATATTGTTCCCTTTTTCTTTAAAACTTAACGCTAAACTATGGTATAATTCTTTGGAACCAGGATCAATTAATTCATGGGAGCAATTGGCCTCGAAATTTTTGAAAGAATTCTTTCCAGCCCAAAAGACCAAACAGCTGAAAAGGGAGATTCAACTCTTCCAACAAAAGGATGGAGACTTATTCTTCGAAGCATGGAAAGATTTCAAGAACAAACTTCTCAAATGCCCTACGCACAATATGCCTAAAGATGAACAGGTACAAGCTTGTTATGAAGGTTTAAACGATACTAACAAGGCAATTGTGGATTCAGCTTGCAACGGGATCTTAATGAGGAAAAGTGGTGAAGAGGCCATAGAACTATTTGAAGAACTAAGCGAGAACTCACAACAATTCTCAACAAGGAGGGGCCCGTCTAGAAAACAAGGAGTTTACGAAATTTCTAATAGCAATAACATTCAATTAGAAATGGTAAATATGAATAAGAAAATTGATATGCTTGTCAATGCAATGTCAACAATGGGAGGAGTTAAAAATCAAACAAATGAAATGTGTGCAATTTGTTCTCATTTAGATCATACAACTGATACATGTCCCATGTCTTCTTTCACAGATCAGGAGCATGCACACTATGTAGGTCGAAGAGTGTTTCCACCAAAGAACAATCCCTTCTCGAACACATACAATCCAGGGTGGAGGAACCATCCAAACTTCTCATAGAGCAATAATCAAAATAATCAAGGAACTCAATTCACACAAGGACATGCACGAAACGTTCAGATGGGAAGTGGGTTAGATCGGCCAGTCCAAGAACAAAAGAAGTTGGATTTTGAATCGACCGTTCTTCAATTGCTCCAACAACAACATCAAACAACCAACCAACAAGGGCAAGCAATTCAGAAGTTGGAAACGCAGATTGGCCAAATTGCAAAAGAATTAAGCGAACGAAAGGCAGGTGAACTCCCATCACAAACTATACCAAACCCTGGAGGCCAAGAACAGCTCAAATCAGTGACAACCCTAAGAAATGGTAAGATAATTGACAGCAAGGTTGGAACACACACAGACGAGTTAGAAGCACAACCATCAAAAGCTTTGGGTTCCAACGAGGTAAGTGAAAAAGAAAGGACAGTTTCGCCACCGTTCCCTCAAAGGTTAGTCAATAAAAAGAAAGAGCAACATTTATCTGACATTTTTGAAACTCTCAAAAAGGTAGAAATTAATATCCCCCTACTTGATGCTATTAAACAAATTCCTTCGTATGCCAAATTTTTGAAAGACTGTTGTACTCACAAAAGAACATTTCAGGTTAAGGAAGATGTGGCTTTGACAGAGGAAGTGAGCGCTGTACTATTAAGAAAATTACCTCCTAAACTGAAGGATCCAGGTAGTTTCACTATTCCTTGCAGGGTTGGTGAGCACTTCTTTGAAAAGGCACTCCTAGACTTGGGGGCAAGCATAAATCTTCTCCCATACACCGTTTATGAAAAGCTAGGATTGGGGGAACTCAAACTAACATCCATCACTTTGCAATTGGCAGATCGCAGCATCAAAAGACCTAGAGGTATTTTGGAAAATGTCCTAGTTCAGGTAAACGATTTTATTTTGCCTGCTGATTTTGTTGTGCTGGATATGGAAGAATCTTCAATGCCATCGTCTCTACCGATAATCCTAGGTAGGCTCTTTATGAGTACAGCTGATATAAAAATTTGTGTTAAAAAGGGTACTATAAGTATGAAAATAAATGGAGAAAAAGTTGAATTTAAAATGTTTGATACACTTAAATTACCACACGATGACCATGAATGCTATAATGTTGATGTGGTACAGGAGATTGTTGATCAAACATTTCAGGTACATAGCATTGAACCATTACAAGCTGAAATTACACAATCTATAACTTCGTCTAATGTTGAACAGGAACACGATGACCAGAGGATTCCAGAGACAATACATCACCTTGAAACCCCACAGTCATACTCAGGTAAGTTTGCATCCGTATTTGAAAAACTGGTGACTGATGACACTTTTGTTCGTGCAGACAAGTCGACTGATGGAAGGGACAAGTCGACTGGTGGACAGGATGAGTCGACTGACCCGGTCACGACCAGGAATCAGTCGACTGCACCAGACATAGAGCTTAAGCAGTTGCCCGACCATTTGAAACATGCATATTTGGGCGAGAACCAGATGCTACCTGTGATAATTGCTGCGAACCTGAGTGCACAGGAAGAAGAAAGATTGCTGAGGGTATTACGAGAACACAAAAGCGCAATAGGATGGACCATAGCAGACATCAAGGGAATAAGTCCATCCAAATGCATGCATAGAATCCTCCTTGAAAACAACGCAAAACCAAGCAGGGAGGCACAGAGAAGGCTTAATCCGAACATGAAAGAAATTGTAAGAGCAGAGATTCTAAAGCTGCTAGATATTGGCATCATCTACCCCATCTCAGACAGCAAATGGGTAAGTCTTATACATGTGGTGCCTAAGAAAAGTGGAGTCACAGTGGTGAAGAATGAAAGAAATGAACTTATCCCGACAAGAGTGACTACAGGATGGAGGGTATGCATTGACTACAGGAAGCTGAATAACGAAACCAGGAAAGATCACTTCCCTCTTCCTTTTATTGATCAAATGTTAGAAAGATTAGCAGGATATAGTCATTATTGTTTTTTAGATGGTTATAGTGGCTATAATCAAATTGCTATTGCTCCAGAAGATCAAGAAAAAACCACTTTTACATGTCCTTTTGGTACTTTTGCATACAGGAGGATGCCCTTTGGATTGTGCAATGCACCAGCTACATTTCAGAGATGCATGATGAGTATATTTTCAGACATGGTGGAAAGGTTCATCGAGGTATTTATGGATGATTTTAGTGTTTTTGGATCTTGTTTTGATGAATGCCTTAACCATTTGCAGCTTGTGCTTAAAAGATGTGAAGAATGCAATTTAGTGCTGAATTGGGAAAAGTGCCATTTTATGGTACAACAAGGTATTGTGTTGGGACATGTAGTGTCAAAAAGAGGCATAGAGGTAGACAAGGCAAAAATTGATATAATATCAAAACTACCCCCTCCCACTACAGTTAAGAGTGTTAGGAGTTTTCTTGGACATGCAGGGTTCTATAGAAGATTTATAAAAGATTTCTCAAAAATCTCCAAACCCCTTTGTGACTTGTTGGCTAAGGATGTTGAGTTTGTATGGACAGAAGAGTGCACAAATGCTTTTATGACATTAAAAAATCTTCTCACTTCTGCACCTATTGTCATGGCACCAGATTGGAGCCATCCTTTCGAGCTAATGTGTGATGCAAGTGATTATGCTCTAGGGGTTGTGTTAGGTCAAAGAATCAATAAGAAACCCCATGTTATTTACTATGCTTCTCGAACTCTAAATGATGCACAGTTAAATTATTCCACTACTGAAAAAGAAATGTTAGCTGTTATATTTGCTGTAGAGAAGTTTCGATCATATTTGATTGGTTCTAAAGTTATTGTTTTTACTGACCATGCTGCCTTGAGATATTTGTTTGCTAAAAAGGATGCTAAGCCTAGGTTAATCAGATGGGTGTTGTTGCTTCAAGAATTCGATCTTGAGATTAGAGATAAAAAAAGGAAGCGACAACGTTGTTGCAGATCACATGTCCAGATTACTGCATGAGGAAGAGAGAATTGTGCCCCCACTTAATGAAAATTTCCCAGATGAACATCTATTTGAAATAAACATATCATCGGGACAGTCGACTGGTAATAGGACCAGTCGACTGGTATCTCACTGCTCAAATTTTCCATGGTTTGCAGATATTGTAAATTATCTCACTGCTCGTGTTTTCCCTCCAGGTATGACAAGTCAGGAAAGAAAGAGACTGGTGGCTATATGCAAGCACTACTACTGGGATGATCCTTATTTGTTCAAATTTTGCCCGGATCAAATTATAAGAAGATGTGTGGCAGAAGAAGAACAAATGAATATTCTACAACATTGCCACCAATACGCATGTGGAGGACATTTTGGACCAAAAAGAACAGCACTCAAGGTATTACAATCTGGATTTTATTGGCCTAAAGTATTCAAAGATGCTTTTTCTTTTTGCAGGACTTGCGACAAATGCCAAAGGACAGGCAACATCTCGTCTAGAAATCAAATGCCACTGCACAACATACAAGTAATCGAGCTTTTTGATGTTTGGGGAATCGACTTCATGGGTCCCTTTCCGAACTCATTTGGTTATTTATATATACTTGTTGGTGTGGATTATGTGTCTAAATGGGTCGAGGCTGTCCCCTCAAAAACTAATGATCACAAAGTTGTTGTCAAGTTTTTGCAGGAGAACATTTTCACTAGGTTTGGTACACCACGTGCAATAATTAGTGATGGAGGGAGCCACTTCAATAACTTTCCATTTGCTTCTTTGATGAAGAAATATGGTATCACACATAGAGTGGGCACCCCATATCATCCTCAAACTAGTGGGCAGGTGGAGATCAGCAACAGAGAAATCAAGAGCATTTTGGAAAAGACAGTCAACACAAGGAGAAAGGATTGGTCGCTGCGCTTGAACGATGCATTGTGGACCTACAGAACCGCATACAAAACAACCATCGGCATGTCACCATACCGGTTGGTCTTTGGAAAAGCCTGTCATCTACCAGTGGAGTTGGAACACAAAGCCTATTGGGCCATCAAAAGGTTCAATTTTGATATGAAACAAGCAGGTGACAAAAGAAGGTTGCAACTGAATGAGCTTGAAGAGTTGAGGTACGACGCATATGAAAATGCAAAACTGTACAAGGAAAGGACCAAGTTGTACCATGATAAACAGCTAGCAAGGAAGGAGTTTTATGAAGGACAAAAGGTATTGATATACAACTCAAGATTGAGACTTTTTCCAGGCAAGCTTATGTCCAGATGGTATGGGCCATACACTGTTACAAAAGTCTTTCCTTATGGAGCGTTGGAGGTCCATAGCCAAGAGAAAAATCAAACATTTAAGGTGAACGGGCATAGGGCGAAGCCTTACATGGAGATGAGTCTAGAGCCGCACGAGGAAGATGTGAATCTTCAAATCATTCAATACATCGCATGAACTCATCAAGTCTAGCTGAAGACAGAAAACACAGCGCTTATTGGGAGGCAACCCAATTTTCAGGGGAGTATTTACACTTTCCTTTCATTTTTTTCGTTATTCATCTTTTTATTTATTTTTAGTCTCTCCTTCTTACTAGATGGTAACACATGCCTATATTTTAAGCTTTGCGCGAACATTGGGGACAATGTTCCATCTAAGTTTGGGGGTATTAGTTAGTTATATTTGGAGTCTTTTGAAATTTTTTTAGGATAAACAAGTTCTTATAAAGCATGAGTAAGGATACTTATTTACTTTAGGATTGTTGAGTTTCATAATTCCCTACAAAGTTATATGAGTCATGCGATTATACACAATAAACAAATGTGATGCTTTTTCTGGTGATTATTCCCTTTAGATCTAGTCCTAAATTGAGTTTAAGTAAATAGAGTGATAAAATATATATATATATATATATATATATATATATATATATATATATATATATATATATATTTGAATAAAGTCAATCTACTCCAATGTTTTGAGTTGCTTAGTAACTAGGGGTATTCATCACCAATGTTTACCTTTACGTCAAACGGCAACTTGAAATATGAGTATGCAAAGCACTTTAAAGTTTGTGACTTGTTGAGTAACCGGGTGGATTCATCACAAATATTTTGCATTTGCGTCAAAAGGCAAGTGACAACTTAGAGAAGAGACTTAAATATAAAAAATAAAAAAAAAATAAAAAAATAAAAAAAAACTCTAATTTGCTACTCGGTTTGTAGTAGAAAAAGGGATAATCACAGATTAAGTAGTCGCATACTATAACTACATTAATTGCATGACAAATATGATTAAGTTTGGGGGGATTATGACTAAACAATTGCACTGGAGAAAGTGAGTATGTTTAATTTTACTTTATCTGAAATTGTTTATATTTTTATATGTTGATGCTCACATAATAAGAATTCTTGGTTGAGAGTCTATCATTATTAGTATCCTCTTGTTCATAAATTCACTTTTTGCTTGAGGACAAGCAAAAGCTAAGTTTGGGGGTATTTGATGAACACAATATTATTCACATTTAGGAGCAATAATCTTAATGCAATTAGACATTTAAAAGCTCTATATGAGGTATTTAACTCTTATTTTCTCTTTTCCATAGGAAACAGCCTAAAACAGAGAAACGAAGCATATTCAGGCTGTTAAAGATGATACACAGGAAAGTGCAGATCATCAGTCGACTGGTCCATTACAACAGGTGACTGCCCAGAGGAGTTGATTGTCAACAGTCGACTTGGATGATCAAATCTTCAGAAGTCTCGACACAGTCGACTGGTTCGAAGACAAGTCGACTGGTAGGCGGCAGAGTTAAAAGATAAGATATTTGAAGATCCGTCCAAATCTAATCCAAATCAGAACAGGAAAGGAAGAATAGAAGAAAAGAGAAAGAAATAATACGCAGAGCAATGAGGAAGGAAATAAATAAAAAGAAAAAGGACTTTTCTATAAAAAGAAAAGTGCAAACCCTAATTCTCTAGCCGTGTTCTATAAATACCAACCAAGAAGCATTACTTGAGGAGGCTCTCCCACGTTCCTGAATCACCGAATCGCAGAGTTCCAGAGTCATCAACAAGAAGCACTTTATCAGCATTAAAGAAGAAGAAAGGAGATCAAGCATTAAGAAAAGAACGGCCGGTCGACTGTGTGACAGCCAGCCGACCTATTTGACCGAACTACATCAGTTTATTCCTTCTCTTTCCTATTCTTTTATGTTAACCATGTATTCAAACTTGTTGATTAATAAAAGTATTATTATGTGGAACTAATTTCATAGTTGGGTAGATTGAAGCCGTAGTTATGTAGTGCTATATTCTTCTGAATTCTTCTATTTTACTTATTGATTGAATCTGATTGAATTGATATAGATTTATGATAATCAAACTTGTTCTCGAAGCTCTGAGAGCAGTCGACTGAGGTGACAGCCAGTCGACTGACATACAGAACTTGAGAATATCAAGTTTGCATTACCATCTATCTGAATCTGTTATATGAGCATATTGAGACGACCCGTATCTCGTGCCCATAATCTGTAACAAGGGAATCTTTAGGGGTTCTTGCTTCAATCAACTTAAGGGATCTAGATCTGATACCAATTTCTAGAACTTTGAGTGTTTGTTCGTTTCCACTGATCTTATGTTTTCTTTAAGTGCAACTTAGTAGATACCATGCTAAATACTTAATGAAAGAAACGAATTAGAGTAGATACCATGCCTAATTCTTGGCTTAGGAAAACAGCACTTTAAGGAGTAGATACCATGCCCTTGAAGGGAACAAACATGAGTAATAAGAAGAAGTTCAGAAGGTAACTTAGCATTATTGACTATTGGTGGAGATCTAAACCCAACTACTTCATAAAATATTTGTGATTCAACATTTCTTAATTTAGTTTTAATATTTTTATTTCTTTTCAACCTTAGAACAACTCTTTATGATTCTTATTCTTTTTATTGGTTGGTAAGTTAAAGTCTACAATCTCTGTGGGATCGACCCTTGCTATTGCTACGCTTCTATAAACGATTCGTGCACTTGCGAGGTTTTTAATTTGTGTCTAGTTTTATCTATTTATTTAGGTAGCTAGATTGCACAACACACCCCCCCTGCGCGCGCGAGAGAGAGCCTCTCTTCTAGCCATCTTACAATGCTTAGAAGGAGATTACTATATATCCTCTTCTATTTCCTTTGTTATTTCCGATGTGGGACTATGTTCCCTTAACCCATTTTCGTGAATGAAAACGTCTCACTTTGAGAGACAATTTCTCATTCACCCCTTAACCGAATTTAGCAAACCAATATATGATTTTGATCTACTCACGAAGGAGAACACAAATCAATCAAGATCTCTCAATAATTCATTGAGGATCTTACTCAAAAAATTGCTCAAAAATCGGTTCGAAAATGGTGTCTAAAACACTCATTTTCTAACAGATTCCTGTGACAAACAGTGAGTATTGAGCAACACAGATCATTATACACAAAAGTATCCTAGATATGCATATACACAGATGCACAAAGTTTCTATTTTGTTTTAAAACATATGTACATAGTATATAGCTATGTGAAGGGCACTCATTATCTTATCCAACCAACCCATTAATTCAAATTTTCTACTTCCTAAATAAGATCACTTCTTCTCCATGATCATATATTCATAATGTGATAACTGCTTTAAGCAAGCAATTCATCTAAAAAGTCATCAAGTTTTGCAAACAACTGAGAAGTTTGGAGGCCTTGTCTGACTCTCAAAATGCTTGTGATCCTTGTTCTCAATCTTAATTGTTTGTTTTGAGCTATATCTTGATCACATTTCACAACCTGCAAGACAACAATGTTAGATTATGATTTTGCCAAAAAGGATCACATGATAGATAAACAAGCATAAACAAGCATTTATTCTCAATAACTTTCTCAAGACGGTGAAAAACAAATTCCTCTGATCAAGCTATTTATGATAACCAAGCATTAAAAAATGCATAAAAATTGATGGTAAGATAATTTTGAGGTCCACATGAACATGCATAGATCCCCACAATTACATCTAAAAAACAAGCGGATACATATGATAACACTCTATATAATAGTCTATGGATGTCGCCTCACTGAATCAACCAATGCATAGAAAATGGAAAAAATAATTAAAATAAATGATTCCCCCCCCCCCCCAGTTTTTTCTCCACAGAAGTATTACGCACCTATTTATTTTACAGTGATCAGGGTTACCCTACTGTAGCACTACTTGTTGTGAGAGAGAATCCTAATAAAAAGTTCAATAAAAAATTAAAATATAATATATAATAAATTAAATTATTAAATTTCACTATTTATAATTACCTCCAAAGTTTAGAGCTTTTTACGTAGGTAATTGCAACGATTGACATTTTAGACGATAATTCTCTCAAAACTTCCACTTCCTTGACAGCAAATTATCCCAACAAAGTATTTGATTCATGCATCACTAATTAACTTAAAGAGGTTTGGCATAATTCAGTTCTATATTCCCCTCATCTGTGTTTATTTTAGATTTCTAAATTCCTCTTGTTTTCCACATGGAAACCTAATTATCTTGATTTTCATACCAAAGAATAGTTATGGAATATAGGAAGGGGTCTTCCAGGATTTAGGAGGCTACAGTTGGTGATCCCAGGAGAAAAGAATGAATTGCTAGGCAATGTATTTTTGATTCTCTGTAACCCCCATTCCTGTAAATACGTATTTTCTGAATATTTTCTGTATTTCGATATTTATAAATTCATTATTTGTTAAAGTCATTTTGGATATTATATTAAAGTGTTTTTCTATCGGTAATTATATTTATTTCGAATAATTGTGTAATTTAATATACTTCTATGACTTATTGATCGACTATTTATAATTGAGCTTGAAACAAATATATTATTATTATTGGATTATTTTAATAAAGTTGTTAAACCTGGATACTATTTTGTTATGTAATTTTATTATTTTTATGATGATGATTATTAATTTTTATTTCTTGATTATTTAATTAAAATCTATTTATCGAATTATTTTTATTTCGTACTTGATGTGATTTTATTGGCGAATTCCAAATTTATTTTCAAGCCCTAATTTATATTTTAATGCATTTTGTATTATTTGAATTTGATTTTTTGTTCGTGAAATTTCTTCGTTCTTTTTTCTCGTATTGCTCTCTTATTTATTGTCGGTATTTTTATTTGAACCCGATTAATTTTGATCTATCTCTTAATTGAACCCTAAAATCCAATTTCATTGTTCTCGACCCAAATTCGCTATTATTGGAATCTAATTCATCAACCCAGTGCCCTAATTGTACCCTATAAATACAACTCTAATGCAAACCCTAATATTTTACACACAAATCGAAACCCTAGCTGCTTATTCTCTCTCCTCTCTCATCTCTCCACGTCTTTTCTCTCTCCCGTGGATTTCCCGCCCAAAACAGCACAACCCCATCAACGGTCTTCTCCTCTGGCCAACTTCGGCCACCCCTTATCGCCCCTCCCGGCGCCCCCTCCTAGTGCCACCCCAGAAACCCCCAACTCCGGCCTCCCTCTCCACTGACCTCGACATTAACACAGCCAAACCCCGTCCTTCCTCTTTTCCATCAACGACCAGACATGAGCGGTGCCGCCGGTCGACGCCTGCCCCTTCGCCAGTGATGCTGCCTACCCCGTCAATGCCGCCCCTAGCGTCGTCGACCTCCTTCGCCGTGCTCTCTCTCTCTCCTGCTCTGTTGCTGCAGTCTCTTTGTTGCTGAGTTGCTATTTTGCTTGGGTTATTCTATTGCACGTAGTTTATACGTGCTATTATTGGGATTGTGCTAGTTCGTGAGTTCGTTGCTTCGGGATTCTTATCCCGTTATTCTTGGTATTCGTTTTTCACCGATTAACAGGCAAGTCACCGTCCTCTTAAATTTCTAATTGTATCAAATTCAAGTGTTATTGAAATTCTTGCAAGTAGATCTCTTTGTTATCGTATTATGCTTTATTATCTCTTTCGTTGGGTCTTGAGGGTTTACACGAGCTAACTCCAATATTCTTGACATCGTGCCACTTTGACTTTAAAGTTGGATCTTTTATGAATGAATATAGAATTAATAATAGGGTTATTCATACAAGTCACAACACAAATAAATTATTGCAGAGACAATCGTTAGGCTGTATGTCGTTTGATCGTTTGATGATTGATTGATGTTAGACTTGTATATGTGTGTATTCTAAATTTTATTTATCTTTCTTGGACACCTATCATGCTAGTTACACAATTTATTGACTAAAGAATCGATACCCATCATGTTTAATTAATTTATTTTCAAGAAAAATACTCTAAAAACTGTATGTGCTTGCTGACCTAAACTTTGATTGCTGTTTTTGAACCAGTAAATGACCTTAAAATGAAATATTTTCTGAATATGAAATGTAGCCCCAAGTGTCTAATTGCCAATAACATCCAGATTTTCGAATTCCAAGTTTTGTAGCAAAAGTTATGCCCGTTTTACTACAGCTGTGCTTTTACATTTCAGATTATCAGATTCTCATACCTTTCATGTTTAAACCGTAAAAAGACTGATCAAATGATAAAATTTTGCTATGAAAATTTTCAGATTGTTGCTTAACATGTTTAGCAGTCTAGATTATATTTTTACTGAATTTAATATTGAGTTTTGCTGATTCAAAAATTAAAACAATAAGATGTCGAATTTCTGCCTGAACATAAAACCTGAAAAAAACATGTGTTTGACCTAGCTACTGTTGTCGAAATTTGATCTTTAAGTATGCGTTGGGACCGTATCGAAGTCTAGTTTCCAGATTTTTTGATGGATTCAACTTTTAATTTCTGATTCAGTGGAAAACTACATTTTTGTACAGACTACGCTTTCTGTCCAGAATTTTAGACTCCACTTTTTAATAGATTAATTATTCCTATGTTGTACTATTGCCCGAATTAATGAATGTATGTTGTATTGCATGTTCCCAATGAGTTATTTTCACTATTCTAACCATCATATCCATGTTATCAATCTATTGTTCCCCATTGATACTATCGTTCATCTTATGTCTCTATATTGCATATTGTATTGTTGCATTAATGAAATAATTAATAAGCCGGAGTTTAAGGGATTGACTGGAGTAGTTGATGACATAGTGACTGTACACCGTAGTGTGGGCCTTATTTTCCAAAATATTGTGTGTTGGCAAAAGTTATTGTTATCGGTTTATTGTTGGACTACTGACACAGTATCCCTAATTGATCGTGTATTATTTTTATTGAGCCAACCAGTGTGCAGCAATGCTGCAAATACCGTTATTGTGCCGTATACATGATCTATAGAATCTTTCACTTAAGTCTAAAACGAAATTGATTGTATGCATCGAACCTGTGGTACGGCACACATGGGAAACAATAGTACGTGTATTAGTTAAGAGTTAAAATGATTAATAGATATAAGGATTGACACATCACCAATATTGCACATTGTTCTTCATTGTTTCTGTCGATATCGAATATTGGCTAAGTGTTATTAATATTGATCATTGATTATTGTTACCGATTATTGAACCATTGTTTATAGCCAATTGCATCGATTATCATGATTTTTGTCTCATGTTATTCATTTTTATTGATCCATTGATTCATTGTTATACCGTTATTCCATTGTTTCCTGCTTTCTCTACTTGCTATCCATGACTTGCTCTAAGAACAATTTTTCTCCTCTTTTTAGATGAACTATTTATAGGTGTTGATGGAGAATTACCTGATGGATTAGGAGAACAATATTGGTGAAGAAATTGATTGCATTGCTGGTTAATAATTATTGCTTTGTTATGAAGACTTAATTATTGGATTATTGTTATTTCATTGTATTGGGCTTATATCCCGAATATTGTTATTTGTTTCCAATTATTATTGTATTTGGATATTTTTATTGCTTAATTCCAAGTATTATTGTTCATGAGACTAGTACTATTGCCTACACATTTGTTCTGTATTGATTATATTGTTGAATTAATCGGATAAACAGCTTATGGGTGACGTTAGTCATTCGCTGGGCCAATGTTACGTGCTTGTATTCCGTATTTTTAGAAAGCAGGGCGTGACATTATCTCAAATCATATGGGCCAAAACAAGGAAGACTATCATTAAATGCATTGCATTTTCTAGAATAATTTGTATCTTATATTGAAAAAGTAATATAGTTTTTACAATTAAGTTATCTAGATAACCTTTATTTTAAAAATTACAAAAGAGCCTTATTGACCTTCTTTATTTCATGTGGGGTAGTATATTTTCTGGCATACTAAAGAGATAAAAAGAAAAAAAAAGAAAAAAAAAAGAAGTAGGCTAATTTCAGAGTAGTAATAGTGCGGATAATCCTGTGCTATTCTACACTACTATGGTGCTCCTTTTCCTACTGTTAAGTATCATAGTGAGTTAGTTATATCAACCATCAACGAATACAATTTTCAACAAGTTATCAAACAATATATGGTTCAATTCATGAATATTTAAGACCAAATTTGCATGACATAATAAGACCTAAACTGATTCAGAATGGATGGTTAGGTTGGTTAAACCGAACCTATTACTGGTCATTTTCTTTTAAGAGAGTACCGATTCAGCCTCGATTTTACTCAATATAATTTAAGCTAGCTAGGAAAAACCAAAAGAGGAATTATCTTTTCTTAGGAAAGGCTATTAATTAGACATCGGATTACATGCACTTTCCGGTCAATCTGGACATTGCTGGGCAAACTCTACAGCGACCTCCCCATCTCCGCCAGCATCAACATCACCCTCTCATGTTCTTCTCTTCCTCGTCATCACCGCCAGTTGGAGGATTGGTGTAGGAAGGGTTAGGGCAGCATGAGAGGGAGAAGTAGAGGGGGGAGCGGGGGAAGAGGGAAAGGAAGGAGGGACGGTTGGGAGTCGAGGAGAGAGCGAGGCAGCGGGGGTAGTGGTGGCTGCTGCTCGGTTCGGAGATGCCTTTTCAAATTCGGAGGAGAAGCCGTATTTGTACTCGCATTTTAGGAATTTCTGGATCGGGTCAGATTTTGAGTCGATGGTGGATACGGGTTTCGGGTCGGTTTGGACGAGGCAGTCGCGGAGGGAGCATGTACGAGTGCGGAAGCGGTAGAAATATCATTTGTATTTGAATTTTAGATTTAGTGTTTGGAAGATAATGGAGGAGGAGGAGGAGGAGGCGGTCGAAGCCATGGCGAAATTCTGATGAAAGAGAGAAAGGAGAAGATGTAGAAGAAGACGGGCGTGTGGATTGGATGTGGAATTATGGGGTATTTTTTTGGGAGAGGAAAGAGACATATTGCACATGTAATACACGTTCCCATTAAGTTATTTAATCTCAGTCTTTAATCGCTTAGATCAATATACAATATATGAACGGCTACGATCGCCTCGTGACATTTTTTTTATTCTTGCTTTTATAATAGAAAAAAATATTTTATATATATATATATATATATATATATATATATATATATATATACTACTATAATGGGAGAACGCCTTTGTCCATAACCCAACCCGTGCAAAGCACGTGCAGGTATTTTTTTTTTTTTTGCCCTTTTCATTCCCCCCAATTTTTCCCCACGTGCACAGCACGTGTATAATACTAGTATATATATATGAAAATCTTCCATTGTGCACCACCCCTCCGTGTGCACTCGACCTTCCCGCCTTCGCATCGACGATCCGAATCGTTCACATTGATCTATACATCTAAATTAGTTTAAATATGTAAAATCAAATTATTTGAAAATCATTTGCCAATCCATCATCTGACTATAAAAAACAATGATTTTCAACTTACAATTTTGTAACACTTCAATAGATGGGCAAATTAATTTCAAATAATTTGATTTTACATATTTAGACTAATTTAGATGTGTAAATCAATGTGAACGGTTCGAATCGTCGATACGAAGGTGGGAAGGCTGAGTGCACACGCCGTGTGCACCATAGGTGGTGCACAACGGAAGACTTCCATATATACATACATACATACATACATATATATATATATATATATATATATATATATATACATATATATATATATATATATATATATATATATATATAAGGAGCCCTTCGGTTGAGAACTAATTTGGGTGAGAACTCCGTGAGAACCCACGGAGTAGACCCCCAATGAAAAATCTGAACCGGTCTTCTCGTTCTACACGCCATAGATAGCATAACATAAAGAAATCAAGTAATTTGAAGTTCATTGGCACATCCATCAAATGGAGTAGAATTTTCAGCCGTACAATTTTGCGATGATGAAAATCATGGGCAAATGAACTTCAAATTACTTAATTTCTTTATGTTATGCTATGTAAGGCGTGTAGAACGAGATGGCCGGTTCAGATTTTTCATTGTGGGTTTACTCCGTGAGTTCTCACGTTGTTCTCACCAAATTAGTTCTCAACCGAAGGGCTCTCTCTCTCTCTCTCTCTCTCTCTCTCTCTCTCTCTCTCTATATATATATATATATATATATAACATCTTGATTTTTTAAAATAAAGAGTTTGTTGATTTTTACGTGGTTTGCACGTATAAATTTATATGCATTTTTCTTAGAAATTTTCTCTTCATAACATGAACAAAAAATTTATTCTCTTCATTTCTGAACAGCCTAATTTTAAAGCTATCCTAGGCCTAATTGTCTCTTTCTATCCCACTATAATTAATTAATTATTTATTTTATTAGAGCCCATGGTTAATTGGCCCATTAGTGAGCCCATTAATTTAATTTTCCCTTTTAATTAGTCTAACTTGTAGTGTAGACTAATTTAGTAGACAACTAATAATATTTTATGAACAAACTTAGAATGGGGGGTACTAGTGTAGCATGTGCATTGCACTAGTACGTGCATGGAGCACCCTAATAGGTGGCTGGATTGTACAAAGAGTGAGGGAGAGATGGGTGTAGTGGTGAGTTGGTTATCTCATCATGGGTAGTTGCTACAACTCCCTATTTCATGAGAGTTGAGTGTGTTCTAGCACCCATTGGAGGAGGCCGGCCTACACCTAGGAGGGAGTTCGGATTTGCTTCAAGCAAGGAGGAGACGACGATTGGTGGCACAATCTAGGAGGAGACGGATCTATTCGTGCATTTTAGGAGGTTTCTAGGGGTTCTTTTGTTTGTTTCTCTCCAAACAAGGTGGGCAATTTTCTCATATTTCTGATTAGTTACCATGCTAGGCGTATGTTTGTGATCATGTTAGAATAAACAAGAAAATATTGCTTTATGTTTGTTACCATGGTTAAGGAGAAAAAGGACCCCAATTAGACTTACATGAAATGATTAGTAAAATGGATTGAATTATGTGATTGAAGTGTTGTTGTGATAACTTGATAACATATTGGCATGTTAATTAGGTAATTTTGAAATTTTTGTATGAAAGTGTTCATGTATATTTGTAAAATGCAATATGGAGAAATATGTTTATGAATGAATTGTAAATTATGGGTAACCTTCATGTCATGAAAATAGATTGATTAATGAGTAAAATACACATGGTTATTGTTACATGAGATTTGTTCTAGAATTCCTAATTTGCATATTTTGTCGTTGGAAAAGAGAAATGGATATTTTGTGAATTAGGACTAATTGATTTAAAAGAATGGACTTTTTGTTAATGAAGAGAAAAAGTAATTTCGTGGAAACTTTGATTATGAATAAAGTGAAAATTGTGATTTTGTTCTCAATGTCAAAATTATATCCATTATCTACTTTAAATTGCAACCTGGTGCAATCGACAGTCGACCGAACTAGAGTTGACAGTCGACTGTCAGGTAATAAATTTCGAATTTTAGTTGCAGAACAGTCAACCGACTATGTTTAACAGTCGACTGCCCTGATGATTAGTTTTCGAGTTCTAAATCGTTGCAGAACAGTCGACCGGCTATGTTTAACAGTCGACTGCCCTGATTATTAGTTTTCGAGTTCTAAATCGTTGCAGAACAGTCGGCCGACTATGTTTAACAGTCGACTGCCCTGATTATTAGTTTTCGAGTTCTAAATCATTGTAGAACAGATGACCGACTATATTGTAACAGTCGATTGCCCTGACTATTGGTTTTCGAGCCTTTGGCTTCGTATAAATGAGAATTTAAGACTATTTTACAGGAAAGAGCTTGTTATAAATTATTAGCATTAAAAATGTCTTTGGATAAAAAAAAATATATTTTTTGTTTAAAAGAATTTTGAAATGAGATTGGGTAATGGAAAATTGGAAGTGTGAAATTTTGACTTAAGATTGATAAAATGAGAATAAGAGAATTATGCAGGAAAAATGAATTGTGAATACGACAAGTTGAAAAATGAATTTATTATCTTATGCATGAAATTGTACATGAAAGTGAAGTAAAATATCATGATGAATTATGAAAGGTCTTATGAATATGAATACTCAAATGTTATAAACATGAAATGGAATTAAAGGCTAGAGGGTAGCTAAGCCTTATACCGGCATTGAAAGAATATTTTTGAGATGATATATTGAAACAAAAGACCAAGTTTGGGTCATATGGTTGAATTAATGGTTAAGTCCGGTATAGGGGAAGTGCTAACTCTAGGGGATTGATTTTATTCATGATTCAGATAAATTAAGGATTAGATACATAGTGGAGATGTGACGAAAGTAAGTGAAAAACACGAGTATGAGGGCCATCGGATTGCCGGCGTGAGAGTGATTTACGGACTTCCTGCTTGATGCGTCATGTCATAGCATGAGCACTACTCCAGAATTATCATCCCGATGGCGACGATTGTAGGGTGTTTGGTGACTACGGGTGGTGCCATTAATTTAATGATGGAGGCTGAATTGTCCACAGACTGCCTGCATGATGCGTCATGTCAGTGTGTGGGATTTCCCTCCAGACTGTCTGGACATGGGCTCGTAACTTATAGAACATCTAGGATACTTATCGTAGTTACCGTAGTAGTTTAAGTCATGGCGAGGGATCGAACCCTCCAAGATGAAGTACGATGAAGGGCTTGCCCTCAGACCTATGTAGTATGGGATGCATAGAATCCGAACAAGTGCGAATTAGTATCATGTAATATAAATAACTGCATTAAGGACTAAGTGCACAGCACAACATGACATCAATAGGATAGTCCTCGTAGTTTTGTTTGTGACAAGTGTGTGCTTTCTAAGTAAGAAAAAATTGATGTATTATATCATTGCGTCAGTTGAATGAACTGACGAGCCCACAGTTTCCATGCAGGACAAAGTGAATGAAAAAGACTACGGAGGAATTGATGCGTAAAAAATTGTTCAAGTGTTGTTTTATTTCATTCATGTAATTGATGTAAATTTGCTTCCGTTGTTTAAATGTAACTTGATGTAATAAAGTTTTATTTCCTTGTAAAATTGTACGAAGAGAAGTGTAAAGATCTTGTGGAACTTCGAATTCGGTCTTATTTGGAATTCAGGGTGTTATAATATATATATATATATATATATATATATATATATATATATATAGGAAAGTCTTCCGTTGTGCACCACCTATGGTGCACACGGCATGTGCACTCGGCCTTCCCGCTTTTGTATCGATGATCCAAACCGTTCACATTGATCTACACATCTAAATTAGTCTAAATATGTAAAATCAAATCAATTAAAATTCATTAGCCCATCCATTGAAGTGTCACAAAATTGTATGGCTGAAAATTATTGTTTTTTATAGTCACATGATGGATGGGCAAATGAATTTAAAATGATTTGATTTTACATATTTAGACTAACTTATATGTGTAGATCAATGTGAACGGTTCGGATCGTCGATATGAAGGCGGGAAGACCAAGTGCACACGAGTGCACACGGAAGGGTGGTGCACAATGGAAGATTTTCCTATATATATATATATATAGAGAGAGAGAGAGAGAGAGAGAAATCTTCGGTTGCACACTACTTTGGTGAGCACTCACGAACTAGAGACCCTATGAAAAATCCGAACCGCTCATATTGTTCTATATGCCTTAGATAGCCTAACAATAAAAAATCAAGTAATTTGAAGTTCATTTGCCCATGATTTACATCATCACAAAATTGTATGGCTGCAAATTCTAACAGCATGATGGATGGGCAAATGAACTTCAAATTACTTGATTTTTTATTGTTAGGCTATCTAAGGCATATAGAACAATATGAGCAGTTCGGATTTTTCATAGGGTCTCTAGTTCGTGAGTTCTCACGGAGTGCTCACCAAAAGTAGTGTGCAACCGAAGGGGACTCTCTCTCTCTCTCTCTCTCTTTCTCTCTCTCTCTCTATATATATATATATATATATATATATATAGAGAGAGAGAGAGAGAGAGAGAGAGAGATCTTCCGTTGCACACTACTTTGGTGAGCACTCCGTGAGCACTCATGAACTAGAGACCCTATGAAAAATCCGAACCGCTCATATTATTCTATATGTCTTAGATAGCCTAACAATAAAAAATCAAGTAATTTGAAGTTCATTTACCCATGATTTACATCATCACAAAATTGTGTGGCTGAAAATTCTAATAGCATGATGGATGGGCAAATGAACTTCAAATTACTTGATTTTTTATTGTTAGGCTATCTAAAGCATATAGAACAATATGAGCGGTTCGGATTTTTCATAGGGTCTCTAGTTCGGGAGTGCTCACGGAGTGCACACCAAAAGTAGTGTGCAACCGAAGGGGACTATATATATATATATATATATATATATATATATATATATATATATATATATATATATTTGTTAGGGTTATATACTGAAAGAATCACTTTTGTATTAACTTTATTTCCTTATTTTTTTTGAATGAGAATCATATGGGCATATGTTTGCATATTGTGTTTATTATAATATTAATGCAAGTATCTGATATTCTATAAGGTTGATAATATGGTGTGAGGAGACACACAGAAGATCATATTATCAGTTCCCTATGGAATATATAAATAGTTCACAACCTAGACGGACTTGGACAATCCATTGGAAAGGTTGTAGTGTAATCTGGTATTAGTCTATCTTGACCATAGGTTTACACTAGTACACTTTGTGTGTATTGAACAGGACCACTTGAGGTTGTTCTCTTTGTACTGACTACAAAAGAGAACAAACACCTCTGTTATTATGGATGCTTATGCTCTTAATCCAGATATAATAACAGACATGTATTTGCAATGTGCATTACTTTGACTCATAAAAGAGTGAGATTCATTATGGATCAACAACCTCTATGAATTGGGTAATAGCATTGTATGTATGATGGGTTGTTGATTGTAAAAGGAATCCATGTCCCGATACGTCGGGTTGATGATGTCCCCTTAAGGAGCTCATAAGGATTGTCATGTAAACCCTGCAAGTGGATTACATCCGACATGACAAATAAAGTTGAGTGGTACTACTTAAGGATAAAAGATGTTGATCAATATAGTTGTCAGTAACTTAATTTGATCGACGGACATTCGATATCTTAACATGGGGAGCTGAACGAGCATATAATAAAAGGAGCCCATAAATATAATTTGGGATTAGGAAGGTAGTGCAACAATAGCTCTTTAGTGGACCGAGCTATTGTTAATGAGCCTGGGTTGTGTGTTCGGGCTGAACACGGGATACCCAGATTCGTTAGGAGACCTAACCCTAATTTCTCCTCATGGTCCCTGTCGTAGCCTTATATATATATCCTCTATTCTCTGGCCGTCATATCATTATCAGAGATAAGAAGTTTTCTCTAAATTCGTGATTCACGTAAGGAGAGAAAGAGGGGTCAGCCAAGGAGAAAAGAGGTTGGTAGACCGTCGCCCACACGACGTCCAACCCGAGGAAGGAATACGTGCAGAAGATCTTGGAGTCGCTGACAGCTCGAGGTTGCTAGAAACTATCGTCTTCTTCTCATCGCAGGTATAATTCGTGAACCCTAGATTCCGCTATAAAGGGTTAGATCACGTATTAAATCTGTTAAGCTTTTATGATCGATACGCACACCAATCCGTGGTCCTGGGAATCATCGCAGTTCCATCAATATATATATATATATATATATATATATATATATATATATATATATATATATATATATATATATATAAAGATTGGTTGGAGAGAGTACTATCGAGGTTGATCAACGTGGGTAACGATGGTAAGAGCATCCACTATCGTTTGCTAAAAACCTAAAATATGGAAATTTTAGTTAAAAACGTACGACTATCGTTTGCCAAATACGAATTTTTTAGAAAAGTTGTGAACAGTGGATTGCTATATATAGCATCGAAAAATAGCAATTGCCAAATATAGAAGATGAAAGATCATCATCCGCCTCTCAATTATTTTCAATATTAAAAGCGGACTCTTCTTCCGTCTGGCAACTTTTAATACAGAAAAGTTGAGACACGGAAGAAGATCTTCCGTCTGTTAATTATTTAATAATTTTTTTCCAAAAAATTACTAAAATGCCATACCCATTTTTTTCCAAAATGCTATTTAGAAATTAAAAAAATCAAAAAATAATCAAAAAATACCTAAGTGCTTGGATGGAAGAACATCTTCCATCCACCCACTTTGCTTCAAATTTTTTTCTTTTTTTTTAATACCAAAATACTATCAAAAAATTTACAGAAATGCTAATTTCAAAAAAATATCAAACGGAAGATCATATTCCGTCTGACAAATTTTTATTTTCTTTTTTAAAACAAAAAAAAGACAAACGACCGATGTTCTTCCGTCTGTCAATTTTTTATATTAAAAAAAAAATACAAAAACGCTAGACGGAGGATGTTCTTCCGTTTGATTATATTATTAGTTTTTTTAAAACAAATTTGGCTCAAATGATAGCAGGTATACTCCTTCCATTGCTAAAATCTATTGCTAAATATCCATATTTTAGCAGCAACGATAATGGATGCTCTAATAGAGATAAGACGGAGCCTGTCCAAGTTTAATAATTAATGATAAGGATCAATCTCTCCCTCTTTCTGGTAATTGGGAATAAGTTGAAAACGCACTGTTAATCAGATTAGGTGCCTGCCTCAATATTTGATGTTGTTTGTTTTTGGGATGTGGGGACAACAGGTGTGAGTTCTTATAATTTGTGGAATGAAAACTGTAGTACTGGTGTCGGTCCGACCCCGGGGAGCGGGACAGGCTTGGGAATAGGAGCCGAGAGGTAGAGGCGGGTGGCTCGGCTCGAAATTAGGAGCAGAGAGGTAGAGGTCGGGTGCTCGGCTCGGATCCAGCAGCTCAGCTCGAATTTGGTAGCTCGGCACAGCTCGGTCTTCTGTACCTCCACATTGCCTAGAAACTCTGGGAGAATTCTTGGCGACAAGCCCTCCGACGATCTAGTCAGTCACTGAGAAAGAGACTGGGCAGCTAAGGTTTAGGTGGGGAGAGATTGATTACCTTCCAAATTGAGGAGGGAGTTGGGTATTTATAGGCAGGAGTAAATGGGTTTGGAGCCCTAATGGACCGAGTTAGACCTGTTTGCCCATGGGCCTGAGCTGGTTGTGGCCCATTGGACTGTAGCTGGTCTGATGATCACAGGGGGAGGGTCTAGAGGAGATCAGAGGGCCCTGATCGCCCCACTTCATTTATCCCATATCACAAGCCCCCCACTCCTGTGGGGCTGTGCCTGGCCACTCATGGAGGAGTTGTCGGGTTCCACGAAGAAGAGTGGGAAGAGAGTTCCTATAGCTTGGGTTGGTTGGGGTCGGTGCCGGGCTGGTTAGGGCCCTCATGGCCGAGCACGAGGGTGTCGATAGCCGAGCATGGGGGTCTGCTGTCAAGCGTTGTCGAACAGGTCTTTGGTGATTCCCTTTGTTCACAATGTTGAATGGGGTCGGCTCAAAGTATCGAGCCCAAGAGACTTGGCATTGTGGGAGCTACCCCTGTGCTCGAGATACAGGTCGACCGTCGAGGCTGATGGGGGTCGGTAGGAAGAGGCGAGCCCAAGAGACTTTGCTTTGTGGAAGCTACCCCTGTGCTCGAGGCATAGGTCGAATGTCGAGGCTTATGGGGGTCGAAGTAGATGCGACCCCAGGTGACTTTGCTTGTGGAAGCTACCCCTGTGCTCGAGATATAGGTCGACCTTCGAGGTTGATGGGGGTCGGCAGGAAGAGGCGAGCCCAAGAGACTTATCTTATGGAAGGTATTCCTATGCTCGAGATCTAGGTCGACCGTCCAGGCATATGGTGTCGGCAAGACGAGCGAGCCCAGGAGACTTGGCTTTGTGGAAGCTATCCCTGTGCTCGAGACATAGATCGACCGTTGAGGCTGATGAGGGTTGGCAAGAAGAAGCGAGGCCACAAGACTTTGCTTATGGAAGCTACCCCTGTGCTTGAGATCTAGGTCGACCATCGAGGCTTATGGGGTTCGGCAAGAAGAAGCGACCCCAGGGGACTTTGCTTGTGGAAGCTAACCCTATGCTCGAGATACAGGTCGACCATCGAGGCTGATAGGGGTCGGCAAGAAGAATCGAGATCACGAAACTTGTCTTGTGGAAGCTACTCTTGTACTCGAGATCTAGGTCGACCGTCGAGGCACATGGGGTCGGCAAGACGAGCGAGCCCAGGAGAATTGGCTATGTGGAAGCTACTCCTGTGCTCGAGACATAGGTCGACCGTCGAGGCTTATGGGGGTCGGCAAGTAGAAGTGACCCTAGGGGAATTTGTTTATGGAAGCTACCCCTGTGCTCGAGATACAGGTCGACCGTTGAGGCTGATGGGGGTCGGCAAGAAGAAGCAAGCCCACGAGACTTTTGCGAGAATCGAGGAGTCACATCAACCTTTTTTGTGGGAATCGAGGAGTCACAGTAAATCCCCTATATAGGCACAACCCTTTCCCCCTTTCTCATTTTTTACTTTTACTCTCTCTCTCTAAAATCCAGAGCTTCTCTCTCTAGAATTTTTCAGTCACTGTCGGAGAGTTTCCCAGCGATCTTCCGTTCAAGCCTTACTCAGGTTAGTATTTTTATCATGTCTAGAGCTCAGTCCGGCTCCTCTACCTCTACTTCTGATAATGTTGTCCATACAGGCCTATCGGATTCTTCAACTCCTTCAGATCCTTCGACTTCGTAGGACACAGAGGACGAAGTGATTGCCACGGAGCTGCTGCGCACCCGCAAGCCATTTGTGGTGGAGAGCAGCGACTTGGGTGAGGAAGATACTGATGATGAGGACGAAGAGGAGTACGAAGAAGGGGAGGACGAAGGGGAGGACGAGAAAGAAGAGGAGGACGAAGGGGAGGATGAGGAAGAAGGGGCCAGAACCAAGGGTGTTCAGGCCGGGGGGATGGGCTCCCCCCCCCCCCCCGAGGGCCCCCGCCCTCGAGCCATTGGCAACACCGTCGCCCGAGAAGGCTCCTAAGGTTCGAAAGAAGAGGGTGAAGTGGACTATGCCAAGAAAACCGAATAGGACAGTTGCTCCTCAGAAATTGGGGTCCCCTTCCTGCCATAGCCTCGGTCGATCAAGAAGTACCCAGACGACGTCAGGGATCTGGTTCTTTACGGGGTTCATCATTCGTCGCCGAGTCGGGTGAGGATTAAGATGGACAGTACTCCCTCGGTTTTGAAGGGGGAGGACCTCTCGGTGATCGGTACGTGCTACTTCATCGGGAGGGAGTTCGAGCTGATGGTCCCTAGCACTGGTCTCTGGCCTACTGACCCCTTGGCACCCTGGTATTGCATCTTCTCTGCTGAGGCATTTTCCTCGGGGTTGAGGCTACCAATCCATCCTTTCATTCGTGAGGTTTTAAATTGGGCCTCGTTGTGTCCGATGCAGTTTCGGCCAAACTCTTAGAAGTAGATGGTGAGCTTCATTTTGTTGTGCGAGGAGAGGAAGGTGCCGCTGAGGTTGAGCATCTTCCGAGCCATGCTGGGAGTCAGCTTGTCAGGAAAGTTCGAGGGGATCTACTATGTATCACCTCGGAGGGGGGTAAGGTCATCCATGGCCACCCGGACTCGATAAAGGAATGGAAGAGGAAGTACTTCGTCGTCCGGAGTGAGGAGCAATGGGATATCCTATCGAGGTGGAACTTTTACAAGCTGAACTTCAAGGGGCCCAAGAAGGGTGATCTTTCGACCGAGGAGTGGGCCTTCGTGGAGCGTCTCCGTAAGAGCCATAGCATCAGTTGGCCGAAATCGACGGAGAGTCACATGGTCCACGCCGGACTGAGCCCCGCCCCGTCCCGCATGTTTTTCGTTCATTTTTCTTTTTGTAATTCTCTTTGGTGCTCATCGTTTTTAATGAATTTTTCTGCAGAGATGGACCCTGAATCTATTAAGGCGAGGAGGCTGGCCCTAAAAAAGTGAAAGGCGGAGCAAACCGAGATGGGAAAGCAGGTGGTGGCCCCTTCCAAAGCAGCTTCCGAGGCTCCGTCCGAGCCGCAGGCGAAGAGGCCGAAGACAAGTCAGTCGAGGGAGACCGCCCTCGTGCCGAGCTCCAAGGCCTCGAAGGTGTCGAAGGTCGTGCAAGGGGGTGTCCCGCCCCTTCGCGCCGATGCCCAGGCTATGGTTAGGGAAGAGGGGCTCCTGAGTGGGCTATCCGTCAGGGGGACACTCTGACCGAGGGTCCCATCTTCATGGAGTTCGTGGACAAGATGGCCACGCCTCAGGATCGGCAGAGTATGGGCGCCGATACCTTCGAGTTAGCCTACATGAGGTGGGCTCAGGCGAGCGTGCAGGTAAATTCCGAGGCCTTGCATTTCATTCTTCCCGTACTTGTCCCTTAGAACTTTATTTTTACACAAGTGCTTTTACCTCGGCTGTAGGCCTGTATGTCCGACAATCAGGTGATGCGGATCCATGAGCTGGAGCTGAAGTATGAGCGAAGTCAGACCAATCACTACAAATGCGAGATGATGGACATGAAGACCGCTCTGGATGCTTCGATAAAGCGGGAGTAGGCCCTAAAGGCTGACCTGGCCTCGATGGCCGATGACGGGCTGAAGAAGGAGGCGGCGCCGAAGAAGGCATTCGAAGTGGAAAAGGGGGTGCTGACCTTGAAGGCCCAGGACACGGTCATCGAGGCTCATAACGAGGTGTACGACAAGGTGCTGAGCCATGTGAAGCACTTCTATCCGACCCTGGACCTGACGAGCTTCGACTACGACATGGTGATCGAGGGGCTGCCGAGGATCCCTGGGGGCAATGCGCCAGGTGAAGGGGGAGACGGAGCCGGAGGGGCTAGTGCCGAGCCGATTGTCGACCCCGTGGCCACCATCGGACCCGAGAGAGAGGTTGGCCCTACGCCGTAGTTGCTCTTTTCTTTTCTTCTTGTTTTTTGAAGTTGTAATTTTTCGAAGGTGGACTGGCCATCGCAGCATTTTTTAAAAGTATTCCAATTTATGACAAAGAATTTTTGGTTGGCCAAGTGTTTTAACCTCGACTTTTGCCTTGATTTTGGGTTGACCATCTGAGCTTGTCTGACCCTTTTTGACTTGTATAATTTTTCGAGATTTTCTGTTGTGAATTTATGGCCTCGGAATGATCTTTTATTTTGCTTCCAGCAGATGTTGGCCTACCTTGCCGAGGCTGACCCTCAACGGTCCGAGGTAACATGGCTTCGGAGAAAGATTAGGGTATTGGAGTTCACCCTTGACCGATATCGGAAGGAGGCCCGCGATCACGATGCCGCTTTCCACTATTTTCGGAACAAGTCGAAGGAACTGAGCACAGAATCGGTTCAATTGAAGAAGGCGATAGTCGACCGTGACCTCAGAGATGTGGGCCTCAAATTTTCCATGTCAAGCACCTTGGTGCAGAAGCCTACCTCGAATTCGCTGCTCCGTGAGGTTATTATAGAGAAAGAAATCGAGATCCAGCGTTATAAGACGATATTGGGGAGATCGGTCCACTCAGTGGTTGGGTGCTCCTTGAGGCATGAGCCATCCCTAATTCGGCAGTTGAAATACGTGAGGCCGGGCGATGCTCGGAGCTTTGTAGCCGGCGTGTCGTCCTTGGCCGATCCTAGGGGCTCTACAAGGCAGGCTGCGAAACCGAGTCGCTCGGTGGGATTTGAGCTAACCCATGAGAGCCCGGAGGGGTTCTGAGGATAGTTTAGGCTGAGGTACTAGTTGCTGTAATAAATCTTATTGTATTGTGGCTCTCCAAGGCATTATAATAAAGAATAAGCTTTCTGAACCTTTTGAACTTGTTGTTGAGAATGTGTTAAGGGTTTGAGTTTGGGCCCTCGCTTGGTTTTGGGGCCGAGTCGAAGGTCAGAGACCTGTGCAGTGGAGAAATCTCGTCGAGAGGTGGAGAAGGCTCGGTCGGCTCCGTGGCCTGGCTCCTCCGGTCTTCAAGGAAACTAAGGCTTCTGCTTTCTGATGACGGGGCCTCGATGGTAGGGCCGGTGGTCGTGCCCGAGCGACAGGGTGACGGCGAGGGAGAGAAATCCTGAGAGTCCTGTAATAGAGGATGTTTCACCTTCCAACGCCATTAATGGGGGACGTTTTGCCTAGGGGTGTCAAAAAATATCATATTACCGTACCATACCGTTACCATACCATATATTATCGAAATCTTGGTAATACCATATCGAAATCTCGATATTGTACCATACCGAAATTATATGGTATGGTACTGGTACCCAATACTGATATCATGGTATACCGTACCATACCAAGTAATTAATATATATATTTAATTTAATTTTTATATTTAAAAATCCAGGCCTAGACCTAGGTCCAGGCCTATTTTTCTTATTTTTTTCTCCAATTTTGCACCCCAGTTATACTACTACTTCAATTATTCTTTCTTTTTCCCTTCTTCCTTTTTTTCTTCTTTGAATCTAGGGCACACGCACTGATTGACCGACGCACTACGCTGCCGAAGCACCACGCTGTCGCGACGCCGCCTACCTTCTTCAGCCCCCATCGGTACGGTAGTTTTGGAGAATTTTTTCGACTAATTAGGAAAACTTTAGAGTTTAGTTGGTGTATTAATATAAGATCCATCTTCTTCTTGTTCTTGTTGGGTTTTCTTGAGATCTTGCGTATTATTATTCACAAGTAATTAGGAATTTAGGATGTAAAAGATCTTTTGATTTGATTTATCAAATTAATTTTTGTGTTTTTAGGAGTTTTTTTTTTGACTGGTTAAATAGGTGAACTATTATTTATGTAGTATATTTTTATCATAATCCTGAAATTGATTTATATATGAATCTTCTAAATGAGATACATACTAAAAAAAAGGAGTAGAACAATACACAGAAATGAAAGAACCATTAAATATCATGAATGTTATGAAAAGAAAATAGCAATACTGTTGTCATTCTTTATATATGAATCTTCTTAATTTCAGGTATTGTTGTCATTCTTTCTCTATATGCTGAAGCTATTCAATTATTTCGTATCAAGCATATTGCAGAATGCTGAATCTAATAGAGTAGCATATTGAATCAATCATATTGCAGAATGCTGAAACTAATTTTCATACATAAAGATACATTATATTGAAACTTATACATATCTGAAATTGTACAACAATAAAGTCTACAATCCTGATTTGTTGTTTGGCCTGGGCAGATTAAGGATTGGACAGAAAAGGTCTTTAGCTAATTCTTTTATTGAGGATTAAACTATTTAGGGGATGAGAAGACGATGTTGATGTTTTTTTATCCATGATCTTAAATTTTGTGTCGATTCTTTATCACTATATCAGGTGGTATGTTTGTTTGTGAGGATAATTTTTTTATGTGAATCTGTTTTCAGCTAATCAGTTGAACTGTAGGTTTCTGTATACTATTCGTGCTGGTGTTTCTCTGTTCCAGTATATGTTTAATTTGTTTTGAGTGAGAATTCTAGAACTTTTTGAAAGGAACATGCCTGAAGATATTAGTTATTTCAATGGAGTTTTGTAATGATTTCTTCCTTCATTGTTAAACAGAAACTTATATTATTTGGTACTGCTGGTGATTGGGCTCTAGAAACACAGATGTTAGACTAAATTATGAACAGTTAGCTGAGTCTTGTTTGAGAAATGACATTGGCTGATTATTGGAACTTCTTCATATATATATATTTAATTATTTTGAAACTTCTTCATATATATATATATGGGTTCTGCTCCATTGAAAACGGGTTCGTTTTCAATGGGTTGGAAAACAGCCATCCTGGCCGTCGATCAAGATCTGATCTTGATCAGCGGATCAGATCAAGATCCGCTTTAGTCTCCCACTAAAGCTCTCAAAAGTGGAGGGGTATTTTCGTCACTTCATGCCAAAAAACGTTTCAGAATTAGCATTTTTTTGGCGTGAAGTTTTTTTTTGTTGAAAAAAACACTTAGGCCGTTGTTGGAAACAACGGCCTAGGTTGTTTTTTTTAACAAAAAAACATACCTTGGCCGTTGTTCTCAACAACGGCCTAGGTATGTATAAGTGTTTTTCCAAACACTTGTACACACTCAGGGCTTCATCTCCCTCACTTCGTCACAAACACTATCTCTCTTTCTCTCGAGCTCTCGAAACCCATCCTCAAACCCTACTTCACTCTCCCAACTCCTTGGCATCGATTTCTTAGCCTTCTCGATCTCCGCCCAACTGAGCAAAGCTGATTATCTCTTTCTTCCTCTCTCGAATACAGCAAACCCTAACTTCACATCTAAATTTTCAAATCATCTAAAACCTAGCACCAATTGTCTTCCTTTTTCTACAACAGCGTGCAGCGGCTTCTCACATCTTCGCCAACTCTTTATCATTCTCTCTTTAGACCAGGTATTTTCTTAATCCCAATCTACTATAATGAACTCTTTGAATTTATTGATTTTTTTTCCAATTTTGGATTTGTTTTTTTTGGTATTATGCGTAGTAGTGTAGTCTATAATTTAGAGAGTATATAATTAGCTCTGATCATGTATGTTGTGTACATTTTCTACGAAGTAGTGTAGTTGTAGTGGTGGAATATAGGAGCTGAAAAAAAACGAGATGAAAAAATTAAATTTGTATGAGTAGGTCGGACTCGCCGCGTAGAAGGTAACGGAACTTGTAGAGGCGATTTCCGTCTCACGATTTGTGAGATACGTCCGTTTATCATTTCAATTCCATACAACGGATATGAAGTGATACACGGCCGTATCTTTCAAACCGAGAGTCAAAACTCACCTCTGCAAGTTCCGGCGGCTCGTGTTTGGTGTGCCAGAGTTGACGCCCAAATTTAGAAAATAAGTTTATCATTTTTGTTGTTTTGACGCGTATATAAAAAAACCTTTAATCGACCTCGGAACTTGTGGAATACGTTATGAGATGAAAATAGCTTAAACGAAGTCCAAATAAAGCGAAACTTTGCGAGTAGGTTGGTCTGGCCACTTACAAGTCATACCAACCTGTACATGCGAGTTCTGACTCGCAGTTTGCGAGATACGTCTATGTATCGCTTTCCGCTTAGTTTTCAATAGTGTAAACGATACATGGTCGTATCTTTCAAACCGTGGGTCGGAACTCCCATGTACAAGTTGCGTTGGCTTCTGGGCGGGGAGCCCGACCCAACGGCCAAATTTTGAAATTTTTGCATCTCGTTTATGTTGTTTTGACGCGTATATGAAAAAACTTCAAACTACCTTGAAATTTTTTTAGTTCGGTCTCAATACAAAAATGCTTAAACGAAGTTCAAAAAATACGAAACGGTGCACGTAGGTTGGGCTAACCATTCACAACGCAACGGAACTTGTAGCGAGTTCCGACCCACAGTTTGCGAGATACGTCAATGTATCGCTTCCCGCTCTATTTTAAAGAGTGAAAGTGATACACGGGCGTATATTTCAAACCGTGGGTCGGAACTGACTTCTACAAGTTGCGTTGGCTTGTGTTTGGTGTGCCCTAGTTGATGGCGAAATTTAGGAATTTTTGCGTCTCGTTTGTGTTGTTTTGACTCGTATAAGCGAACTCTTAAAATTTTTTCATCTCACTGGTTTGTGTTTGCTAATTTTCGTCGATTAATTAGTGTCATATATACAAACTTTGTTACAGAGAAATGGCTAGAACGAGGGGAACCGGAAGGGGAAGGACATCTCAGGAAGCACGGGGGGAATATTCCACAGAGAATGTGAGAACTAATAATTTGTATTGTCCCTAATTTTGTATTTAGTGATATTGATTTGAGACTAATAATAATTATGTTTTTTGGTTCGTGTAGGTTGGTGCATCCTCTTCGATGACAGGACGTCGTGGTCCAGGACCAATAAATCCCGGCGAACTGACCTTGCAAGATCGCCACAGATCCACGAAAGTGTGGGGCGGGACGACGCGTAGGTGTAATTTCCGCACCCACGAGACCATGAAGGTGCATCCACGCACCCACGAGTACCTTGTAGCGGCCAGTTTCTATGGAATCAGCATGATGGGGAATGTTAAACTCGACCGAGCACTTCTCTCGGCACTCGTGGAGCGCTGGAGGCCAGAGTCGCACACGTTCCATCTACCGGTCGGTGAGATAACGGTGACGCTACAGGATATAGCGATGATATCCGGTCTTCCAATAGATGGGTTGGCCGTGACGGGCAATATTAACTTTGATAAAATAGAGATGTGCAACGAACTGCTCGGTACAGAGTTTGATGAGGCGGATGCGGACGATGGTGACATTTTCCAAGGACAGTCAATCCGACTATCTTGATTGAAGGAACATTTTGATGAGACGCTGACCAACGAATCGCCCGACGACTATGTACAGTCCTACACCAGAGCCTACATTCTAACGGTGATCGGAGGGGTTCTATTGCCTAACTCATCGGGCGATACGGTGCACCTCATGTACCTACGATTGCTCGCCGACCTAGGCATAGCTGGCCGGTACAGTTGGGGAAGCTACGCGTTGGCAACGCTATAGCGCTTGAAGTATCAGAAATGAACGGACCGATGGTTTTGTTACATATTTGGTCCTGGGAGCGACTGCACTTGGGTCGTCCCTGCATTAGGAGACCCAAGGCTGGTTGGATGGCCCAACCTGAAGATCCTACTATGTTAACACCATTAGGGGTATATTGGGCTGGTACAAGGAGTTACAAAGACAACCCCAAGGGCGTAATAACGTACTACAGAGACGAGCTCGACCAACTACATGAAGAGTTCGTGATTTGGGCGCCGTATACACCCGAGCGTGTGGGAAGACTACCGCCAATATGCACCACCGGGTCGCAGTTGTGGCTGACGACGGCTCCCCTCATCAACTTCGGTATAGTCGAGCATCCGCGACCGGAAAGAGTCCTTCGTCAGTTCAATCTTCAACAAGATAGTCCCCCAAGCTGCGCAAACATATACGATCATGAGTTACACGCCGTTAGGGGTACCGGCCGCATGCCTACTCATGATTGGACAGATTACCATCGTGCTCACGTTGCAGAATGAAACGAGCGACGGTTTGCAGTTGTACTCGTCAATGTTCCAGAGTACGATGGAAGACTGCAAGGAAAGTACATGACTTGGTTCCGACAATATACACGTTAGTACATCTCTCCCGATACAGTACTACCTGCTGGTATCCAACGAGAAATTGAGGAGAGGGAGATTGAACCATTACCCGCATATTCCAGTTCACAACCCATGTTCCAACCGAAGGCCACAGCTATACGTACAGTGGTAACTTCAATCTTCATATTTATTTTAATCTTCTTCATACGTGAAGTTCATGAATTCTTTCAATTATTTAATTTTTTGGTTTTTTCTGATTTAGATTGATAACACGATGGACATGGCAAAAGAATGCGCGGATGTACTAAAAAGTAATGTGGGCACGCCTATGAAGAGTTTCGCTCGGAGTATGCTCCTTGGATGCCGTAGCAATATGGATGCTTTGGGATGTGTCGAACGTTTGGATCGAGCATTACACGGACCGAGGGGGGGCCGACATAAAAGTGTGAGGGGTAGGCCAAGTTCATTGATGGGGCAACGGGAATGTGAGATCAGAGAACGACAAGGTTCAACTTCACATCCATCTCACGAAGAAGCGCAGGATGAAGAGAGTGGGGAGAGGGTTGTCGGAGACGTACAACAAGAGGAGGGTGGCGAAGATGAAATCTCCGACTCGCCAATCACGATGTGGCGCCGAAACCCTCTCCGGAAGAGGCGAGTACCATAGCATTACACGCCCGGTGCTTAGCCAATGCATTTTGGAGGTTGTAAATTTTTTTTATTGATTTCGTGGGTTTTAACCTATTGTAACTAATTATTGGATAATGTGGTTCTCATGTGTAAGTGTAGTTGATGTTGTTGTTATTAATTTCTAATAGTCAATTATGGTGGGTAATTTTGGTGGTTGTATATATGAATTTAGTCGGAGAATGTAGATGATGGCAAAGTGTTTGGAATTTGGTGATGTGTACAAGTGTAGCAGCTTCAGCTGCTCAGTATAACTGTAGTTTTTTTTTTTTAAAACCTAAGCCGTGGCTCCAAACAACGGCCTAGGTTATACAAAATTATACTTGTTCCAGTTTTTGGATATACCCAGTTTAAACATATACCCAAGGCCATTGTTGAAGACAACGACCTAAGTTGTAGAAGGAAAATATACAAAATTCGTTGGCTTTAAAAATAGCCAACAAGTCAGAGAGCACCTCAAGTCAAATAGAAAACGACGTCATATAAATACAAAACTCGTCAATTGGGTTCGGCTTGCCGCACCCAAGGTAACGGAACTTCTACAAGTAAGTTCCGATCCACGGTTTGCAAGATAAGGCCGTGTCTCGCTCGCATTCCCCTCACTCTTGAACTGAGATTGTTGTTTGATATACGGTACAAATCTGCACAAACGAGATCAATAAATTCCTATACTTTGGGAGTGGGACGGCGGCAAAACACATGAGCCAACAAAATTTGTAGAGGTGAGTTTCGGCTTACGGTTTGCAAAATACGCCGATGTATCGCTTTCACTCACGGGAATGAATTGAAAGCGATACACGGCCGTACACTTGAAACCGTGAATCCAAACAAACTTCTACGAATTGCGTTGGCTTGTGTATGGCGAGCTCGACGTAATCGCAAAGTTCCACAAATTTTTATTCACTTTGTACGCTATTACTAACATCGAATAACAACTAACAACAACTAATACTACGTCTACTTCCCCAATTAAACTAGAATTACCTACTCTATAAATACCTGCGCATAATATAGCAATTGTACACTCAAACATTGGAGAAAAATTTCCAATCAATTAGCCTAGTTAGGACAAATTTCCAATCAATTTACTCAAGTAGGAAAAATTAGT
Organism: Hemerocallis citrina; assembly: GCA_017893485.1. Lineage (NCBI taxonomy): Eukaryota > Viridiplantae > Streptophyta > Magnoliopsida > Asparagales > Asphodelaceae > Hemerocallis > Hemerocallis citrina. The sequence continues at coordinate 397,457 of JACEHZ010000333.1, read as the reverse complement.
ACCTTTAACAATGAGGGTGTTCGGGAGGCCGCTGCGCGCTGCTGTAGAGAAAGGAAGGGGAGTAGGGTTTGGCTAATTTATTCGGGATTAGAGTTTTAGGGTTGGGTAGATTTCGTAAGGGTTAGGGTTTTTTTGTAATTGGGATCTTCAAAGGAAGAGGGCTAGAGACTGAGAATAGGGAGAGATTCGGTGAAAAGCAACGACCAAGAGAGAGTAGGTTTTTTAGTTCGATAGAGAGATAGCTACGATTTGGGGAAATGGGTTTATCGAGCTCCACTAGCGAGAGAGAGAGAGTTGTGAGGGAGATGAAGCCCTGAGTGTGTACAAGTGTTTGGAAAAACACTTGTACATACCTAGGCCGTTGTTGAGAACAACGGCCAAGGTATGTTTTTTTGTTAAAAAAAACAACCTAGGCCATTGTTTCCAACAACAACAACGGCCTAAGTGTTTTTTTCGACAAAAAAAACTTCACGCCAAAAAAACGCTAAGTCTGAAACGTTTTTTGGCGTGAAGTGACGAAAATACCCCTCCGCTTTTGAGAGCTTTAGTGGGAGACTAAAGCGGATCTTGATCTGGTCCGCTGATCAAGATCAGATCTTGATCGACAGCCAGGATGGCTGTTTTCCAACCCATTGAAAACGAACCCGTTTTCAATGGAGCAAAGCCCTATATATATATGTGTGTGTGTGTGTGTGTGTGTGTGTGTGTGTGTGTGTTGAGCTTATTTATCCTTCTTTTGCCATTTATATAAATGTTAATTTTTTAAGGTAATTGATGTCCGGTAGTACCATGGTATTACCAATACCGTACCGATATTCCGGTAGTACCGAACTCGGTAGTACCAAAAACTTGGCACGGTAATGGTAGAGAAATTTGTGTACCAAGTATTCCGGTACGGTAGACGGTAGAGTAATGATGATACGGTATGGTACGGTATACCACCCCTAGTTTTGCCTTCTCATGCCATTAATGGGGCATTTCGTCTTCCGATGTTTCGTCTTCCGACGTCATTAATGGGCCTTTTTGGGGGGCTATATAATCCCCACCCCCCTCACCAGAAGTTCATCAGAGAAAGTCTCACCTCACTGTGAGTTCTCATTATCGGTGGCTCTCCTGCCATCCTCTGACAATTTGGGATAACGGCTCCGAGGGATGTTTACCCTGAGTTGTCAGCAGGTGAAAGGTGGGTTGATCCCGAGGATGGGACTTGGGGTGCTTGCCTAAGGTGGGCGACCAAAAATGGAACTTTTGGCCGAGGGTCCCAGATCGGTGGCTCCCCTGCCACCCTCTGACAATTTGGGGTAACGGCTCCTAGGGCTATTTACCCCGAGTTGCCAGCGGGTGAAAGGTGGGTCGATCCATGGTTCGGGCTCGGGGCATTTGTCGAAGGTGAGCGCCAAATTTTATCATGAAAATTTTAGGAAGGGAGGTTAGTTGAAGTCCCGACCGGAGGTCGAGGGCCTGGGGGTCGGCGTAGAGCGTCGACCTCTGCTGTCTTAGCTTGAGAAAGCTACCCGTGTGCTCGAGTTCACCGTTCGGTTTCGAGGCTTAAGGGTCTGCGGGGAGCGGGGAGCTCCGTTGCCTTAGCTTGAGAAAGCTACCCGTGTGCTCGAGTTCACCGTTCGGTATCGAGGCTTAAGGGTCGGCAGAGAGCGACGAGCTTCATTGCCTTAGCTTGAGCAAGCTACCCGTGTGCTCGAGTTCGCCATTTGGTGCGGAGGCTTAAGGGTCGGCAGAAAGCGTTGAGATCCGTGACCTTAGCTTGAGAAAGCTACCCGTGTGCTCGAGATCACTGTACGGCATCGAGGCTTGGGGGGTCGGCGTAGAGCATCGAGCTCCGTTGCCTTAGCTTTAGAAAGCTACCCGTGTGCTCGAGTTCACCGTTCGGTGTCGAGGCTTATTGGTCGGCGAGAAGCGACGGGCTTCGTTTCCATAGCTTGAGAAACTTATCCATGTGCTTGAATTCACCGTTCGGTGTCGAGGCTTAAGGGTCGGCGGGGAGCGACGAGCTCCGTTGCATTAGCTTGAGAAAGCTACCCATGTGTGCTCGAGATCACCGTACGGCGTTGAGGCTTGGGGGGTCGGCATAAAGCGTCGAACTCCGTTGCCTTAGCTTGAGGAAGCTACCCGTGTGCTCGAGTTCACCGTACGGTGTCGAGGCTTGGGGGGTCGGCGTAGAGCGTCGAGCTCCGTTACCTTAGCTTGCGAAAGCTATCCATGTTCTCGAGTTCACCGTTCGGTGTCAAGGCCTGGGGGGGTTACATAAGGAGTTTACACAAAGAATCTAAACTAAAAAACTTTGGAAAGAGAATAAATCTTCTTATACAAAAAGCAGCGGCGTGTAATGTCGATTACAAGGGATTGGTTACATAACAAGGTTAGTTCTCCCCTTCGAGGTACTTGATGAGGTGCTCTGCATTCCAGGGTCTCTTGATTATGTTGTCTTCTAGGTCGGTGAGTCGGTATGTGTCGGGGCGTACCACTTCAGAGACCTTGTACGGGCCCTCCCAGTTAGGGGACAACTTCCTTTTTTTGCCGGGGTCGGACACCGCCAATTTCCTGAGGACGAGGTCACCCTGCTTGATGTCGGATGGACGAACCTTCTTGTTGTAAAATTTCTTGACCCATTGCTGGTATATGTTTCTTCTTATGGCGGATTTTTCCATGATTTCATCGACTAGATCCAAGTTGGCTCTGAGACTTACCGAGTTGCCCTCTTCGTCGACGGCCATTATCCTGGGCGAAGGGAGGTGGATCTCTAAGGGGATAACCACCTCGGTGCCGTAGGTTAGGTTGAAGGGCGAATCGCTCGTGGGGATTCTCTTCTTCGTTCGGTGTGCTCAGAGAATGCTCGAAAGTTCATCGACCGACAGACCCTTAGGTGAATTGTCTAATCACTTCTTAAGGCCGCCAAGGATTTGGCGGTTCGCATTTTCGGCTTGGCCGTTTGACTGAGGGTGGCATATTGATGAGAAGCATTGCTGGACACCGATGTCTTCGCAGAACCTCCAAAAATTCTTGCTTGTGAACTGGGTCCTGTTAATGGTGATGAGCACCTGGGGGATCCCGAACTGACAGATGACGTGCTTCCAGAAGAATTGTTGAGTTTGATTCTTGGTGATCGAAGCCAGGGGTTCTGCCTCGATCCACTTGGTGAAGTAGTTGATGGCCACCACCAAGAATTTCCTTTGGCCCGTTGCCTGAGGGAAGGGGCCGACCAGGTCCATCCCCCATATAGCAAAGGGACTCAGACTGGCCAGGGATCGGAGGTTGGCCTGCAGGAGTCTCTTTACTGATGAGAATCTTTGGCAAGGTCTGCACCTTTTTACGAGGTCTTGCGCATCTTGTAACATGGTTGGCCAGTAGTACCCATGATTTAGGGCCTTTCTGGCGAGCGACCGGCTCCCCATGTGGCATCCACTGATCCCCTCGTGTAGTTCTTTCACAGCATACTTGGCCTCGTCAGGGGCTAGGCAACGGAGGTATGGTCTACCGTCGGCCACTGTGTACGAGCGCTTGAAAAGGGTTTTGTTGATCAGGGTGAATCTCTCGAAGCGGACTATGATCCTTCTTGCCTCGGATCGATCTTGAGGGAGTTTGCCCTCCGAAAGGAACTTTCGAATGGGCGTCGTCCAGTGGTCAGGTTGGAGATCGATGTTGAGGCAGGAGGCTTCAGGGAGGTCAATGCTGAGCTTGAGGAGGACCTCAATCGGGACGGTGCGATCGAGCCCCTCGAAGGTTGATGAGGTGAGCTTCGACAACGTGTCTGCCTGGGCATTTTTTTTCCTGGGGATCCGTTCCACCGAGTGGTGGTCGAAGGATGCCAAAAGGCGATGGACTACTGCAAAGTACTGTACCATCCGAGCATCGCGAGCTTCGTACTCCCCAGTGATCTGGTTGACCACGAGCTGGGAGTTGCTAAAGGCCTTGATGTGTCTAGATCCGGCCTTGTAGGCTAGGGTGAGCCCCGCGATCATAGCTTCGTATTCCGCTTCGTTGTTTGAAGCTGGGAAATTTAGACGGAGAGAATATTGGAGGGCGAAATTGTTAGGACCCTTCAGAATAATGCCTGCTCCGCTGCCTCCCTCGCAAGACGAGCCGTCGACATAAACCTCCCACACCGGGTCAGTTTCTGGGATGTCGAATGGTTCGGAAATAGTGCATTCCGTGATGAATTCGACGAGCGCCTGCCCCTTGATGGCCATCCTGGGTTGGTAGCTGATGTCGTATTAGCTTAGCTCAATCGACCACTTGACCAGGCAGCCGGAGCTCTCAGGTTTGTGGAGGACGGTCTTCAGGGACTGGTCTGTGAGGACCTGAATGGAGTGGGCCTGGAAGTAGGGACGGAGCTTTCGTGCGGCCGTTATCAGTGCGTATGCCATCTTCTCCATCTTTGCATGTCTGGTCTCGGCTGAGAGCAGGACCTTGCTCACATAGTATAGGGGCTTCTGAACATCGTCTTCTTCTCGGACGAGCACGGCACTGAGCATGCTTTCTGAGGCTGAGAGGTATAGGAAGAGGGGTTCACCGGGTTCGGGTTTGCTTAGGAGCGGGGGGTTGGCGAGGTAGGACTTCAATTGGTCGAATGCCTGTTGTTGAGGATCTCCCCATTCTGATCCTTTTGTCCCCCATAGGGCCGAGAAGAACGGGAGGGACTTCTCCCCTAATTTGGAGAGGAAGCGGCCGATGGCCGCCAGTCTCCCTGTAAGCCACTGAACCTCCTTGACATTTCAGGGAGGGGCCATATTGATTATGGCCTGGATCTTCTCCGGGTTGGCTTTTATGTCGCGCTGGCTAACGACGAACCCCAGGAATTTTCCGGAGGAGATGCCCAATGTGCATTTGGCAGGATTGAGCCTCATGTTGTGAGACCGGAGGAAGCCAAAGGCTTCCTTGAGGTCGGCAACATGATCCTGCCCTCGTCGGCTCTTGACAAGCATATCATCAACGTATACCTCCATGTTCCGACCGATCTGATTTTTAAAGACTCGGTTGACAAGCCTCTGGTAGGTGGCCCCGGCGTTCATGAGCCCGAAAGGCATGACCCGGTAGCAGTAGAGACCCTGATCGGTAACAAAGGATGTTTTGGCGATGTCCGGAGGAAATATCCGGATCTGATTATAGCCCGAAAAGGCGTTCGTGAAGGTCAGGAGCTCGTGACCCGACAATGCGTCTATCAGAGCATCGATGCTAGGGAGGGAAAAAGGATCCTGCGGCACGCCTTGTTGAGGTCGGTGAAGTCAATGCAGATCCTCCAGGTTCTGCTAGCCTTGTTCACCATTACGACATTAGCTAGCCACTCGGGGTAGCTGACTTCTTGAATGAACCGGGCATACAACAGTTTATCCACCTCCACTCTTACTGCATGTTGCTTTTCTGGAACGAACTTGCGGCGCTTCTGCTGGACCGGTTTGGAGCTTGGGGTGACGCTTAGCCGGTGCATGATTAAATCTTCGAAAATCCCGGGCATGTCGGATGGTGTCCAAGCGAAGAGGTCGATATTACGGTGGACGCAATCAATCAGACCTAGCTTCAGGTCAACGAAAAGGGTTTGGCTCACACGGAACCATTTGGACTTTTCTCCTGCTTCAAATGAGACCTCCTTCAACTCATCCGTGGGTTCAGACTCGGACTGGCTCCTTTCAAGCGGGAGTTCAACCGCGTCGAAGGGAAATACCCCGCCCCCGACTGCGGTCATGTAACACGAACGTGTTGACTCCTGATTGCCTCGGACGACCCGGACCCCGACCCCGAGGTCGGTGGGGAACTTCAGTTTCAGATGGTAGGCCGAGGGGACGGCCTAGAACAAACAGAGCCCGGGTCGGCCAAGGATGGCATTGTAGGCTACCTTGACGTGGACCACCATGAAATCTATCGACTCGGTTCGGAGGATGGGGGTCGTGCCTGCAATCACATCTAGTGTCACGATCCCCTCAATTTGCACAGGGATGCCCGAAAATCCATGAAGGGTGTAACCGGCTGGCTTCAGCATTTCTCAGGGGAGTTTGAGGTTCTCAAATGCTTCTAGAAAAAGGATGTTAACCGAGCTGCCGTTATCCACCAGGATACGGTGGACCTCGAAGTTAGCCATGACAAGGCTGATGACGAGGGCATCACAGTGCGGGAGCCGGATGCCTTCAAGGTCCTCTCCGGAGAAGGAGACCGCCTGCTGCTGAACCCGAAGGGAGGGATGGTCTAGAATAGAGTTGACCTCTCGAATGAAGGCTTGTGAGAAGTATTTGATTCTCCTCTTATGGGCCCACCGTGGACGCAGTGTAGGATAGCCGGTCCCCCTATCTCCTCGGGTTCGGGATCCCGGTCGGACTGTCGGTCGGTCGTTCGAGGGGGAGGCGAAGGCCTTGAGCTCCTCGGCTCTCTTCGGTCTTTGGGATTGGCCCGGGTGAACTCCTTCAGGTGCCCTCATTGGATGAGGGCTTTGATCTCGTCCTTGAGGGCTCAGCAATGATCTGTATCGTGCCCGGTGTCTCGGTGGAAGCGGTAGTAGAATCTCTGGTCTCGCTTCTTGCCATTGTTGGTCGATCGGGAGGGGACGATCGGACGATCCCTTGTCCTCGATCTCCATCAAAATTACCGAGATGTTCTGAGTCATGGGCGTATACCTCTCGAATTGAGGGACCGGGGGGACCCTTTTGAGACCAGCCGTTTCTTTCATAGGCATCTTAAAGGGTTCGGCATCCTCGACCTTACGCTTCCCCTTAGTAGCGGCTTCCTTGGTGCCCTCGGGATTGAGGGCCTCCTCGGTCAGAATATACTTCTCGACCCTATTGAGTAGGTCGGAAAAGTCTACGGTTGGCTTCTTAGCTAAGGAAGCCTTGAGCTGGCCGTGGCGGACATTGTGTCAGAAGGCTGCCGAGGTGACCCCTGTGTTGAATTAGGAAACTGACCTCGCCTCGGTGGTGAATCTCTGAACGAACTCACGGAGAGATTCCCCATCCTTCTGTTTGAGGTCCAGAAGGGAAGAGCTCGTCTTCTCGACCTTCCTGCTGGTTACGAAGTATACTAGGAAGCCCACCTCTAGTTGTTCGAAAGAGAAGACCGAGCCGGTCCACGAAGGGTCGAGGGGAAGGCGCGGCAGAGGAGGGGATCCGCAGTGCTATGAATCATCATGACAGTCTTAAATCCCTCCATGTGATCAGCAGGATCACAACTCGCCATTGTAGGTCTCGAATTGAGGAGGCCTGAAGTTCCGAGAGATCTCAACTTACAGGATTTGGGGGGAGAAAGGGGGTCCAGTCTGCCGATGACCACGGCCCAGTACCCGTCCGCCCTCGCCAAGATGGGCGAGGCGGTTCTCCATCTCCTCTAAGCGACGAAGAATGGCACCTGCTTGTTCCTGGGGGCTGGCCGAACCGCGGGATTTGCCGCCTCCTGTTTCCAACCGTGGGTCGGAGCTGTTGCGGACCTCAGTGGTCTGGCCACCTCGGATGGCTTGGAGGATTTCATCTCGAAAATTTTGGAACTCAACCCTTGTGACGGGGGCCTGCCCCGTGGGTCCATGGGGGGAGCGGCTGTGTTCTGGATCGCGTGCTTGGGACGGCCGTCGGTGATGGTTCAGGACCGAGTTGGAAGCATCCTCTCCCATCGTCCGGCTGGCCTGCCAATCTGAGATGACACAGCGTAGATCAGTCGCATTTGAAGGTCTGGCCGCACCGTTTACCCGAGGTTGGTTGGAACCATGGGCATCCGCGCGACTGGGATGTGGAGGGTGTGGATGTCTCGCCGAGGTGACGACCCTTCTGGCTTTGGGTGCCATGGAGGATCTCGGATGCGAGGTGACGTCCACCGACCGGGCTCGGTCTGGCGACAGCATTAAGAGGAGTTTCCACAGACAGCGCTAACCTGATGCTGTTTGTTTTTAGGGTGTGGGGGTAACAGGTACGAGTTCTTGTAATTTGTGGAATGGAAACCGTAGTATTGGCATCGGTCCGACCCCGGGGAGAGGGACAGGCTCGGGAATAGAAGCCGAGTGTAACACCCCGCAAAATTGGAAATGACAATTTTGTCGTTGTATGTTACGCACGTATATTTTGTACCGTTACTGATAATATTTATAACGTATTTTCATTACCTATTGTGATTTCTGACTATTTATGTATTTTTCGTATATTTTATCCTATTTAAATTAACTAAAATATTAAATTTCAATCTCTGGGTTTTACGTACTTTTTACGTGTTTTTGCACGTATCGATTATGTGTTTCCGCCGCTACGTGTAATATTTTCCATGTGTTTAAATTATTTATTTTAGGTATTCAAATTTATTTTTATAAACGAAAATTCATTTTTTCCTATTTTTGATTAAAATAGTATTATACGTGTTTTCTACGTACGTAGCAATTACGTCGTAAAATTAATAAATATATTTTCTTATATTTTATTTTTATTATCTTTAACATTTTTCTGTTGATAACATCGAATTTCGTATTTTGATATTTTACGTGCGACACACGTGTTTGTTTCGGTGCGTGTATTCGAGCGTATTTGTTTTCAAAATAAATTTTTTGAGTATGTATTTATTTTATTTGTGCATGATATATTATAAATTTTAATTAAACTATTTTTACTTACATTCTAAAATAGTATTATACAGTATTTATATAGATGGTATATATATATGTGTGTGTATTAAAATGGCTTGTGGCATATGTGGATATTTAATGAATGAAGGAGTAGTGTGATGGGGGGGTCCTACGTGAGTGAAAACAGCACTTGGTACGTGAGTGTAAACAGCACTGGGTGCTGTGTACCTTGGAGGGATGACGTCACCATTAGCTGACGTGGCTTTGAAAGATGGGACCCACTTGGTTTCTGAGTACTCACGGAAGAGACTGAAACCGATTTGGGTGATTTGGGTTATGATAGGCCGATTTTGAACTTAAAGAGTTGGGGGTTGAGTTTTGAAGAGTTGGGAATTATAGGAGTTAGGATTATGGAGAGTTGGAAATTAAGCGTAATTTATTAGGTGGATAAATTTGTACTTTAAACCGTCACTTTGACCTATAAATACACCCTCATTTTTCTTCTCTTGTCACACCTAAACTAAACAAAAATAAAGAGAGGAAAAAGAAAGAGAGAAGAGAGTATTTCTTGTGCTTTGGAGGCTTGCTAGGAGGAAAAGGACAAGGAGGTGCTAGTTGGAGCTAGGAACTAGAAGTGTCTCTTCATTCTTGATTTTCATTCTTCATAAGAGGTGGGTGGTTTTGATATTTTCTAAATTTTAGTTTGTGCATGTTAGAACATGATATTAGTAATATAGATCAATTGATGAGATATGAGTAATCTTATGTTTTTCTAAATTATGAGACATGCATGCTAATATACTACATGAGTAGTAAAGATAAAGTGAATGTGATAATAAGAGAACAGGTCCATGCTATTTATGAATTGTAGAAATTTTATTATAGTCAACATGATTGATTGAAAATAAGAAAAAGAAAGAGAACAAAATTCATGCTTTTATGTGTGCTATCAAAATTGTAGAAATTTTGATGTGATTAAAAAAATAAGTTGTCATCATGTTGAATTGAAATGAGAAAAAGAGTTATGGCCATACATACTTATGTAGAAATATAATGGAAAAATTATTTGTTGATATTTTTCCCTTTTGATAAAAAAATGAATTTTTGGGTGAGATTGAATTAATATACATAGAATCATTTTTTGAAATTATTTGCAGGAAATACATTATGTTATTTTGATTAAAATGAAGAAATGAAACTTTTTGTTCATTCAAGAGAATGAGACAATTATGAAATATAAATACAATGGTTAAAACACAAGTTTTGAAAATTCATAAATCATTGTTTTCAAATGAAATCAGTATGAATAAGAAAGTTTTAGTTCATAAAAAATGTTAGATCGATCATATGTCGAGTTTTGTGAAAATAACTAAATTCAGAACGTTGTGAACAAAATTACAATAGCATGATTCATAATTAGAAATTACACTTGGACTTACTGGTTAGCAAGTGCACCACAGGGCACTACTTGTAAGAGATCTTGGGTTCGAAACTTGAGAGTCACATTTTATTTTGATTCACTCAATTAAATTCCGAACTTGTACTTTGTATATAAGGGGGTTTCGGTTGCGGTTTATTGACACAAGTCCAAACGGACTTAGTGGCTAGTGGGTTTGGGCTTTGGCGCTGGTTGTGTGGGTCGGCAGGTCCCTGGTTCGAAACCCAGAGCCACCTTTTGAATATTTTTTGGGTTTTGTTTATACATTTTGAGATTTTTAATGTGTAAAAGGTTGAGAATAAAATTCTATCATTCATATAAAACAAAAATAGAAATTATTAGAGATAGTTATAAAAGTTTCTTGTATATTTTGAGAAAGTAAAAATGGGATTTGAAATAGTAAATGAGTTTTTGACTCCAAAATTATCATTTGAGTAAATGATCCATATTTTTGAAAAGAATGAAAAATATGTAACAAGTTATGAAATTTCCTTGTGTAAACCAACACTTATGTTGAGTAAGAAATAACTTGAATGTGAATTGAGACGTGAATTGCTTAAATTGCTAATGAAATTTATAGTGATGTATCTTTTATTCATGATAGGAATTATTGTTCTATTTTGAATTGTAAATGAATAAATGAATCATGAATAAGTGCTAAAATAAGACATTGATCAATTATGAATAAGTTGAAGATAAGAATATTTTGAGTTAAGACATGATTATTGAAGGGTATGAGTACCCATGGTTTCGAGTACATGAAAAGTTGTGATCTAGAGGTGTAGTGAGGCCCGGGTACTGGCAAGTTAAATTAAATGATTGATATATTTTGAGATATGGCTATCGAGTTATCTCGGTTTTGTGATTAAGTCCGGTAGGGAGTTAAAGCTAACTCCAAGGGTTGTGATTGATTTATATCTTGAACTTAAGAACTAGGCACTTAAGAGAAGATGTAGTAAAACTTGGACAAACGTAAGTGGGGTACTCTATATAGTCGGATGGTGTACTCCTGGACTATAGACCCAGTCGGGCAGTTTACTCCGGGACTGAGGTTGCTTCGATGAAGACGAATTTTATTTTAAATCCGGGACTATGCGTAGTCGGGCGAATAGTTTGTCGTACTCCAGTGTATATACGTATACCGGGGCTAGAAAGGCACTTGCGGGAGATTCGCACGACGATGAGTCTGTATAACAGTCAGGCGGTGTACTCCGGGACTGGGATCCGTACTCATGAAATGTCTAAACCTTGTTCTTATTACTAGGTAGTTTGTCATGGTGAGGGATCGAACCCTTTATTGTGGAGTACGTAGGTGCTTGCCCTTGGACCTATATAGTATGAGAGGCATAGAATCCAAACAAGTATGTATTAGTGTCATCCTAGTATAAAATATCTGCGTTAGGCATTAAGGCATCGCATACACTTACATATTTAGTGTAGTCACATTTTTACACTTTATTTTGCATTCAAATTGTAGTTTGTTAAAGTATGGAGTTCGTTATATGTACGGCATAGAGAGGATGGCCGAGTATAATATTTTCGTCAGTTGTAAGTAACTGATGTGCCCACGGCTTATTATGCAGGTAATGGACATTTTCATGAAAAAGTAAAGATGTTATGATGCTGTTGATTACTTACATTGATAAAGTTGTATAAATTGTATTTTATTTTCATTGTTGTATTTCTTTTTATTCTTCCGCTGTGTAAACAAATTGTAAAGAACTCTGATGTATGTTGAAAAGTTTAAATTTCCTTGTAAAATTGTACGAAGTGAAGTGTAAAGATCCTGTGAAATCTCGAATTCGGTCATATTTGGAATTTGGGACGTTACACAGAGAGGTAGAGGCGGGTGGCTTGACTCGGAAGTAGGAGCCGAGAGGTAGAGGCCGGGTGCTCGGCTCGGATCTGGTAGTTCGGTACGGCTCGGTCTTCTGTACCTGCACACTGCCTAGAAACACCGGGAGAAGTCCCGGCAACAGGCCCTCCGACGATCTAGTCAGTCACTGAGAAAGAGACTGGACAGCTAGGATTCAGGTGGGGAGAGATTGATTACCTGCCAAAGTGAGGAGGGGGTTGGGTATTTATAGGCAGGAGTAAACGGGTCTGGAGCCCTAATGGGCCGGGTTGGACCCGTTTGCCCATGGGCCTGAGCTAATTGTGGCCCATTGGACTGTAGCTGGTCTGATGATCACAGGGGGGAGGGTCCAGAGGAGATCAGAGGGTCCTGATCGCGCCACTTTATTTATCCCATATCAGTATTCCCTCTCTCTCAATTGTGGATATCTGGCTGGGTGGCTAACTGAATGGGATTCTTTAATGAAGAGCAAAGCAAAACTTGCAAGTTTCGAATACTAACTGAACCTCATTTGCCTATATGTAATGCACTATTTTCTTATTAGACAACAATTATGTTATATGGAATTCTATAGTATACCAGAGAGTGAGTATTACAGAATTGACAAATCTTGGAGCTTAAGTTTGGAGAGTATGCTTGGTGTTTGTTATTTTTTTAATTTTTTTTTTTTAAGTCTAGATTTATTTAGAACATCTGATATACTACCTTTGTGAACTTTTAAAATAAAAAAAAAAAAAAAAAAACAGAATGTAGAGCCTACTTACAAACTGAACCTCATCAATTGCTTCTTGGGGCCATTCTTCTTAGTACATTTTGAGTTTATCTACCAAAATTGAACATCAATTGTAAGAGCATTCTAAATCATTCAAACCCAAAATTTGGGTATTTGGCATTTATAAATAGAAATTTTGGTTTAAGGTTGTAGCGTTTTAATCCAAAATTTTGGTTTTAATTTTAAAAAATAGACAGACGGTAGATGAAGTATCGTCCCACCAAATTATTATTTTCTAAAAAAGTTTTGGACCAGACATGATTTTCCGTCCAATGAAAATATATATTTAAAAAAAAACATCAGGGATGGAATATCATATCCCGTCTGATCTTTTTTTTCATTAAAATTGTTGGACGGGAAATGATTTCCCATTTGATCAATTTTTTTTAAAAAAATGATTAGACGGGAAATCATTTTCCGTCCGATAGATTTTTAATGAATAAAAAAAGGTAGGGATGAAAGATAATCTTTTGTCCGATATGTTTTTGGGATAAAAAGTTGAACGAACGAAAGATGATCGTTCGTGAGCTATATTTTACAAATTGCTATTTCTCCTCCCAAATATAGTCGACTACTGTTTATCTCGAAGCTAAAATTTAGGTACTTGGCCAACGATTGTGAGATATTTTTTTTTTCCAAATTTTGCAAAATCTGACGAAATAGCTAACGATTACATATGATGTAAGGGACGTTCGTCTGTACACATGCCTCACGAAGAATCTCAGCTGTCTTCTGTCCAGAAGACGGGATGGGCCTTCTCCTGATTATCATTGTTGCTGCTGATTTCGGGTATGGGAGCAAACAAACGAATTCGTAAGTTCTTTTAAGGGAAACAGTAGAACGAACCTGTTGACTCTGCCTATGTGTTGACTCGTTCCTTGCGCTGCCACGAACCTGCACAAATTCCGAAACACCGGGATGGATTCCGGCGACGAACCATCCGACGCTATTGTCAATAACCAAAAAGATTAAGAAAGAGCTTTAGGTAGGAAAAGATTCATTACCTTGTAACGGTAGGGGGGTGTGGTGGGATAAAAATGGCCTGGGGCCCAACTAGGGCTCAATACGACTCTCACTCAAAAATGATAAAAACAGCAATCTCGTTCGACTTCGAGCCACTAAAGGGTCGTCGCCGAGCCTCAAGTTCACCCCCACAGAACCAGTCTCCTCGTATCTGACGAGCCTCAATGGTCCTCGGTCTCCGATCCGTGACAGCCCCACGGGCCGTCCCCCCATCCTGGCGAGGCATGGGGATGACCTGGCACAGCCTAAGCCCTCCGATTCTCCCAGAGGCACTGGAGACCCATGATCAGCCATGTCAGCTCCAAATACTACCAAGGGTTTTGCCACGTCAGCCCTATACCACTCCTGGTACTGCCACGTCTGCCCTAAACCCCCTGGGCCTTCTGCCACGTCAGGCCCATGGGCTTTCGGATTCAGACCCGGCCCCCAAGCGGATCCAAACCCGGTTGGAATTCTCTATAAATACTAGACCCTCACCCACCTTTTTGAGGTAATCAATCTTTTGCCACTTAAATTCACCTAGTTATTGCTACTCTCTCACAGAGACTGACTAGATCATCGGAGGGTCCGCCACCGGGATAAACCCCGGTGTTTCAGGACCGTCTGCAGGTACACAAGACCTCGGATTCGAGCCCAGAGCTCCGCCTCATTCCGAGCCCGTCGCAGGTTTCGCCGGGTCAGCCGAAGGTCGTCAGACGAGCAGCTTTCTCCTTCAATACAAATCGAGTCCGAACTCACACCTGGTGCATCCACACGTCTCGCAGAAATAAACCGCATCAGGTTGGCGCCGTCTGTGGGAACACTGCTTCAGAAGCCGACCATCAAGGGACCTCGACAACCGAACTCTCATGGCCTCCAAGGGCAAGGGGGCTGCTTCCTCCGTCAACCGACGGGACTCTCCCCCACCAACTGCTAACGCCGGACCACGCATTTCAAAACACAGGGCTTCCCATCAGGGGTCCCAAAAGAGCGTCACCCGTCAAGTCCAGCCCGACCTACGGGGAATAATCGTCAACCGACAGATTAGCCGCAGCAGGGAAAGGGCCGCTTCCAACCCGGCCCCGAACCATCCAAAACCGCCGCCCGAGGGACGGAGGCCAGCGCTCAGCCACGTTGGAAGGCAACCTTCAGATCGACCAAACAGTGTCGAAGGAGCCCCCGTCACTTACAAGGAGTTCCAGGACTTCCGAAGGGAAATTCTTGGAGCTCTCCAACGGACCCCCGGGGAGGAAGGCCCACGGGATCGGCAAGGTGCTAGGAACCGGAGGCTCTCACCTCCGAATCCTACTCCGAACCGCATCCAGGGTCGGGATCACGAGTCCGAGGGGGCCGCGGATACGCCATTTATCTTGCACTGTATCCACGGGGGGCCAATGGGAGGAGAATCAAATACGTCCCGAAAAGCCTTCATCCGAGAGGTGAATGCTGTCCAAGACAACCCCTCGCCCAAACTACAGCCGAGGCCAGTCTCCTTCTCAGGAGAAGACCTCGAAAGCGTTCGCCTACCCCACTGCGATGCCCTCGTCATTAGCCTCCACATGGCTAGTTGTAAGGTTCGCCGAATCCTCGTCGACAACGGCAGCTCGGTAAATATTCTTTTCCTCAAAGCCTTCGCGAGTCTCAAGTTACCCAGAGGGAAGCTCAAACCAGCCGGATACACATTGCATGAATTCTCCGGCGCTCCTGTCGTAATAGAGGGGATTATTACCCTCGACGTCACTGCAGGATTGGCTCCTGTCAAGAGGACCGAATCCATGGATTTCATGATTGTCAACCTCAAGGCAGCTTACAATGCCATTCTCGGCCGACCCGGACTGAGCTCCCTCCAAGCGGTACCTTCGGCCTACCACCTGAAACTTAAATTTCCTACCCCCCAAGGGATCGGTATCATCCGAGGTAGCCACGAAGCAGCGCGGTCGTGCTACATAAACACCGTCGGAGGGGGTGTATTCCCCCTCGATGCCGTCGAACTCGAACCCGAGAAGGACGGCCCAGCTCCCGAGCCTGTCGACGAGCTAGAAGAGGTCCTGTTCGACGCCGAGGACGAATCAAAATGGTTCCGAGTGAGCCGCTCGCTCACCGAGGACTTGAAGACAGGCATCATCGCCTGCGTCCGTCGCAACGTTGATCTCTTCGCTTGGAAGCCCTCCGACATGCCCGGGATCTCCGAAGACTTGATCATGCATCGACTAAGCGTCATCCCTGACTCTAAGCCGGTCGTCCAAAAGAGACGCAAAGTCGCCCCGGAGAGGCAACAAATTGTAAAGACAGAAGTGGACAAGCTCTTGTCCGCTCGATTCATTCAGGAAGTCAGCTATCCCGAGTGGTTGGCCAATGTCGTCATGGTGAAGAAGGCAACGGGGAGTTGGCGGATCTGCATCGACTTCATTGATCTTAATAAAGCATGTCCGAAAGATCCTTTCCCCCTCCCCCGCATCGATGCTTTAATCGACGCAACCTCGGGGCATGAGCTACTGTCCTTCATGGACGCATTCTCGGGGTACAATCAAATCCGGATGTTTCCACCAGATATCTCCAAAATCTCATTTGTCACCGACCAGGGTCTTTATTGTTACCGCGTTATGCCCTTCGGGCTAAAAAATGCCGGAGCCATGTACCAGCGGCTCGTCAACAGAATCTTCAAAGACCTGATCGGCCGCAACGTGAAAGTCTACGTCGACG
This sequence comes from Hemerocallis citrina, assembly GCA_017893485.1. Classification (NCBI taxonomy): domain Eukaryota; kingdom Viridiplantae; phylum Streptophyta; class Magnoliopsida; order Asparagales; family Asphodelaceae; genus Hemerocallis; species Hemerocallis citrina. The sequence goes on along the minus strand of JACEHZ010000333.1, from coordinate 381,148 downwards.
ACATGCTCGTCAAGAGTCGGGCCGGTCCAGACCACGTCGCCGACCTCGAAGAAGCCTTCGGGGTCCTCCGACGTCACAACATGAGACTCAACCCGGCTAAATGCGCCCTCGGTGTCTCCACTGGGAAATTCCTGGGGTTCATCGTTAGCCAACGCGGCATTGAGGCAAACCCCAAGAAAATCCAAGCCATTATTGACATGTCCCCGCCTCGGAATGTCAAGGAAGTTCAGAGGCTCACGGGTCGATTGGCGGCAATCGGCCGTTTTCTCTCCAAATCAGGGGAGAAGTCCCTCCCCTTCTTCAAGGCCTTGCACGGGAAAGGGAGCTTCGAGTGGGGTACCCATCAACAAGAAGCCTTCGAACAGCTGAAGCGATACCTCGCCAACCCGCCTCTCCTCAGCAAGCCCGAGCCAGGCGAGCCGCTTTGGCTCTACCTGTCTGCCTCGGATAGAGCCCTCAGCGCCGTCCTCGTCCGAGAAGAGGAAGGGGTTCAAAGGTCGTTGTATTATGTGAGCAGAGTGCTACTCCCAGCCGAGACGAGGTACGCAAAGATAGAGAAGGTGGCCTATGCCTTGGTCATGGCAACCCGGAAGCTTCGTCCTTACTTCCAGGCCCACTCCGTCCAAGTACTGACCGACCAGCCACTAAAAACTGTCCTTCACAAGCCCGAAAACTCCGGCCGCTTAGTCAAGTGGTCAATTGAGCTGAGTCAGTTCGACATCAGCTATCAGCCGAGGGTGGCCATTAAAGGACAGGCTCTCGCCGAGTTCATAACTGAGTGCACCGTCTCCGAGCAGCCCAACATCAAAGAGTCAGATCCGACCTGGGAGGTCTCTGTCGACGGCTCGTCATGCGAAACGGGGAATGGGGCTGGCATCATCCTTCGTGGCCCCGACCAATTCTTACTTCAATACTCCCTCCGCCTCAACTTTCCGGCCTCCAACAACGAGGCGGAATACGAGGCCATGATCGCCGGATTGACCCTCGCCCACCGAGCCGGAGCCAGGCGAATCTGGGCCTTCAGCGATTCTCAGCTCGTGGTCAATCAGATCACCGGAGAATACAAAGCCCGCGATGAGCGCATGATGAGGTATTTGGCGACAGTCCGACGACTCCTGGCGTCCTTCAGCTGCGCCACGGTTATCAGAGTCCCCCGGGAACAGAACGCCCAAGCGGACGCGTTGTCCAAACTCGCCTCTTCCTCTTTCGAGGGTCTCGATCAGACGGTGCTCATAGAAATCCTCCTGAAACCAAGCATTAGTGACCCAGAGCCGGAGGCAATGTGTGTGCAAAACGGTACCAGTCCAGACGACTGGACCACTCCCATCCGAAGATTCTTAGTCGGTGCCGAGCTTCCTGAAGACAGAGCCGAAGCCAGACGAGTCAGAATCCGAGCTGAAAGGTTCGTCATGATTGATGACATCCTCTTCAAGCGCTCATACACCTTGGCCGACGGCAAACCATACCTCCGCTGTCTCACCAGCAACGAGGCCAGCTACGCCCTCAAAGACCTGCATGAGGGGATCGGCGGATGCCACATGGAGAGCAGGACACTTGCTCGGAAGGCCCTGAATCAGGGGTACTATTGGCCAACCATGCTCCAAGACTCGCAAGACTTAGTTAAGAGGTGTGGCCCCTGCCAAAGATTCTCCCCTATCCAGAGGCTTCCTCAAGCCAATCTTTGATCCCTGGCAAGCCTTACACCATTCGCCATGTGGGGTATGGACCTTGTGGGGCCCTTCCCCCCAGCGGTAGGACAAAAGAAATTTCTGATAGTCGCCATCGACTACTTCACCAAGTGGATCGAAGCCGAACCACTGTCCAGCATCACCGAGCGCCAAGTGCAACAGTTCTTTTGGAAGAACATCATTTGCCGGTTCGGAATCCCTCGGGTCCTCGTCACAGACAATGGAACCCAGTTCCAAGGTCAAAACTTCCAAACCTTCTGCGCGGACATCGGCATCCAGCAGCGTTTCTCCGCCATTTGCCACCCTCAGTCCAACGGCCAAGCGGAGAACGCGAACAGGCAAATCCTCGATGGCCTCAAAAAGTGCCTCGACAGTTCTCCCAAAGGGCTGTGGGTCGAGGAACTGCCTAGCGTGCTATGGGCACACCGAACCACCCAGAGGATCCCCACGGGGGAGACGCCATTTAGTCTGATCTATGGGACAAAGGCAGTCATCCCCGTCAAGGTCGGATTACCTTCTCCTCGGATCATAGCCTTCGATGAAGCTGACAATGCATCCGGCCTGAGGGCCAACCTGGACCTCGTCGCTGAGGTGCGAGAGAAGTCTTCAATCCGGAGAAGCATCTACCAGCAACGGATCGAGAGGTTTTACAACAAGAAGGTCCACCCCACAAACATCAAGGCTGGGGACCTGGTATTACGAAAGCTATCTCTCTCTGATCCAACCAAGAAGAGGAAATTGGCTCCCAACTGGGAAGGCCCATACCGTGTAGTCGAGGCTGTACGCCCTGGTACATACCGACTGGCAGATATGGACGACCGACCCATCAACCGACCCTGGAACGCCGAGCACCTAATGAAGTTCCTGGAAGAGCGAACCTAGGTTCTAGCCTGGCTAAAGTAAATTAAATCTTTTGTAAACTTTCATGTGTAAAGGGCCACTTCAGCGACCCTCCCTATCTTGTATAAAAGAAGTCTCTTTTTGTCAAACTCCAAATGACTCGGCAGCTCCGTCCTAGTACCGGACAATGGGATCGGCACCCGAGTTCTCACACCGGTATCGTCCCCAAGCGTCTCGGTAGGTTCGACCCAGCTTCAGACCAGGGAATCTTCCTAGTACCCCGCGTCGATCCCTCACGGATTGACGGAGCCAAACCTCACCTCCGCCGCCCTTCACTACACTACTAACCAGAGCAAAGAAGGAAAAAATTTCTATATTCATATTCTTTTATTTTGTTTTGGGAAAACAAACAAGGACCGTTACAGGACCACTCCACTCATCTCAAACTGGAGGAAACCACCACCTTAGGGCCCCTCGGATCCAGCGAAGGACGGGATCACTCCGACCGAACGACTTGGAACTCTCTCTTTGTCATGACGGTCCTTCGGCTCGGCCACAGTCGACGCATCGGCCATGGAGCTCTGGGCATCAACGGGTCGCATACGCTCCATCCGAAGCAACGCAGAGGGAACCCCCTCCGCTCGTCGACCCCCCGAGAAAGATATCGAGACGCCCAACATCGTCCTGTAACGGTGTATCTCCATCCCCTTCTCCACTATCACATCACGAAGTAGCTTCTCAGAGGAGGGCCTCTGCACCGAGGGACTAGACATAGCATATCCGAGACCGATGCCCCCGAGCTCCCGATCCGCCATCGCCCTCCTCAGCCGGCTTGCCTCCTCACTAAGGGCTTCGGACTTGTTCCTGTAATAATTGAAGGCCGCATCAGTATCACGGGCCCCCTTACGGTACCGACCAAAGTGGCCTCCAGGGCCTCAACCTTGCTCCGAAGCCACGCCACGTCGGAACGACGGGGGTCCGCCTCAGGAGGGGGAGCCATAACCTATAAGAGAACCAGCCTACTCAAAACACATAAGCAAGGAGGTTCGGAAATATCCGAGGTCAAAACACTTGGCCAGTCAAAAACCCTCTTTTTATAAATTTAGTTGCTCCATACAAAAAATGCGGTGGCCAGTCCGCGGAAGGAAAATACAATCGAGAGAAGGAAAAAGAAGGACAAAATTATACAGCTTGTTTTCCCACCTCAATGTCGACCGGGTTTACAGGGGGGTCGGCAGCCGGGTCATCATCGGGCCCTTGTTCACCAGGGGTCTTCGGTGTCCCCTCAATCTCCATGTCAAACTCGAAGTTGGACAGGTCGACGGTCGGATAGAAGTGCCTCACATGACTGAGGGCCTTCGCATAACAGTCGTCCTGGGCTTTGATCACCAGGAGCTGACACGCCTCCGTCAGCTCATCCTTCTCCTTCGCCGACATCTTCTTCTGAGCTGCCATCGTCTTCGCCCAATCCTCCTTCTCCTTGTCGAAGGCCGCCTTCATCTCCGTCTCCCTCCTATGCGAGCCTTCGAGCTCTACCTTCATGTCATGCCCCGCTTCCCAAAATACGAAATACGAGCACGTGACGAAACCCAGCGAATGATCTTAACATCATTCATAAGCTGTAGGATCGACTCAGCATCACAATAAGTATATAACAAGATAGGTATATATAAAACCAAGCATGCATGAATCATTTATTAGCAACAGAAACAACTGAAATATGATAAAAACATCCAAGTAGTTTCAAGTCTGAATCAAGTTAAACTTGGGAACATCAGCCCTTTACAAGTTCTCAATTTCAAGAATAATAATCCAAAATGAACAAATAGTGCAAGAATTAAATATTCTAGTCAAGTTCTTCTCCATGTGAAGGCTAGAACCTTTGCTCACCAATTCCTGCGGGAAGCTCGTCTCCAAAGTCTGTTTAATAAATATAAAAAGAGAAACAAGGGGAAAAACAAGAGAAAATGCTCTTAGTGCAAGCTAGGGCCACAAATAGTGAAAACAAGTACAAGTAAGGGGAACAAGAATTGGAATCAAGAATATATCAAATTTATAAGAAGTAGTGGACAAAACAAGGACTAGCTAGCAAGAGGAAACATCTTAATAACTAGATTGGATAACAACTGCTAGTGGTGTAACACATGTCAGGTATACCTATAGGGGTATTTAATATCAAGCGACAAATCTCAAGTTTAGTGTCATATGTTATTTCAAATGTCAGGTCTCAAATGTCAAGTTGTCAAGTTCGAGTATCAAGTTGTCTAGTTCAAGTTATCAAGTTCAAGTCTAGTTCAAGTTATCAAGTTCAAGTCTAGTTCAAGTTATCAAGTTCAAGTCTAGTGGTGATTACTATCTAGGTAGCACGACATGCATCCATATTTTTACTACATGGTTGCTACAGTCAAAACAATTCCGTTTAGACCTAGTAATGGAGTCTATAGGACGGCGTACTCAGGTATCAAGTATCAAGCAAGCCATGGTTCATGAATCGGAAATTAAATAACAAGTTCACGAAGCAAGTTCGCGAATCCACAAGCAAGTTCAAGAACCGCACAATGGGTTCATGAATCAACAAGTTCATGAGCCGAGTAACCGACTCCATGAATCGAACAAGATACAACAAGTTCATGAACCAAGTATTGGGAAACACGGGCCCCCTTCCGAGTACACTTACCTATATTGTCCACTCTATAATCTTTCCCAAAACCCCGGCTTGTTACTTTTATTAATTCTTATCAAGCAAGTATACATATGTAAAATATTATAATTTAATTCTAGAAAAAATTGGGGATGTCCTATATGGTGTCCAGCAGCTACATATAAAATTTCTTATCAAACGCTCGCTGTTTACACAGCTAAATTAATTTGCAAAGTAAACGTATACAGCAGTTTTGCAAAACTGCGTCTACTGACACAGCTGCAGTATAACTGCCATAACTCCTAGACCGTAACTCCAAATTCGAACATTTTGGAGTCTATCGATATCTACACATCCAGACCTACAATTTCTATTCAGGGCTCGGGCCCAAATTCAAATGATAAAAGGGTCGAAACCGCAAAAGAACATTCAGACAGCAACACAGAAATAATTTACTAATGTAGATTTCATGGGAAAAAGTCATTTGGCGTCTAAGTTGTTAAGTAGCATAAATACATAATCATGGAGGTCAAAACAGCAACTAATAAATGTTTTTCAAGTCATAATAGTTGCAAGTTCGTCAAGACAATAAATATATATGCGTCTACAAATTTTAGGGCTCCTTAATTCATATGTCTATGTTTTCATGTGTCCAAGGGTAAAAGAGTCCAATGATTATAAATTAATTACAAGGAAATTTTGTGACTCTTAGATTTGTCAATTTGGAGGTTCAAGATTGATCTACAATGATATTTCAAAGAGGAGTCACAATCTAACTATTTGTAGTATTTCAAGGGTGCTTGTACTAGAACAATAAAATGTACAAGGATACTTGCCTTAGATGACGATGATAAACTCCACTTGTTGAAGAGAGTCGGGTAGAAAAATCCCGGAAGAAGTCCTCAAAAAGCGCGTGCAAAATCTACCGAAGATCGAGTTTTCCCCACACACGATCGGCCCAAAACAGCAAACAGCAGCTTAGGATCGGCTGCGCCAGAACACGGAACAGCAAGACGGACGAATCAGATCGCTCCGAAGCAGCGGATCTGAGGCCAGAACAGCGTGCAGCAGATCTGGATCTGGTGTGGACGAACACCGAACAACAATCACGGCGCGGATCTTGGCGCGATCTGATGGCTGAGATTCGATCCCGCCTTTCCCTCCTTCTTCTTCTTCGACGCTGTTCGAAACAGGGAGAGAGAGATGGGGACGAGCGGCGACGGCGGGGTTCTTCGACGGCGGCGCTACGTCGGGAAGCGACGCAGCGACGGTGGCACGGCGGAGGCACGAGGGTGGACGGAAGGCGACGGCGGGACTACTCTCTTCGTGGGTTCGAACAGAGGGTGAGAGCGGGAGTGGGCGTTGGGGTTCGGCGGCGTCTGGCGACGTAGCGGAGAGGTAGAGGCGGTCAAGGGGGGTGTGCTGGAGGCGGCGAAGTGATGGGGATCTGGTCGGAGGTGGCGAAGTGGGTTCTGTAGTTGGTAATGGCGATGGGGACGATGGTGATTGGGAGATGACGGTGGTGGTTGCTGTGGCGCCGAGGGGTTGACGAGGATGACGGTGAGGGAGTGGCAGAAGGCGAGGCAATTTGGATATGGGCGATGGTGATCGGAGTGGAGGAATTGGGTTCGGGATGAAGGAGATGAGACGAAGGAAACTGGAGAAGATGATTAGCGGCGGGGTTAGAATAGGTTATAACAGTATGCTTGGGATTAGGGTTAGGGTAGGGTTTAAATAGTAGGGTTTGTGGGTTTGCGGGTTTGTGGGTTTTGGAGATCCGTTTCAAAAAGAGCCCAACAGAAGAAATGATCAAAATGCACCAAAATGGAGATTAGAGAGATAAAAGAGAAGAATTGGTCCATTGTTCATGAAGAACGATACAAATGGCACACAATTGAATTTGATAAAAGAACCCACAATTTGAGTTGAGACAAGAATAATAATTTTATTCAATCAGAACAAATTACATGATCTCAAATAGACGAAAGAGTACAATGAGGCACAAAACAGTACAAAATATAAATACGGGGAAATAGGAGTTACACTTCAACTCCTTCACCTCCTGCACGGCCTTGTCAGCCCGGTCTCGCTCTCGCTGCAAAGCCGCCTCATAAAGGCCTCTCACGTGGGCCCCCTGTACGGTCGCCTGCAGTAGCCAAACACTACTAAGAAAGCCTTCTTAGCAACATGATCTGAAGACAAGTGGGTTCGGTTGACTTACCAGCACATTGGCCTGCACAAGGCGCACGTACGCCTCGTCCAGGGTCTGGGCCTTCATATCCGAGCGGTCCCGGGGGGTCGCCAGCTTATCTGCAACCTCCACGGCCTGGCACCCTCGGACCAGGGATCCACCAGGGGACCCTTCCCCTTATCAAGGTCAGCAGCCCTGCCCTGATCCAAGCCCCCCTGAACCACCGCGTCCCCGCCTGTCTCCGAGCGAGTCCTTTTGGCCCTCGGCTGAATTGGGGCCTCGGAGACCGCTTGGGACAACTCGGTCGTCTTCGCCACGTCCCCCTTTTTCTCGGCCTTCTTCTTCTTCATGGCGAGCCTCAGTGCCTTAATCGATTCTTCATCCATATTTGTAAAAAAATCCATTAAGAACAATGAGCAAGAAAGTACAAGAAGATCGAGAGAAAAGAAACAACCACATACTAAGCACGGCCGGGCTCAGTCCGACGCTCGCCAGGTGGGCCTCTGTCACCTTCGCCCAATTGATACTGTACGACAGACGGAGGCGCTCAACAAACCTCCACTCCTCAGCCGTCAGGTCCCTCGGCCTCGGCGTTTCGTAGCTCGGCTTAGAGTGGTTCCACCGAGTAGGGATATCCCAAGGATCCTCACTCCGGATCACCAGATATTTTTCCTTCCAATGCTTGATAGAATCTGGGTGACCGTGGACTACCTTCCCCTTACCTCGAGGCGAGATATAGTATACTCCCTCTGCCGACGAGCCGATCATCAACATCGCTCGGAACACATTCAGCCGTAGGGGTACCTTCTGCTCCTCGCACATCAGCACGAAGTAGATGATCTGCTTCCAGGAGTTCGGCCCAAACTGCATCGGCGCCAAGGACGCCCAATTTAGCACCTCCCGAACGAATGGGTGGATTGGCAGCCTCAGTCCGGAGATGAAGGCGTCCAGGGGGAGGATGCAATACCTATCCGGCAGGGGGTCGGTCGGCCGAAGAGTAGAGCTAGGCAGCATGAGCTCGTAGCTGGACCCTATGTAGTATGCCAACTGCAGAGCCTCTAAGTCACCTGCCTCCAGAACGGTCGGGAGTGCGTCCATCTTCACCCTCTTCCGGCTCGGCGACGACGGCTGGACCCCAAAGAGCTCCTTATCGGAGAGATCGTCGGGGTAGAGACGGAACAGCTTGGGTTGTACGGGCGACCCTGTCATCAAGTTACTATAAACAGGCACCTGACTCGAGCCACCGGTCCTCGACCCCTTCTTCTTCGTAGCCCTCTTCTTCTTGGCTCGGTCCGGCGAGGGTGTAGACAATCGCCCAAGACCGGTCGGATTCCGAGGCCCTTTGGCGTCACCCCCTTCGGGACCACCCTCCTCTCCGGAAGCCAACCCTAGAATCCGGACTTTGTCTGAACAACCGCCCCCCTCCTCAGAGTCGCTGCTCTCCACCACGAAATGCCTCCGAGATCGCAACGGCTTCACATTGTGTACCACCTCCTCCTCGCTTACCGACTCCTCCCACGAAGTCGATTTGGGGGCGGGCTTCACTCTCCCCCCAGACGTCAACGCTAACGAGCCAGACTGAGCCCTGTCCATCTGTGCCTAAGCTAAACAGACTTACCAACTAACCTGGGGTCACTTCGGAAGAACGAGCCTGCTGCAGGAAACTGAAGGGACGAACGCTGAAGAGTTGGAAGATTTTTTGAAAAGTAAGAAGCGAGAAAGAAGTGGGCGATGGGAGGAGAGGGGAGAACATTTATAGAGGACAAAAGCGACTCCTCGATTTCCGCAATTACTGTTCACCGATTGACGTGTAACTGCCGCCTGGAAAACCGCGCCACATCCTCGGAACGTGGGCTGCTGACGTCATCCAGTGCCAGCCTGGTGGCCAGACACAGGGGTCAGGTCGGATGAAGTGCTCGGCGAAAAATTTTCTTTAAGATTTAGGGCTACAGGGCTCGGTCGGCTCCCCTCTCACCCGCGAACAACTTGGGGCTTACAACCTCGGCAGCCGAAACCCCAAATTGTTCCCGGGTGGCAGGGAAGCCACCACCGCCTGCGCCCCGGGCTCTAGGGCTCGGTCGGCTCCTCTCTCACCCGCGAACAACTCGGGGTTTACGGCCTCGTCAGCCGAAACCCCGAATTGTTCGAGGGTGGGAGGAAAGCCACCATCGCCTAGAACCCTAACAGAAAGCGGATCGACCCGCATATCCGAGGCCCTTCAGCCTCAGGTCCAGAAGACGGTGGGTACCCCTCCCATCCTGATCTCTCTCGGGCCAAACAACCGTGTGAGGGCCGTCTGACCCGAAAAAGGATCCGAACGGCAGAGTCACCACCAATTCGAGGCTCCTTGGCGCTACAAAATTTTTCAAGAAAGAGACGTCCGCCGAAGCAGACACCTCTAGTGGCCAATGAACCATCCTTGCTTTGATCAAACCCACTGGGGGGGAGAGTTATTTATAGCCTCCCCCACGGACCAGCCGTTTTGACATGGGGAAAGCCAATAGACGGAAGCCCATGCGCCACATGCATTTATTGGGCGGCGCCATTAATGTCCCTAGGAAATTGGAACCTCGCACAGGTCCCGGAGCGCCTTCAATGCTCCGCAAAGACGGTGGGCCACTCCGCTCAAACCTTCTAAGGCACCACGGCTCGCCATCACCCTTGCCGACTTATAAACCCTCGAAAGCTCGAGGTTCGGTCTAGCACCAGGGTTGTCTTCTCAGGAAGGCTTAACGGCTCGCCATCACCCTTGCCGACTTGTAATCCCTCGAAAGCTCGAGGTTCGGTCCAGCACCAGGGTAATCTTCTCTGAAAGACTCATCGGCCCGCCATCACCCTTGCCGACCCGTAATCCCTCGAAAACTCGAGGTTCGGTCTAGCACCAGGGTTGTCTTCTCAGGAAGGCTCAACGGCTCGCCATCGCCCTTGCCGACTTGTAATCCCTCGAAAACTCGAGGTTCAGTCTAGCACCAGGGTTATCTTCTCCGGAAGACTCAACGGCTCGTCATCACCCTTGCCGATCCATAATCCCTCGAAAGCTCGAGGTTCGATCCAGCACCAGGGTTGTCTTCTCAGGAAGGCTCAACGGCTCGCCATCACCCTCGCCGGCTCGAGGACCGGTCTAGCACCAGGGTAGTCTTCTCCGGAAGACTCAACGGCTCGCCATCACCCTTGCTGATCCATAATCCCTCGAAAGCTCGAGGTCCGGTCTAGCACCAGGGTAATCTTCTCAGGAAGTTTCAAACGGCTCGCCATCACCCTTGCCGACCCTTAAACCCTCGCCAGCTCGAGGCTCGCTCTAAACATCAGGGCAACCATCCCTCGCCAGCTCGAGGCTCGCTCTACCGTCAGGGCAATCAACCCTTGCCGGCTCGAGGCTCACTCCAACATCAGGGCAACCCCCTCTTGAAGTCCCAGCTATTCGCTATCCTATTTCTAGCAAACCGTAGAACACTCCTCCACGGCTAGTTCCTGCACCCCCGCAGGAGTGGGGGGCTTGTGTGGTGGGATAAAAATGGCCTGGGGCCCAACTAGGGCCCAATACGACTCTCACTCAAAAATGATAAAAACAGCAATCTCGTTCGACTTCGAGCCACTAAAGGGTCGTTGCCGAGCCTCAAGTTCACCCCCACAGAACCAGTCTCCTCGTATCTGACGAGCCTCAATGGTCCTCGGTCTCCGATCCGTGACAGCCCCACGGGCCGTCCCCCCATCCTGGCGAGGCATGGGGATGACCTGGCACAGCTTAGGCCCTCCGATTCTCCCAGAGGCACTGGAGACCCATGATCAGCCATGTCAGCTCCAAATACCACCAAGGGTTTTGCCACGTCAGCCCTATACCACTCCTGGTACTGCCACGTCTGCCCTAAACCCCCTGGGCCTTCTGCCACGTCAGGCCCATGGGCTTTCGGATTCAGACCCGGCCCCCAAGCATATCCAAACCCGGTTGGAATTCTCTATAAATACTAGACCCTCACCCACCTTTTTGAGGTAATCAATCTTTTGCCACTTAAATTCACCTAGTTATTGCTACTCTCTCACAGAGACTGACTAGATCGTCGGAGGGTCCGCCACCGGGATAAACCCCGGTGTTTCAGGACCGTCTGCAGGTACACAAGACCTCGGATCCGAACCCTCTGATCCGAGCCCAGAGCTCCGCCTCATTCCGAGCCCGTCGCAGGTTCCGCCCGGTCAGCCGAAGGTCGTCAGACGAGCAGCTTTCTCCTTCAATACAAATCGAGTCCGAACTCACACCTGGTGCATCCACACGTCTCCCAGAAATAAACCGCATCAGGGGGAGAGAGGTATTTATAGTCACCGTAAGGATCCGTTTCGAGATAAGAACAAATCTCTACTTCCCGATGTAAATGGATAGAAGTGGTTAAAACCACCCCCTCGAGATAAGAACGAATCTGGATTTCTCCATATTCTTCTGAACTGGCTTGTAATGGGTTGGGACCTGTATCCAATATTGCAGATCTGTTTATGGGTTGTTTGGCCCTGAAGAAGAGACCCAGTTTTCATTTTGGACCCGTTTGTAGGTGAAGTTACTGTTTTGCCCCTGTAAGCTTTAAGATTCGTGTCCGATTTGAATGGTTCCGATTTAGTCCTATTTTTAGTCATATCAATCATGTATACCAGCTGTCAGGATTAATGTTACATGCAGGGAAATGCACATAAATTTATGTAAGTAGAGGTTGCTTTCTATCATACTAGTAATTTTTACGTGCGATGCACATTTTTATAAAGAGTTACAGTTGAACGTGCGATATACGTAAGTTGATAGTAATTAGCACGTGTAATAAATGCCTTAATTTTTTTAAAAAAAATTGAAGTTGAACAGGCAATACACGTATTTTTAAAAAAAATAAGAAGAAATTTTTTTGATTTGCACGTGATGTGCACATGTTAAGAAAGCTGCACGTGCGATGTATGAGTTTGTCTTAAAAAGTTGGAGTTGAACAGGTGGTAAATGTAATTTGAAAAAAATTGAAGAAAAACTTTGATGTGTATGTACGATAAACATATTCATAAATAGAGTTAAGAGCTATATGTGCAATACATGTATTTATTTTGTAACAAAAAAACATATTTAAAAATGTTTGTTTGTTTGTTTGACAATTCTTCCGTTAGAGCATCCACAGTCGTGGGCTAAATACCCAAAATTTGGAAAATTTGGAAAAAAACGCACTGCAGTCGTCGTCCAAATACCCAAAATTTGGGTTGACGATGAACAGTGCGCTGCCAAATATAGCAGGCGATATGGCGAAATGGAAAATATAGCTTTCGGAAGATAAAACTCCGTCCGATCTAATTAACGGCAAATAATCTTCCGTATCGTACCTAAAGTACTGTTTCCAATGATTAAGAAGTTTTCGGGAAAAAAATTTTTTAAAAAAAAAATTAAAAGGAAGTCAACGGACGGTGAATAATATACCGTGTAATATAATTAACGGCAAATAATCATCCGTTGTTGGGTTTTTTTTAAAAAATAAAATAAAATAAAATTAAAGGAAGTCAACCCACGGTAGATAAACTACCGTGTATTCTAATTGAAGGTGTATTAACATCCGTTGTTGGGTTTTTTTTTTTTTAAAAAAAAAAATTAAAGGAAGTCAACCCACGGTAGATAAACTACCGTGTATTCTAATTGCCGGTGTATTAACATCCGTTCTTGGGTTTTTTTTAAAAAAAAAAAATAAAAATTAAAAGGAAGTCAACCGACGGTGGTTAATCTACCGTGTGATGTAATTAACGGTGTATTATCACCCGTTGCTGGCATATTTTTTTTTTTTTAAAAAAAAATTAAAGGAAGGTCAACCGACGGTGTATAATATACCGTTTGCGGAGATTGACGATCGATTTTTTCCCGTCGTTGGGTTTTTAAAAAAAAAAAAAAAAAAAAAATTTGAAGCAAGCAACGGCCGATTATATACCGTCGTATGAAATTGACGATAGATAATCTTCCGTCGTTTAAACGAAAACAAACGACCAATCGAAAATAGCTCGAAAATAGCTTGAATGACTGCAGCAACATTCTTTTTTTTCTATTTCTATATTGCTATTTACCCAAAATTTGGCTTCAACGACTGTGGATGCTCTTAGAAGACAGTAAGAGGTAAGATATGCGAAGATGACTGAGTAGGGAGGGAGGGAGGGAGGGAGGGTGTCGGCATGCACGTGCGTCCCATATTGTATCGGTCCTCATCCGATTAGACTTATCATCCTAGTAATTTTAAAGTACGTACTATTGGGCCATTGGCTGAAGAAGAAACCTGCTGCTGCTGCTGCTACTACTAACAATAAGAACAGATTGGACGGTTCAGATCGATCTGACATGTACATCATCAAAGAGTGGCGGCATAACTGTGAATAACCCAATTGACAGGGCTTATTTTGTAATTTATCTCTAGGGTTGGCTTGGCACAGTATAATTAAGATAACGGTCGAGGAAGTATATTTATAGGAAGAGGAGAGGAAGCATTTTGGGCTCACTCTCTCATCTATCTGAGTTCCATCTCTCTTCTTCGAAGCCGAGTCGAGAAGAATTGAAAGGGCAAAAGTTGTTTAATCAATGCAGCAAATGAGTTCATTATGAGGTAATTAAGGTTAATTCTTCAAATTATACATGTATTCTTGTCATTTTGCCTTTTTTTTTTATATAAATAATTTTAGGGGGGGAAAAGAAAGACTTTTGTTTTTCGTCAGTTGTTGTTAATTAATATGCATTTTCATTCTCAAAACTCCATCATATCTCAATAGTTCCTTCTTAGTAGTACAATTTTGGATCGAGATTTTAATTTTAAGGAAGGGAAAAAAAATAAAAACAATTAAGACTGATCTTTAATTTTTGGGTTCTTGTCATTGTTCAGCATTTAAATTCTTGCAAATCGATGAATGTAGCTAGCCAGCTAGCTACTCTTTTGAACAAAATAAGTTGCCAGTTACAATTCATTATATTAGCAAGTGTTTCTTCTTCTTCTTCTTCTTCTTCTTCTTCTTCTTCTTCAAGTGAAATATATTACTTTTATATAAAATAAAATAAAATAAAACAAATAAATGAATCTCTGTTTCTCTTGTTGCTTGAAATGGGGAAATAGGGGCTGCAGAAGAGACAGATCAATAGCCTTAATAGATGTCTACTACCCTATAGTCCTATATATACTTACACAGTTTACACTGTCGCTAATTAATTAGCTAGCTAGCAATCCTTAGAGTTAATCAAAATTCAAATTAAAAAAACAAAATACTGTACAATTTATGAGCCCCACTGTCGTATATATGTATCATCACTGACACTACTACTGTCTACTACTACACCAACCAACCAACCAACCAACTAGATCCATCTCTTTGATAATCGTATGATCTAATTTGCTTCATGTCCATTAATCTATACATGACTGAAGTTAATAATAATAATTTTCATTCCTTAACTACAAAAACACTACTATTATTGCTACAGCATCATATCTGTCTGTCTGTCTGTCTGTATCTTCTTCTTTGAATTATTATTACTAACTACCCAATAGAAAAGTTAAATTTTAAAATTTAAATTTTTTAAATAAAAAAAAAAACAATGAACGTATCAAATTCCGGAATCTCGATATATGGGAACCAACCAACCAACAAAATCTCAAAGCAAGTGGGGTTCTCATCTCATGTCCCTTTGTCCTCCTCCTCCTCCTCCTCCTCTTCTGATCGGCTGTCTCTGTCTTCTCTTCCAAAATTGTTTTTTGTCTTGCTTTCTTTCTTTATTAAAAAAAAAAAAAAAAAAACTTAATTACTGTAATGCCCCCCATGTATTGTTACGTCACTAGCTAACCAATCCAACCCAACCCAACCCATTCATTCATTCAGCAATTAGTTGGTTTTGTAGCATCGATCATAGTTGTGATTTGGCTTTGGCTTTGGCTTTGGCTTTGCATGCAGGACAGGAGGATAAACAACTAATTAACCAAAAGTAATTAGTAGGATCAACAGAAGAAGTAAAAGAGAAAAAAAGAGATGTTGGCATGTATAGCATGTTCGAAGGGAGAAAGTAATAGGGATGATACGGGTCCCGCGCGTGGTGAGACTCCCAGTATCAAAGGCAAAGACAAAGACGCCGTCAAAAGCCTGACCTCTCAGGTTCACGCTTCTCTGTTACACTATACTCTATACTCTATACTCTCTCTCTCTATATATATATATACATTTATGCATGCATACATACATACATAGCTCGTGGACCACTTTTTATATATCAAAGTTAAATTGCATTATTAATTAAGTTTTGAAAGAATTACAGCAGGTACGTACGTGTATTGTATTAGGAGTGTACGTACGTACGTAGTGATAAAGTTGGTCAAGACGAGGAGGATGAATGGAATGGGAAGTCCATTTAGTTTCTGTCATTCATGAATTCATGAATTCCTCCTCGCTCCTTCGCTGTCTTTTTTACCTTAATTTACATGCAGGTACGGGTTTCAATGCAGGTAGGCAGAGAGAGATAAATGAATGAATTGAGTTTTTGTATGTATGAGATCCAGCTAGGCTTAACTTAGCTTAGCTTAGCCTAGCTAGGGTGGTTAATTAAATGGGGAAGACTGGTAATCAATAATCACATTAATTAATTAAATTCTTCCCTCCCCAATATTCTGCAGCTAGCTAGCTAGCTAGCTAGCTGTAACTCTCTGCATTATGCCTTTTTTGTTACTCTCTCTTTAAAGAAGAAGGAGCGCGATTATTAATGCATGTGTGGAGCCTATTCCTTTGCCTCTTCCTCTTCCTCTTCCTCTTCCTATTCCTGTTCCTGTTCCTGCTTTTAATATCTTCTTTCTTTTCTTTTCTTTTCTTTTCTGTAAAGGACATAACTATCAACTTAAAGATATCCTTTGGATGCAACGATGTTATATAGCAGAAGTTGCTCTTAATTTCCATAGTGGAGTATATGGTAGCTCCATGTACGGAAATTATTCATATTAATATTAATAATATTATTAACAATAAAAGCCCAAGAGGTAGTGGATTCACCAACCTCCCCCAACTTTGTTGATTCTCATCAAAGAGCAACTATACCTAGCTACATATTGGGATTTTTTTTTTATATATAAAAAAAAAAAATCTTGTTCATGCATGTAGCTAGGTTATTTCTCTTATTATCAAATTCATTAATTCTAAAGACAATATTATATTACAGTCTTTTTAGTTAATTAAGCATATATATATATATATATATACTTCTTTATCTGTGATCTATCAATCATCACATTCACATATTCAATACCCGGCCCGGCCCCCACTTAATTAATTAATTGGCTTCTTTGATTTAAGGAAAATAAAGTTGTCTACTCATCAAATATCCAATGCTAATTGTGTCGTCCCGATCGGTACAAATATATATGGCTTACTAGACTCAATCCGATTCCCAACTTGCTGATCAGTGTACGTAGCAAACATGAATAATCTTTTCGTTAAGAGAGAAGTACGTTAACTATAAGTGAGGAGTTTTGTACGTGTATCGATCATAATGATGTGGTAATTAATTAATTAATTAATCAATCTTAGAAATTGATGAATTATTATACAGATAAAGGACATGGTGTTGAAGTTATCAGGTTTACAGTGCAAAGGTGGGGGTGGCAGCTCTTCTTCCTACAGATCAAGGCGTTATCACAGCCACCACCACCACCACCACAGCCGCTCTGGTGCCCATAATTATAGAGATGCATGTGAAGATGATGATGATGTTGATGATGATATAGCAATATCATCCATGTCAGATCAGGAATTAGAAAGAAGCCACTATGGTGCAGGCAGCTACTCTGGTGCTGCAACCAGCAGCTTAGCTAGGACAGCAGCGTGGGACTTTGCAACTACTGTTGGTAGGAGCGAAGCTGAAGGAAGGAAGGCCAAGTGGCGAATGCCAGGCAGCAGCAGCAGCAGCAGAGCAAAGGAAATTAATGGAAATGATGACGATGTTAATTTAGTGAATGTAGTAGAGCAGAACGGAGCGGAGCCAAAGGAATGGACTGCCCTCGTTGAGCCAGGCGTCCAAATTACTTTTGTATCGATTCCTGGAGGTGTTGGCAATGATCTCAAACGCATCAGGTTCAGGTACATATATACATGATTATCTGATTAATTTGTATTGTGATTTTTGGGTTTGTGGGTAAGTAAATTAATTGACTTTAGTCGGGAGATGTTCAACAAATGGGAAGCGCAGAGGTGGTGGGGAGAGAACTTGGAAAGGATAATGGAGCTGTACAATGTGCAGAGCTTTAGCCGACAATCCTCTCTTGCATTAACGCAACCTAGCTGCCCCGTGTCTGATGATCATATTGGACTAGTAAGCACCGACAGACAGACAGACAATATTATTTATTGATGCATGCATGTTTTGGTCTTTTTCTTGTGCTTCTTTACTGGATCGTATTTTTTTATATATATATATATCATCTCCCGGCCCAAATCAATTTTATTTCTTTTTTGTTTGTTCATATTAATGCATGTTTGAATATTATATATAGGAGAGAGAATCCTTCTTTCATCGAGTTGGGTCCACAAGGGAGAGGCCGGCTACGCCACCTTCCTACAACAATCACATTTACAGGCCGTCCTCCACCTCATCTACTACAACAAGTGGTGGTGGTGGAAGTGATTCATACTATCCATCAGTTCCGGATCCTACAGAACACATTCTTCCTCATTATTTGTTTCATAATGGAGTAGGAGTTACAGCTGCAGCTGGCTTATCGTCATCTTCATTAATGACTGGATTGAGGGTAGAAAACTCCTCCTCCTCCTCCTCCTGTTTGATGGATGCATCGGGATCGATGAGCAATGCAAGCCAAGTGGAAATGAGCAATGAGTGGGTGGAGCATGACGAGCCTGGCGTCTACATGACCATACGCCAGCTGACTGATGGCACTAGAGAACTCCGACAAGTCAGATTCAGGTATATATATATATATATATATTTCACTCAATACCGATTAAAATCCTACCATTGCACAATACATACATACAACTAAAGATCAGTATATATGTATATATATATGCTTTAAACTTAGAGACGATGCATTAATTTTACCTGTTTCCATTAATTCATCTTCCATTTTGTTTGCAGCCGAGAAATGTTTGGAGAGGTACATGCCAAGATGTGGTGGGAAGACAACAGGGAGAGGATACTAGCACAATATTTGTAGGTGACGTACGATCAGATATGGCTGGCTTTGGAAATCAACTCAAAACAACACGGTGCATGGGGAAGAAAATAAACTAACAGGGTTTTGTCCTACTTCAAATATGCTTATTTAGTTTATCACCGGGGCTTACTGAAGCAGATCTCATCTGCGCAGCAACTAAATTTTGTAGAAAATTTAGCTCTGTGCAGCAACAAAGTTTTGTGGATAAATTAGCACATTCACAGACTTGCTAAAAGTAAATTAGCATCATTTGTAATGAATTTCACTTCGAATTATACAAGGGGCTTCATGTACAAATCGAGATGACATTCATTATAACGAAATATTTGAAAGTTGGATCAACATATATGATTTGCGCCAGGATTTTGACAATGTCATGACTGATTTATTAATTATTCTGCTGCAAAAGAAGAAAACAAGCTATAATATTTAATGTACAAGTAAAATGGGCATAAAACCCAAAATATGATTCAGAATTAAAATTCCAGCAACAATAATACCCAGTTCATCCTCATCATGAATGTTTTTTTTTTTTTTTTTGAGTTGGAGTGACCCATTAATGAAAAATTAACGAAACCACAAAATAACCATATTCCAACTTTATGAAGCTCCAGTGCACTACGGCACTACCCACAAATAGTCCATTACGACAAAGCTCCTAACCGATAGGTAATAACAGTGATCTACTACCCACACAAATACCCTTACAAAATATAGCCCCTACAAAAGTAGTAAATAGTAGAAGATTGTGGCCTGACCAATTATCCAGCCCCCTCTAAGCAGATTCTCTTCCTCATGCATGTATGACCTGCCCAAGCACCTATTAGAACCAATATTTTGTGCAGTAACATTTGAAATCTACATGTAATATTACGAAAACAAAAAATTATTTCTATCAAGCCAAAGTGACCACAAGATTGCCCCCGAGATCGCCCCAGTCCCCAGTCGTGATGTCCCACATACACCTATGTTCTTTCAAAATGTTACTGGTTCTCCATCTACCCTATATGTCATCGATACACTTAGGTGTCTCTACGGTGCGGAATCCCATTCCCATGACTTTTTGTTAATAAACAAAAAAGTCCCAAAATGACTGCTGCTTGTGTTAGACCAAATTCAAACGATTCTCAGAAAGACAGCAAGAAACCAAACTTTATTGTATACTCCAAATCATAGTATCCAGATTTGTTTGTCATTTTTGTTTATAACATCACAAACCTCACCATCAAAATCAAACTTGAAACATAAATACCCAGATTATGATGAACGTGTACAGGGGGAATTGATTGACTGTTTGATCGATTACGGGCTCTCAACCCACAACTCTCCTGGAGTATCGCCTTCGATTACAGGCTCTCAACCCACAACTCTCCTGGAGTATCGCCTGGCAGAGGCAACATCATATGAGCGGCCAAGGAAGTCAGTGTGGGTATGCCATCCCCCTGCCTTCATTGAAGGAGGTGGTTGTTGCTTCGTGTGCTGCTGCTGACCCACACCCCCACAACTCGCACTCATCTGCCCTAATTTCCCGCTCAATTCTGAAATCCTGCTGTTTGAACTCGCTACCTTCTGTGTACCACTCACCTCTTCTGTCGAAACCTTCCTTGCTTCTTTGCCTAAATTTGCTGTTAAAAAACACACCAATAGTTGATTATATATTTTCGTCTTTAACACAATTTTTATTTATAGTAGAAAACAGCAACCCACTCTTAAGTGGTTTATCAACAGGGATAAATGGATATCGGAGCATTGGCGGATAGCACAAGTGGAGAGAGTAGAAAACTAGGGATCCAAACAGAAAGCAAAGAGGGTAGACAATCAAAAAAAGGGACAATCCCTAGAGATTTTCATTTCAATAAATCTCCAGTTCATTTCAATGATTTCAGCCAATACTACACTAATTTTTTAACCCTATCCAAATAAATACAATTTCAGTTGATATCGCAAATAATTCTATCCAATATAAATATATATTAATTTTTTTTGTAGAAGGCAGGGGGTTCAAATGTTCCAAATAATTAGGCTAGGGGGAAAGAGAATAGAAGAAGAAATTAGACGTGTTTATAGACTTCAAAACAAGAGTTATCATTGACACCACATTAACATGTAAGTAAGAAGCAGTGAGGCAAAAAATATCAAAATGCATCCTGTCTAATCTTAAATTGGTTCAACATGGGTGTCCAGGCATTCCAATGGGTCTATCATAGCCTACATTAGCTCAACCTTCACCATCATTTGATCGGCATGGAATGAAAATCTTGACATTTTCCTTCTTTAAAAAAAAATTCATACAACTTTTTTTGTAAGGAAAAGGTGGGAGTAGGGAAAAATCAAGCAACTTTTCAAGTGATCCTTTGCACAGTACTATGCAATTGTATCAAAAGACAAGATACTTGCCTGACTTGTGCCTCGCTGGTGGACAATATTGAGACTGTTGACGCTGTCTCAAGCTGTTTTTCATGGATCTTTCATTTTTCTCAGGTTCCTGGTGGTTCAAGAATATTAGTGTCAGTTGACGATGAATAAGACAAATATTTAAAACAAATGACCAATCTACCAACCTGATGATCCATATCCAGCTTCCTCTGGGCAACTGGGAATAATAATAACAATTAAAAAAACAATAATGCAAGTAATTAATATATCCACACATATATAGTACAGCTAAGTTTCAGTAATAGAAGTTAAAAATTAATAATTAAAGAAAAACAAAATGAATCCATTTATATCATGGAAATATACTTTGGAAAGTAGAATGTAGAACAAACCAGAGGAAGATTATACAGTGAACAATCCTGAATTTTCTATACAGAGCATTATCGTCCAAAAAAAAAAAATGCGTTGCCTGAACTCTCATATATGAATAACGAATAATTAGGCTCATCATATTTAATATACCCTTCTGAACTCTTCCGCATTCCTCTAAACCTCCTAACTTCTACATATTTTACCCTCTTAAAACTTTTTAATTGTTTAAAATTCTCAATCTAGTTTTTTTGTTTTTTTCTCTCTTGGGAACAAGGCCGTAGCCATACACATACCCACACGTACCCCATATATATATATTAATTGGGGATTTTATGGTGCAAACTCATTTCTAGGGTTTAACTCAACCTAACTAATCAATTTCTTATTACTTTTGTAGCTGTTCATCAATATGACCAATATGTACGCCATACCATATCGTTCAAGCTCAATAAACCTAATTAAGAGAAAGAAGGTAAGGTAGAATACGGGGGAAAGGAGGTATCAGAAGAAAAACTAAATAAAGAGGATATGCCTAATCTATAAAAAATTGTAGTACAGAAGAAAATTTTCAATAATTTTTTGAGGTTATAAGAAAAATTGAAATAATATAGATGATGTTAGCATAATATATACCAAAGACTACCTATAGCAACTAGTAGACCCAAAAAAGTCTTTCGCTTACATGTTTTTGCAGAAGGATTTGACTTAGCAGGTAGCAAACTGCTTGCAGGCTTCACATTCGATAGAGCACCTGTTGAGTATCTTCTAGCACTCTTCTGCTGCAAACCACCTTTATTCCCAACTGAACATAGATTAATTGTATATCTATTAGATCACAATGCATAGAAACACATAAAGCAGAATACAAAATCAACATAGAACTTGAGGAGAAGGATGTGACAAGCAAACAAACCAGATGGAGGTGTTTTTGGTACTCCCCTTGATTTCACACGAAGAGAAGGCGGTATAAAAAAGCAAGCCTGATGGACCATAAGCAATTATGACTGTCAATTTTATCAAAACCAAATACATGCAAGGTTTTTCAAAAGAAAGTAAGAAAATTAGAAAGCACCTGGAAGAAAGGATGTTGAAGGGTCGCTGCTGCTGTGGGCCTTTTGCTGGGATCCCAGGAACAAAGCAACTGCACAATGCACATGTCAGAACATAATTACAGAACTGAACAAGTGACTTGGGAAGCTAATATAATTCTTATGCAACTATCCTCACCGAAATAAGGTTAATTGCTTCTTTGCTGGCTGATGGTATCAGAGTCGACAAAGTTACACTTGGGAGCTACAATCAAGTTTAAAGATTGCATAAGAAACCAACCACTGGCAGAAAATTAAAGATTGAAGAAAAAGAAAGAAAAAAACATTTGAGCATCTCTTTTTGTTGATTATTAGCTTTGCAAATGCAAGTTGCAACTGCATTTGTAAGTGAAAATTTAAAGCTTCCCTCCAAAATTTCTAGTCGCTTACCCAAATATCCTCTAAATTTTGGAGGGAAATTTTACCACTTGAATATGCAGGTGCAACTTTCACTTGTCTACACTTTTAGTTTATCTTATTTATTATGTACACGACTCTTGCAAATCTACACTATGAAGTTTGTCATATTTCCAGCATATAACTGAGCTTATATTTTTCCAATTATGACTGCATAGATCTCCAAATACAACATATAACTTCTCAGGGTTACACTCTCCAATAGCACAAGTCGAGTTGTAACTCCCCAGTCCTCAGCCTTATATCCTTTAGTCACCTCCCAGAATCACCAACAGCTGCCAACAAACAAACACCTCCTCTGGCCACCCAGTCATCACCTGCTTCCTACTTGCAAGATACTAGCAACAGCCAATTAGTTGCAACTACCATCTTTGCAGTTTTTTTTCCAATTATTGTGCTGTGTTGAATGAATGAATTCATATGATAATATTTGTTGTCGATATGTTGTTACACAATACCATATGAAACTCTTATATTTCTTAGAAGAAAGATGAAGGAATACTAGGTCTAGAATAAGCAATAGTAAAACAAATATGAAGTAATAGATTTGGAAGAAACAAACAAAAAGGAAAAGTATCCAAGCTTTATTCCAAGCAAAAAAAGGAGAATCAAATAGCAAACAACTAAAATAGACAACTAAAAGAAAACAAGCTAAAACCTGAGGAAACTGAAACTTCATGTTATCTGCAAGCTCAAGTCCTTCTGCCCAAGAATTCTGGTCTGGACTACCAATAACGCTGCAAATTTTATAAATCTCATCCACTTCACTGCAGAATGAAAGTACAAAGCATAAGGACAAAACAAAGTACCTCCAAATGTCACAAAAGCTAAGCAGTCAAACAAAAATGAGAACATGGAAATCATAGAATTCACGGAACAACTCAGTAAAACCAAAGAGAATCATCTGCTGTTTAATCCCCAAAAACTGTTTTTCAACATTCGATACCCCAACGGCCCAACAGCATAACTAGCAGATCAAATAAGAACGTTCAGAACCAACTTTTTCTTCTCCTCTACCTATCCGATTGCGTTTTGTTGGTTTCTCTGGTTAAGTTTTTTAATCTTAATTTTTATTTTTTTTATTTTTTTCCGTCCTTTTTTTTAAACCTTTTTTCCCATGTGCAGGAGGTGGAGGAAGTGCAGGTTGGAGATATTTTAATAATAACAGACATAAGCACTTTTTCTTATAAGACACACCTGCAACTAACTTAAATAAGTACCTTGAGCCAGGAAAAAGAGGGCAGAGAGTAAAGAGTTCAGCCATTATAGCACCCATTGCCCACATATCTAAAAATGGCAGAAAGTAACAATTATAAATTTGAATCATCTAAACTTCTGCATGAACACAATGATTGAGGTTCACTGCAACTCACCAACTGCAGAGCCATAAATAGTAGATTGAAGCAAAACTTCAGGGGCACGATACCTGTAGCGTGCACATAAAATTAACATGCAACAAAAATACAGGTAATCAAGAATTAATGACAATTTAAGTCTTCTTCTTTTTTGTGGAAAACGAGATTAAAGTAAGTCAGTAGCTGGTACTTGCCAGCGAGTGGAGACATATTCTGTGTAAGGCGGCTGTGAAGTCACCTCCCGAGCAAGGCCAAAATCTGCAACCTTTATGATCTCTTTTGTGACCAATAGATTTTCTATAGAAGATTGAAAAAATTTAACATTGGGAGAGAAAAAAAACACAATTTTTAGCACTAGGCACAGCCCCGCCAATGAAAAAAAATTAGAAGCCAGTTCTATATAAACAATGAGTGGCCTTAATAATTTTATAATAATTTTGTATAAAAAGTTAAGCATAGAACTTGACATAGATAGTCTGCTGTATACACGGGAATTTTATTTGAACAACAATGAGCGGCCTCAGCCTCACACAGTATTAAATAGTGATATTAGTCATGCATTAAAACCAATGCTTGTAAGTGGCAAATTCTCCTCCATGAAATAAAATGATACTTACATAAAATAATTATATCATAGGCATATAAATTGCAGTCACTTCGACACCCATAACATCACACGGAATTCATTATTTGAATTGTTAAATGAATACCTTGGCATTAACAAATGCTCAAAACATACTCACGAAAACCCAGTACTATACAACAATGCTCGAACACATGTTACAACAATGATACACTTTAAAAGTTGAAAATGCTAGAACACATGTTCAACACCCCTTCAAACATTAACATCTGAAAATTGTCACAGTTCTTTATTTTACCACAAACCAGAGCCATATACATTGGTCAATAGGCATATCAGAAGAATAGATTATATATGATTGAAAAATGAAGTTGCTATTTGAGCTGAAACAATAGACGCCAATTTTTCAATATGATTCTCAAAATGTCATACCTACTTCAAAGATTTTTCTCTGATCTACAGAACTCTACAATAAGGGCTAAAAATTACCTTAATCTGGAAATCCCTCTCATTTCAAGAAATTCCCATTTTAATTTATTTTTTATAGAAATTATAAGAACTATCCAGACATCATTTACCTTCAAAGCATAATAACTACAACTTATCTGATTGTGTTCATAGAACTGACAACAAGGATTCGAGAGAGATATCAACACATTACATATACACACAGATCTATTTATCGCCATTGGTTATTTGTGTCCACATGCCAAAATAATCAATAAATGTAGAGAGCAGTAAACTTTGTGAGTATACTAAGTTATGGAGTTCCAATTTTCAAGTCATGTTGGAAAACTGCAAACACCGACTTTATGCAGGCAAACTTTCCACATGCCACATATAGGCACCACATAAGTGCACCAAACTGATTAAGGATGTTTTTGGTTTGAGATGCGAGTGCAAGTGAAGTTGCCGGTGCAAGTGCACAAATCAAATTTCCCTCCCAAGCTTTTGACTCGAATACCACAAATACCAATAGCAAAAAGAGATGGTGGTTGTCATATAAATACTAACTTTTGGAGGGAAATGATGGCTGTAAGATATAAAATATAGGTTACTTTGGTGAATGAATCAAAAATTGGGACAGAAATTTGAATTTCAACTTGCACTTGCATCTTAAACCAAACACACTAAATACAATTACAAGCAATACATAGATCAAAACCAGATGCTCTAAATCTTCTCCAGATCGAGTTAAAAAATGTATCAAATGCACTCGGAGAATAGGAGTATATAATTGCACTTTGTCTGCTGTGTTTAATTACAAGAAAATCCTGGGATGGTGAGAGAACCATCAAAAGATACCCTAACAATTTTAGTTGGGATGCTTCCCTTTAGATGCTCCTGAAACTGTGAAATATAAACAAATCTACAAAGGTAGAATGCCCTCTAGGAGCACTGAGAAAATTACTAAATAAACATAGCAAAACAGACTTCTCAGGAATTACAATTGTGGAAAAAATGACGATCAAGATGAAGGACAAGATGCAAAAAGAACAGTTTAGCTAGATAGTGTAATACCAGGCTTAAGGTCACGATGGAAATAGCCTAGATGGTGCATGTAAGCTAGAGCTTTGAATATTTGAAAACACCAACTTCGAACTTCAGCTTCCGAGAAAAGCTTGCTTCTGTCTCTCATAAGCTGATAAAGATTGTATTCCTGGTAGCATTAAAGAAAAGTCATAATAATGCTGAATACCATGTAAAACACACATCAGGAAGTTTCATAAAAGAATACCATGTATTCGAATATGAAGTACAATATATCGTTCTCCCTTATAACCTCCTTCAGCTTAACGATGTTTGGATGGCCCATCCTCCGCAAGAACTGAGAAGAGAAAATGAAGTCACAATCTAAAATAAACCAAACCTAACTGAGAGAAATGTGCACAGGACACTGCAGCTAATTTACCTTCACTTCCCGAAGAGTCATACATTCTTCCCACGAATAGTATTTCCTTTTCATTTTCTTAATTGCGACCTGTCAAAGTAATAGTTACGATTTTGTCCAGAGCTTTACCATAAAAGTGATAATGAAATTAGAGGTCATTTCAGGAAACATACAATTTCACCACTTTGTTTATTTATAGCACGCCAAACACTTCCAAAGGTGCCATCACCAATTTCCTTTATTATTTTGTATCTGAGAAGGCGGGAAATTGAGTCATCCCTTCAGCAAATATTAAATAACTTATATATAGATCTCAAATATGCAAACTCACCGCTCCATCACTTCCAGTAAAAGGAAACTTCAAGGTACATATAAGAAAATCAACGGTCAGTAACAACTTATATATGGTGACAACTAGAAATATATTTCCAAATGGAAAAGGAGTTGTAGACTTGATTACAGAAATTAATCAACCTTCCAGCCAAATCCACAAGCCTTATATCCCCAGTGACATGTAAATACTGCTCTCCAACAAA
The DNA here is from genome assembly GCA_017893485.1 of Hemerocallis citrina. Taxonomy (NCBI): domain Eukaryota; kingdom Viridiplantae; phylum Streptophyta; class Magnoliopsida; order Asparagales; family Asphodelaceae; genus Hemerocallis; species Hemerocallis citrina. The sequence goes on along the minus strand of JACEHZ010000333.1, from coordinate 353,981 downwards.
ATCCAATTTAAGTAGTGTGACAAGCTGATATGCAGAAACTTATCTTGGCCAGAAACCACTCTACACCCTTCTAAACAACTAGAGGTAAACTTAAAATAATTATGTCTGTTTTCTCCATACAACCTGTCCAAGAATTTATAATGTCAACAAACTGGCCAAACACCTTCCATGGGGCAGGAAATAACAGGCTACAAAAAGAGAGTTCTGATCAGAATTTTGGAAGAAGATGTATGTGCAGCAAATATTCCAGAAAATGTTACTCGCAGATCAACCCTGAGAACAATAAATAAATAAATACTCCACTAGGTAAAACAAAAACAAAAGTAAGCACTAAGATACATAACATTATACATCTATGGAAATATTATCGTACCTCGTAGACTATATCCTCCGTATTGTGCGCTACAGACCTCAAATTTACTCTAAGCAGATGCTTTGTTGGAGCACTGCCAAAAAAAGGGAAAGGTCAGAGAATTCTCACAAGCAAAACATGTGTCTGCAACAATGCACATGAAGCTGGATTACTTGTAGAGGTGTACTTCTGTTGTAATAACTTCAGAATACCGATGCATAACGCTTCGCTCGAAGGTCATGGGACACCAACCCAACACTAGGTGCAATCAACAAAAGAGATGAGAAGAAAGCTCCCCGGAATGAGAAACCTCCAGTCAAGAGCCTCCTGGAACGATGTAACTCGGTACTTGAAGCAGCTTGACAGAGATAACTCACTTTCCATATCTTAAAAAAGACTAAGCTCACTAGAATGGACAAGGCCGGAGCCTGAAAGAAGAAGGAGATACACTATTTAGTTCAAGAAGCTTCATGGGTATGTAACATGAAGATAACATAAATTAGCATTCAGCCATTCCTTAAAAGAAGTTTAATAATACTGACTAAATATAATGAAACTAAAATGGCATTACAATTACAATTTGAATGATAGTAGATTGAGTACAAACAATGACTCTGTCCAAACTATTGTCAAACTAATTAAGAAAATCAAAAACTTACCAATGTCATGTTAGCATGATGGTATGGTTAATTAAGTTGGTTAACAATTAATTGTAAAGAACCAATTAAGATATGAGATGCTACTCAAACTAACCTGTCCAAAAAATTACTCTCCTTTATCTAACTTGGGAATCATACTAAAATGCAGAAGAGTAAAGAATAATTAAAATAATAAAATCCGAATCCTATCCTGAAGACAAGTAGAAGAATTTGGATAAAAGAAATAGACAGTGAGAAATAGACAAGGCCTCAGTGTCATTTGTAAATCTACCAACACGTGCATTGTATGTGCATAACTAATATGAAGGAGGTCTCGTTCGAGTCCTCACTACGCCAGATTTTTTACTTTATTTTTTTTAAAATATATTAAATGTGTATCACACGAGTAAATTATTATCTATCTATCTATCCATCTATCTATAATATAATATACAATAACTATTATAATGGAAGAGTTGGAGTTGTAAATCTACCTACTTACGTGCAACACGCGTGCAACTCCAACTCTCCCATTATAGTCTTCACATTTACTTTTAAAAAAATATATAATCCTATTTATTAAGACATACATCGCACGTGTAAACCAGAGTTTTTACTTTATACTTTATTTTTTATTTAAAAAAATACGTGCATCGCACGTGTATATTACTAGTGATTTTTAACCAGAAGGTGTGTGAGTTTGGTTTTCCTTTGTTATCGAGTTTTTGCTTTAATTTAAAGAAGAAGAAGAAGAAGAAAAACGTGCATCGCACGTGTATATTAGTAGTGATTTTTAACCAGAAGGTGTGTGAATTTGGTTTTCCTTTGTTATCTAATTCCTCAATGTTTTCCTTTCATTTATTTGTGCTGTGCTGTGTCTACTCGTTGGGAACGGAACAGTGACGGAAACGGAAATGGTGAAAAAAATGTTGAGTAACACAAAGGAGGCATGTACCCACCCAGGTGCAGCCTACCTAGATAAAACAATAAATATAAATAAATAAATAAATCTAAAGACAGAAACATATGTATGTATGTATGTATAGCATAACTGGATTGAAGAATAAAAATGTAAAGTTTCTTGCCTTGACTAGCATCCATCTTTCATTGTGTGAACTGTGAAGGCAAGCAAGGCAATAATAATAATAATAATAATAATAATAATAATAAATGAAAGTGATCTCGACCACAACCACAACCAGATCAAACCGAACAACAACGGAAGAACTAATTCAATTCAATTCAAGAAGAAGAAGAAAGATGGAAACCCTAGATCCGTTCCCATTATAATATGGAACCCTAGATCCACCTTGGATTAGGTAAGGTAGGGTTGCAATTGAGAGATGAGATCGGAATGAAACCCTATAGAGTAGAGTCGAGTCCGTCGATCAAACCGGAGAGAGAGAGAGAGAGAGAGATCGCCGGTAACTCACTCCTAGCTAGGATTTCTCTTCTCTTCTCTTCTCTTCTCTTCTCTTGAAGAAATAGCCGAAAATAGAAGAAATAGAAAGAGAGAAAGAAAGGAAGAAAGGGGAAGGAGGAGAATAATTTACCTCTTGAAGCATATAAACAACACCTACCTCTCTCTCTCTCCCCCACAGCCTCAAAGCCAAAGGCTGACTCCAGGATTGAAGCCTAACCGTAAGACTTAATCTATAATAAATACTTACTCTTTGTGACTCAATAAATAGAATTAGTATGGATGATCATCATCTTCTTCTTCCCTCTCCTCCTCCTCTTCTTTTGATCTGATCTTTTCTGTTTTTAGTCATTTATTAGAATATAATAAATTAGGCCATACAAACAAACAAACAAACCAGCCAACTAACCAAATGTAAAAGAAAATAAAAAGAAAAGAGAGGGGCCTCGATTGGACTTTTACAAACTTACATTTAGGGTCTGTTTGGTTCAGGGGAGGGGAGGGGAGGGGAGGGGAGGAATTTTAAGGGAGGGGATGGAAGGTGAGAAGGGAGGGGAGGAATTTAATAAAAACTCTGTTTGGTTCAAATGAGGGGAGGGGAGAGAAAATAATTATCTTCTTGTTTGGTTCACAAGGGGAGGGAATGAATTTTATAATAAAATTACTTTTATACCCTTTTGCATACAATAAGAAATTCATACAACAGTGATATAAAGTAGAACAATGATTACGAAAAAGAAAACAACAAATTTTAATCCAATACATACCAATTGAGAACATAAATTCTTTACCACAATTTAATCCAAAATTCCATGCATATGTAAGAACTGCTAAATATACATTGCTAACTATAATGTGTAGGGTTGTTCATACTTTGGTTAAAACCGATTACCGTACCGAACCGAACCAAACCGAAATTTACCAATTTGGTTCGGTTTTTCGGTTTTCGGTTCGGTTTTGATCCAAACCGAAGTTTTTTTAGAGAGTTCGGTTCGGTTTTTGGTTATCTTCTAAATAAACCGAACCGAACAAAAAACCGAACTTTTTTTGGATTAAAATAAATTATACCCCTAGAATGTGAGTTTGCTAATAATGCTGCCACCTACTTGTTGATCCATAAGTTCTACAATCTTCAAGAACATGATCCATTTTATGCAAAGACAGGAAGCACAAAAGATGTCGTGAATTTAATCAGCGTTCCATATGTACAGCAAAAAAAGTCAAGTTTCAGGAGATCGGTTTGGAAAGTATTAATAGGTCAGAAAATGATGGAACGGACATAATAGAGAACTAGCATGGCTCCATCTAATAAAGTTGACAAGGGCAGTTAAAAAACTAGGTACTGGACATGGGTAATAGCCTCCATTTATCAGTACATTGGATATATCAGGAGTATCAGTAGACATTTTCCTTTTTCACTCAACCCATGCATCTTGGTGTCAGCCAAGATTTGAAACCATTAAAGTCACATTGTTTCTAGTAATGAAAATGTGGTTGATAAATGATGGCATGGTACAGATAAGTACTATTTCTATAAGGTCTGAAAGGAAGGTCAGTCCACGGAACAAAGTCAATTTAAATTAAAATATTTGGGAATGATAGATTTGCTTAGGGTCACACTACATTCACATATCACCTAATCTAGATTCTACAGTTTCCACGTCTAAGGTACTAAGGAGATGCACTTGAAAATAAATTATACCTAAGTTCGGTTAGTTCGGTTATTAACCGAACCGAACCGATAAAATTCGGTTCGGTTCAAACCAAATTTTATCATTTTCGGTTCGGATTTCGGTTTCAAATATACCAAACCGAAAATTTCGGTTCGGTTCGGTTATTTTCGGTTCGGTTCGGTTTCGCACCGATGAACAGCCCTAATAATGTGCACGAAGAAGAAAAAAAAAACTCGTTTTGATGTACATATAGGAATAGGGAACTAAATATTATTGTGCATAAGCAATACTGCTGTCTACTATTTCTCAATGTCCAAGCTCCTATCACCTCACTAACATGCACACCCAAAAAAAATCGTGAAATATGAACAAACAAATAATATCCTACAGTTCTATCCCCCAATAAAATCCTATTGACATGGGATTAAATATTTCCCTCGCCGACTTTTTTCTCCCCCCTGACAAAAATTAACCAAAGAAAGAATTGCAGTATTCAATGTATGTATACTTATAGTGATTTCAATAGAGTTAATATATACCTTTCCAACTATGTCAGCTCCAATCTTCTCTTTTGGGTCCTCAAGTAACTCCTTTATTTTGGGAACATGCTTTGACAACTGTACATATGCGGCCCCACCACCAGGTGCTACTCCCTCGTCCATAGCAACAAAAGTGGCATTCTTCGCATCTTCAACTGGATTTGGATCAGATCAGCCAATCATTATCAATAGTATCGGCAGTTTAGTAGGCAAAACCCCAACCTGATACAGCAAGTATATAAAGTAAAACAATGATTACGGAAAAGAAAACAACAAATTTTAATTCAATACATACCAATTGAATTTATTGAATTTTTGTTTGAATTCACTGAATTTTTGTCGACGGGTTGATCTAAGAACAGGTGCAAAAAACTGCTTATGTTAAGCAAGCGAACTCGTGGCTGCAGTTGAATAGGGGAGCTCCAGGAAGTACTTCAAGTTCATCACCTTCTTTCATTTATTGCAAGGGCTTCTTCGGATTGCATTCTATCGTAGTAGTTTTACCCTCGTGGCTTTCATTGCTGAAACTTGATGTACTGATTTTGAGGTGATATTTATGTGATTATTTCATGTTTTGGATATATGGTCTAATTATTTCACAACCTTGCATATTATGCTAGTTTCAGTTCATCATATGCCTCATCTGATTCTTTCAGCTGTATATTTTCATGATGAAATAGTTGTTGAAGGATGAAGAAGACCAATACTATGAACAATGCAAATCTCTTGTTATTTCTATGACAAAAACGAACTACTTGATTCTGATAACTTGAGAACTTGAGCTCATGACACTACCTCTTATGTGCATATCAACTTCTATTAAGTTATTGACTTAGTCTTTCTCTGATTTTGTTTGGTTGGCCACAGGTTCATCAACCACCACCAGTCCGAATCCTAACTTTGTTGCTTGGAAGCGCAAGGACCGACTGGTTCTTTTATGGCTGCGATCCACTCTCTCCACTCCTATGCTTGGTCACGTTGTTCGGGCTGCCACAACCGCGGAGCTTTGGCCCATGTTGGAGCAGATGTTTCACTCCCAAACTCGTGCCAGGCAGATGCATTTGAAACAACAACTTCAATTGCTCTCCAAGGGAAACCTGTCTATCTCGGACGAGGATTTTGTCTCTTTTGTGCTATTTGGCTTAGGGGCTGAATATAGTGCGTTCAAAACAGCCCTCAGTATGCGGCTGGAACCGATTTCGTCGAATGAGCTGCTCGGCCTCCTTCTTCAGGAAGAACAGCTCATACTTGACTCTTGCGCCGAATCCAGTTTTCCGGTGGCCCATGTTGCTCATTGGAGAGGCGCGGCTGTAAATCGACATTCCCCGTTAGACTCTGCCACGTCTGGAGACCGTTCCCGTCCGGTGTGTCAAATCTGCGACAAGCAGGGTCATGAAGCACGGAATTGCCATCAACGACTGAACCTGTCTGCCTTCCCTGCCACCAATCGCCATGCCGCTGATCGTCTCCGCCAGTCCGCCAGCAAGCAAGCTCATGTGGCGTACACCGCCAGCTCGTCCGCCATCACCGACCCATGGATGGTCGACTCTGGAGCGACGAATCACGTCACGGCTGACCTGTTCGGCCTCAACCTCCAGTCCGAGTACACCAGCGGTGACAGCCTTGTCGTCGCAAACGGTCAGTCCCTTCCCATTACGCATACAGGCAATCTTTCTTTATCTGCTAAACATGTTGCTAAAACCCTTACCTTTAAAGACATTCTTGTTGTGCATAAAGTATCTAAAAACCTTCTTAGTGTTCGTCAATTATGCCTCGATAACAATGTTTTTTGTGGAACTTCATGCTAATCATTGTTATGTTAACGACCTTCAGGGCATGAGAATACTCAAGGGAATCGTTGAGAATATCTTGTACCGGCTTCCTGTTCGCTCACCCGCTCCCAGAGTTTTTGTTGGTGAACGAGCCTTTGTCTCTTGTTGGCATCATCGCTTTGCTCATCCTCATGGGTCCATTGCGTCGTCAATTAGTTACTTTTAATTTGCCTGTTTCTGCAAATAAATCATTGTCTTTGTGTAGTGCTTGTCAATTAGGCAAGAGTCAAAGACATCATCTACCCTCTTGTCATGTTCCCTCTAAAAATCCTTTTGATTTAATTTATTTGGATGTTTGGGGCCCTGCCTCTGTGTCTTCTTTCAATGGTAATCGCTATTTTGTCATTTTTATTGACGATTGCACCAAATTTGTTTGGGTTTATTTCTTGGCGGCTAAGTCTCAGGTTTTGTTTGCCTTTGCATCTTTCAAAACTATGGTTGAGACACAGTTCTCCACTAAACTCAAAGCTTTTCAATCTAATTGGGGTGGCGAGTACCGTAATGTATCAACTTTTCTTGCATCTAATGGCATACTTCATCGTGTTTCTTGCCTTCACACTCCAGAACAAAATGGTGCTTCTGAAAGACGGAATAGGATTATCATTGAAAAAGGGTTGGCTCTTTTGGCACATTCCCATCTTCCTATGGAATTTTGGGAACATGCTTTTCATACCGCCATTTACTTGAACAATAGAACTATAACTCCTATTCTTCAGAACAAGTCCCCTTATGCATGCCTATATCAGCGTCACCCTGATTATAATTTTCTGAAATCCTTTGGTTGCCTGTGTTTTCCTTATCTTCGCCCTTACAACAGTAGCAAGTTGGAATTCCATTCTATGGCGTGCATCTTCTTAGGATATAGTGCTAAACATAAAGGCTATCTGTGCTATCACGTTTCTTCCTCTCGAACGTACATTGCTCGTCATGTTGTCTTTGATGAGTCTTCTTTTCCTTTTCCGGAGCATAATTCTCAGACCGGTCAGCCAGATTCGCCTCGTCCTAAACTCTCTCTTTTTCCTCTTCAAGAAGCTGCATTGACACCACTCTCGGTTGCATCTCCTCCTTCGAATTCTTCTCGGCCGACTCCCATTCAGCCGCCATCTTCATCTCCTTCCGACCTCATGCCACATTCCCACACGATGGTGCCACCTTCCCCACCACCGATCCCTTCGCCGGTTATGCCATATCAACATGATCCCTCGTATTTCCGCCCCTCCAACACTTTGACACACGGTATGGTCACTCGAGCCTCCACTACTTCACTTAAACCTAAAGCCCACACTGCTACCAGACACCCTATTTATCTGTGATTCCTCTGATTTTGAACCCAAAACCTTCTTACATGCCAAAAAGAACCCTAATTGGCAACATGCTATGCAACTAGAGTTTGATGCCTTAATTGCTAATGGGACTTGGGACTTGGTTCCTATGCCCCCCTATTCTAATATTGTTGGTTGTAAGTGGGTTTTCAGGATCAAGAAGAAACCAGATGGCTCTATTGACCGGTACAAGGCCCGTTTGGTTGCCAAGGGATACAATCAAGAAGAGGGAGTTGACTACTTCGACACATTCATCCCGGTCATCAAGCCTACCACGATTAGGGTGGTATTGAGCATTGCTGTCACTCGTAATTGGCCTCTCCGCCATGTTGACATTAATAATGCCTTCCTCAATGGTGATCTAGCAGAAACTGTCTATATAGAGCAAGCACCGGGTTTCACTTCCCCTGATCGGCCATCATATGTCTCTCACCTCAAAAAGGCACTTTATGGCCTCAAGAAAGCTCCGCGAGCATGGTTTCAGAAGCTCAACCAGGCTTTGCTTCGTCATGGGTTCCGGCAATGCATCTCCGATACCGCTCTTTTCATCAAGCGTCATGGCTCCGATGTTGTCTATGTGCTTATTTATGTGGATGACCTCATTATCACCGGTTCCAACTCTTCCTTCATTGATGAGTTTGTCAAGTATCTAAACTCAATTTTCTCTCTGAAGGATTTGGGTGCTTTCAACTTTTTCTTGGGAATTGAAGTCCATCGTAATTCAGCTGGTCTTCTACTATCCCAACGAAAGTTTGGACCTCCTTGATCGAAGCAACATGATGGGTGCTAAACCCATAACCTCGCTGGCTGTTCCAGGTTCTCGGCTCGTTTCTGGCGGTGATCCGTTCTCCGACGTCCATCTCTACCGCAGCATCGTAGGTGCTCTCCAATATGCCACCATCACCCGGCCTGAGATTTCCTACTCAGTCAATCGGGTCTGCCAGTTCATGCACCAGCCGTCGGAACATCATTGGGCTGCGGTCAAACGAATCCTTCGCTACCTCAAGGGTTCACTCGATTCCGGCCTCTTCTTCCGTCCTGCTCGTGACACTCGGCTTGTTTGCTTTACTGATGCTGGCTGGGCTTCTGATCCCGAGGACTGCCGCTCTCAACATGGGTTCTCGGTTTACTTTGGAGGCAACCTTGTGAGCTGGTCTTCTCGCAAACAGAATGTGGTTGCTCGCTCTAGCACTGAAGCTGAGTACAAGGCTATTGCTTTTGCCTCGGCTGAACTTATTTGGCTTCAACAGCTTCTCAAGGAAATGGCGACACCATCTCCTGGTCCTCCCATTCTTCTTTGTGATAATCTCAGTGCCACTTTTCTTACTGCAAACCCGGTCGTTCACCAACGGTCCAAGCACATCAAAATCGACTATCACTTTGTCCGGGAACAAGTTCAGGCAGGTGCTCTGATTGTTAGGCATGTCAAATCTGCTGATCAAATAGCGGACATTTTTACCAAAGCTGTTGGCTCCTCACGGTTTCATAACTTGCGGTCCAAACTTCTCGTTCGTACCCGATCGTGAGCTTGCAGGAGGGTATTAAGTTATTGACTTGGTCTTTCTCTGATTTTGTCTTTGTAATTATCTCTGACCATGATTGTAGGATTCAGTTGTAACCTCATGAGTTAGTTTAGGAAATATTACTGTAAACTCTGCTGTATAAAGGTTCACGCATCAGAATGAGAAAAATCAAGCAACCTTTTTCATATTTACCATTTCTTAACAAATTCCATTCTTTCATGATCCAAAATACCATATTGTTTCATTTATAAGAAATTAATTGCACAACCCAAATAGCTAGAATCTCGGTACCAAGAATTTGGACCCAAACCAAGAAGCAAACAGGAAGAACGGAAGCAAACACATGAAACTGAAAGAAACAGCAACAAGAGCAGAAAAACCAAAACACAAAAAAAAAAATACAACAAAGAATTAAGAACTGAAATGCACGTCTCGGAGATTTATCAGAATCACAATCTCTCATTTGAAATAGAGTCTCATCGTCAATAACAGATTACAAACTGCAACATGGTAGTAGCATAAACTCAACATAAACAGCCAATCTCTATATCTCAGTGTGTGTACATGTGTATATATATATATATCCATCTCCTGTAATAATATACACCAAATAGGTTGAACTTGCAGTTGATGTCAAGAAGTGGAAGTATGAACTTAAACAACACTAAAGTGGAAGTATTACAAGAAGGATAGGAAAAAACTGTTGTTACAATAGTGTTTATGACAAGAAGGAAAAGCTTTCTGATCAGCTTACCAGACATAGTATTAGATATTGCAGTAAAAATTTAAGAAGAAGCAAGCTGCATCCTCATATAACACTCATCCTCTACAACTCATTCATTTCTCAAATAATCTCAACACATAATAGAAGCCTAGAATTAGTGAAGGCAGTAAATGTCATCTTTGCCACAAAATGCTATTCACCAATTCAAATGAAAAAGTGCACAAAGCAAGTAATGTACAGATACACACAAAATAAATACAAAAAGTATATTAAATTCATGAACTTTGATTAAATTCCAAAACATAGACAATAAAAGTAGATAAGAGAAAAAAAAACATCCTCCCAAAACATAGACAATAAAAGTAGATAAGACATCAATAGTTCCTTCCATCCCATCCTAGCAATGCATCATCAATCATGATGGGGGATCCGATGAGCCAAAGACCATTTGCATGATCACTTCCTTGCGTGCTTCAGATGGCAATTGAAGAATTGGCCTGAGTTTGTCAACATCTTTCAATAGAGAGCAAAAAATCTGAGCTAATGAGTTTGCATCAAATCCACATTCTTTGATTAAATTCCAAGTTTATTCCCCTGAAATTGGAGGCAGCTTGTAGTTTTGTTGTTCTCTCATTATGTCATTGCCTTCTTTCATTATGGTATTGCCTTCTCTTAGTGCCTCTAAAACAGCATACATTGTCCCTGTAATTTCACTTGCTTCACTATCTTTCTCTTTGTTGCCAGCCACTTTGGATTTCTTCCTTTGCTGCCAGTACTTGCTGTAGGTGAGGGTTCTTGTGATTGCATTTCAAGAGCTGAGAAATTAAAACTGTTACCATTACCATCATCAACAAAAGCATCAATATTCTCCAAAAAAACCTCTTTCCGAGTGATGCGATTATCAAGATCATCAATAGATTCAAACAAGTCTTGTTCAGTGGCTAAATATCCTCGTTTTCTCATCTCAGATGCAGTCTCAGCTTCTTCTCCAGTAGCTCGATTAATCCCATAAAGTTTCACCATCTTCTCATAATTTGGAATTGGAGTATTTTTTCAGTATGCTGCTTTAGGTTTTGACTGGAAAAAGGTAAATTTTACTGCTTGTTAGCCACTTACTCAATAATGATATATAAATGTGAGAAACAAGATTTAAGGAACTTTACCTGAATCAGAGCATCCCAAACTTCAGGCTCAGCATCCCATAAATGAGTAGTTGGGTTCCAAGCAAAACCACTCATACCATTTTTTAAAATATCGTAAACATCTGAAAAGTTCTTTTTCAATGTTTTCCAACGATTTTTCACCTTATCTTTGTCAATTTTCCTCCCAAACAATACACTAAGCTCATTCACAATGTTATCGTACGCAGTGGTGGTAAAGGTACCACTAACTTTGTTACCTTTTTCACACTCGTGCATGAAAGCATCGATAAGAGCATCATCCATGTCTCTTGTCCAGGTCAAGCTTTCCCTACCATTGTTTGTCGATAATTGTTTTCTTGGTGCCATACTGTGATAATATGTTAAATATAGCATAAACAAAATTAATAAAATTAGAGAAGGAAAAAATTAACATTGTAATAATAAAGACTTCATGTCTCATTTAAACAAAATCAACATTACAACAACAACATTCATTTTCATCATAATTCAGTCTAAACAATCATTTTGATAATCTGTCCACATTTGATTTGCTAAACTATCTCTTATAAGCTCACCCTGAGCAACCTCCTCATTATCGCCTTTTGGAGCTTGATAATTGTCGTGAGATACATTTTCATTTGCAAGTTCTGCATCTACTTCAGCTATGAGGTCTTCATCTGGGTCTATGCTCATTTGATAATTATAGAGAATGCAACATGCAATAATGATTAGTTTTTTAGCTTTGACTCCATAAGTAGGTTTTGTTGAATTAGATAAAATTTCAAATCTTTTTTTTAATACACCAAAGGCTCTTACAATTGCATTGCATAATGATGCATGACGAAGATTAAATAATTATCTATGATTTTGAGGTGGATTTCTTGCTGAATATTCTTTCAAATGATAGCAAGCTCCTCTATAAGGTGTAATCAGTCCACTTGTCAACATGAAGCCAGCATCCACAAGGTAATATTTTCCTATAACCAAAGTAAATAATGAATGTGATAGTTTGAAAATAAACAAATAAATAATTTCAATGTATTATGAGGTCTTAATTACCTTGAGGAATTTTAAGCCTATCTTCTCGTCTTAATGCATTCATTATAATTCTTGAGTCAGATGCAGTGCCTTCCCATCCAGGGAGCACATAAGTGAACCTTAAATCAAATGTGCATGCTGATAACACATTTTGTGTTGGGTACTCTTTCCTACCACGATACCAGGGAGCATCTTTAGAAGATACTTGGACACGTATATGTGTCCCGTCTATGGCACCAACACAATCCTGAGACAACATTTTTAGATTAATAAAATATTAATGTATCATGACAATGTTTGAGTGTATAGTAATTTGATGATAATAGTTTACCTTAAAATATGGGTAAAATCTACTACTACCATCTATTTCAGGAGGAACTGTTGAGCCATCGGGTTGTACAAGGAACTTTTCTTCCAATTGGAGGATAGCACTCAACACTTGATGAAGATGACGACTAATCGTCTCGCCAGAACGACGGAACCAAAAGTTTACTTCACGATTTTTAGCATTATGCGTTAATATGTAAATTGTTTTTGCAACTTGTTCTTCCACACTTGACCATCGTGTGGGCCGTAACCCACCCTCGTTTTCCAACATACCACACAAGGTTAAGAAAGCTTGAGGACCCATTCTTAATATATTTCTACTAGTTTTACTGCTACAAATTCGACCCATTATTTCTTCACGTACCCTTTCTCTCTCGGAACTCATGCTATAACTAATTTTTCTCTTCCGAGACATCCTAACATAGTAATAAGCAACAACACATATGAACTGAGCTACAACTCTTCGGCGCAAATCAAACCATCTATTGTGTGTTATTTATCAATCTTGATTATCCATCTGACACAATGAAATATTCAAAAAATTAAATTAGAATGAAACATTGTATACAACCAGATGAATGGAAATTTCAATGTTGGAATTATTAAATTTACTTGTAGCAAACTAGATTCATTAAATGAAATTATGGAGAATGTAGATTGATAAGAAAATATAAGATGACCATTGTCATGTAAATAAAATCTGCCTGCAAATGTAAAAAATTATTCAAGTTGCTCATCTACATATATTATACAACAATTTCTATCACGACTATTACTAAACAATTCGGATCCAAATAAACCCACTTTGTTGTAATAAAATTATATTTGAAAGACCCTTCCTTTGTACAAGATCAGGGAGAAAATTGAATAAACAGATTGCCAAAACCTACAATCTGAACTAACTAGTTACAAAAAATTATATGACAGTCCATTACAAAAAATTATAACACATTGAATAAGGCATCATAATGTAATTGAAACACAAATAAAATTTCACGTCTTCCTCACTAAGTTTTCTTACTTTGATTTTGTTGTTGTAGGGTGAGTTAATGTCAAGTATGGCAGGGGTATAATCCTTACAAATATGATGATGTACATATACAAGTGGAAAAGTTTCCAGTTACTGTATGTATGGATTTGTACAATGATTCATTCACCCCATCAAACAGGAAACAAGCCTTTCTCCATTGAATTCAAATTCCTATTTATTTTGGTTTTCAATCATAAAAAGGTAGAGAAACTAGAACCATTCTGCAGTCATCAAAATCTATTCTTCCCCAACCAAACTCAACCCAACACCAAACCCACCAAGAATACATTGTGAAGAAAATACCTTGATGACTGCGGACGGCGGACGGCGGACTACGAACTGCTGACGGCGGAGTCGAGGGCGACGAGGAAAGGGAGAAAGAGAGAGCGGGAGAAAAACAGTCGTAAGGCAACTAGGTTTTTTATTATATTAGGATTTAGATTTAAAGGGCAATTTAGTCCAGTCACATTAAAAAATTAGCCCTTCTTTCTCTTCCCTCCAAATTTCCCAATATTGGAGGGGAGCCAAAATTGACTCAAGAGGGGTTTGGCACCCCTTCATTTCCCTCCCCTCCCCTCCTAAAAAATGAACCAAACAAGAAAAGTATTAAAAAACCACTTCCCTCCCCTCCCCTCCCCTCCATTCCCCTCCAACCAAACAGTGCCTTAGTAGGTGCTTTTACACATGCGATGCAGGTTTTGATAAAGAGTTTGGATTAAACGTACAATACACGTAAGACAACAGTGATTAGCACGTTCGAAGAATGTTTTTTTTTTTAAAGAGTTGAACGGGCGATACACGTATTTATTTTAAATTATGAAAGAAAAACTCTGATGTGTACGTGTGATGCACATTTTGAAAAATATATTTAAAGTTGCACGTGCAATGCACATATTTGTTTGGTGACAAAAGTGATGTTTCTTTTATAAAAAAAAAATTATAATTTGTTTATCTGTGACATCCTTTTTCATTAAATAGTAAGTAAATATATTATATTATAGATAGATAGATGGATAGTAATTTACACATGTGATACATATTTAATATATAAAAAAATAAAAGTAAAAAATCTGACATTGTGAGGACTCGAACCTGATACCTCCTTCATATTAGTTATGCACATGCGATGCACGTGTTGGTAGTTTGACAAATGACACTAAGGCTTTCTCCCATTATAATATTAGAGATTAGATATTAGAGATATAATAAAATACAAAGAAAGCTATCAAGTGGCTCTCCTTCAATCCCCAAAAATCAAAGGCCCAGATCTAACCTCACAAAATACATTTTTCCCTCAAAAGTTTTCCTCAAAACTAAATTCAAATTCCCCCTCCAAAACAACTCAGTTATCTATTTAATTCTCTCTCTCTCTCTCTCTCTCTCTCTCTCTCTCTCTCTCTCTCTATATATATATATATATATAATTCAGCTCTCATTCAATCTCCCATAAAACCAATGGCCTAGATGATTCTCACAAAACATATTTTTCCGCCCAAAATTTCAAACCCCAAAATTAAATTCCCCCCCCCCCTCTCCAAAACTAAAAAACTCATTACTTTATTACTATCTCTCTCTTCACTTTTTCATATTTTTCTCTTTCTCTCTTCCCCCCCCTCTCTCATTCTTTCTTTATTTACTTATAAATTTAGATTTTAAGATTTCAGGTTTGTAAAATTTTCAGAATTTTTATGTTTCTTTTATTGTACATGTTATATTGAAAATAGCAAATATCTCTTCAACGGTTAAATTTCATCATTTTTCATCCTTAAAATTCTAAGAAGTTGGATTTTACACCCTCATTTATAATTATTTTTCAACATATACTAATAGAAACATGGACTTTTATTTACAACTAATTATTGTCATACTATTCAAACTTGAACTACATAATTGTTGTTTTACTGTTTACAGGGTTTTTCGTGTGTTGTATCGTTCCGAAGACGTGCCGTAGGCAGGTGCCCACGGGCAAATCTAGTATATATAATAAAACACAAAAAAAGCTATCAAGTGGCTCTCCTTCAATTCCCCCAAAATCAAAGGCCCAGATCTAACCTCACAAAACACATCCCCCCCCCCCCCCCCCCAAAAAAAAAGTTTTCCCTCAAAATTCAAATTCAAATCTCCAAAAACAACTCCTTTATTTATTTATAATAATTCTCTCTCTCTCTCTCTCTCTCTCTCTCTCTCTCTCTCTCTCTCTCTCTATATATATATATATATATAGACACACACACACACACACACACACACATATATATATATATAGACACACACACACACACACACATATATATATATATGTGTGTGTGTGTGTGTGTGTGTGTCTATATATATATATATATAGAGAGAGAGAGAGAGGAGTGATTCAATGAGAAACATCTTAAAATGAGAAAATAAGAAACATTAATTCTAATAATTGGATTTGAGAGGATTGAGATGAATGGCTCTAATTCATTTCTAGTAATTAAAAAAACCGGTTTATTTTAACTAATCTATCAAAAAAAAAACGGTTTATTTTAACTCCTTAAATCCAATCGGTAAATTTAATATAACCCTCTCAGTTTGTTCCCCATCCCTAACAATAAAACAAAATTATATACACAGTTATATATACATTTAATATAGCCCTCTGTCTATAAATTTAATATAACTCTCTCAGTATATATACACAGTTCCCAACTCCCCTTCATCTTCTCCTTTCTTCTTCTTCTTCTTCGACGAAACCCACTGCCCCCACCACAGTGTCGCTGGTGCCTCGCCTCACCGCCACAGCCACCTCCGATCTCCAGTTCCGTCACCACCACAACTCCCACACGACCATCCTGCACCCTTTCCATCTCCTCCTCTCCCCAACTTCACTGCCATTAGGGCTGCAAACGAACAGAGCTACTCGCGAGTAGCTCGGCTCAAGCTCGGTCAAAGCTCGACTCGAGTCAAGCTTGAGTCGAGTTCGAGCTTGGAAATCAAACTCGCTAAATAAACGAGCCGAGTTCGAGCCCATCCAGACTCGACTCGGTAGGCTCGCGAGTTAATGGGCCTGAACCCATTTGCATGATGACCCGTTCACTTCTCAGTATACTTCTCACTGTTCTCAGTTCTAACTTCTCACCCTTCATTTCTAAACCCTAATCTTTTGGCGGCTACCCATCTTCTCAGTCCTCTCATCATCCTCATCTTCTCCAAACCCTAATCTTCTTCCTCATCCTCTTCCTCCGACTCCTCATCCTCTTCCTTATACTCTTCCTCCGGCTCATCATCATCTTCCTCTGACTCCAAGCCTCCAAACCCTGATCGACGCATCTTCTCCAAACCCATCTTCACGGCTCCAAACCCATCTTCTCCAAACCCTGATTCACGGCTCCAAACCCCCCGGCTCAAATCAGGTAATTTCCTCCGTAGCTCAAATCTTTTTGGTTTATTTCTTTGCTGATTTAGGTTTCAAATTCCATGTCAAAATTTGTTGATTTATCATTTTAATTCCATGTCAAAATTTGTTGATTTAGGTTTCAAATTAAAAATATATATTCAATTCCTAATAACTAGATAACCCTAAATAACCACTACTATAATGGTGCTTGCCTAATAGATTTTTACATAGTGATGTCAGTTTTACTGCAAACAAACACATGCTTAGAAGATGAACATAGAACAGTCATGAGAGAAGTGTGTGCGTGTTTACCCTTTTCTTCGACCAAAAGAAGCACGGAAGTGCTCCACTCATTCACAATCACTTCTCTGACATTAATCACACACAACAATCCAGATCTATATTTTGCAGGATGGTCTTCTTTGTGTCTACTAAGATATTGTTCCCTTCATTGTAGGAAATGGAAGATCCAAAAATCAAGTTAATTTTATGTCAATATTACCATGTTTAAGCTAATTAGGTTAATTTTATTATGTTTATACTACATTACTCAAATAAACTGTTCCAGTTCAGTAGTGACACATAATTTATAAGTGTTATTATGTCAATATTATCGTACTCCAAATACACTGCTGCAGCCTGTGCTCCACATCAGGACTGATATATATATTTGAACTTCAAAATTTGATGTATCTTGCCTATGTGATTGCCTGTTCTGTGTATGCATCATAGTTTTTAGTCATTTGTTATGGATTCTTTTTGTTCTATTTCACCCACAAAGGCATGCTCATAAGCTTCTAGTGAAGTCAGCATATTTTTTGATCAGTTTTATCATTATGGGAGTCAAGAGAGTAGTCTTCTTTACTCTTTTAAAGTTATTACTTTAGATGGCTGCTCATCATATCATTACTTTACATGGTTGCAGGCCTTGGATGAAGATGCATTTAGGGAGTTTCTTATACCACTCCCTCGTTCCACAACATGAATTTTGTTATATCAATGGACTTTGTCGTAATATTTGAATTATTTTGATGTTGATGAACTATGTAATGTTTATTTGAACTTTGTTGTGTTGATGAACTTTGTTATGTTGATTGGAGAACTTTATGTGTTGTTGATTTCATGGAGCATCGTAATAATCTCCATCAACAATATTATATTAGTTTTTCTTTATATGGTTGGAGAACTTTGTATGTTGTTTTTGGTTGAACAACTTTATGGCTATTTAACTATTTTATGTGGGTTTGAAGGATTGATATGACTGCAAAATCGTTCTCCTAATTTGATAAATTCTGATTTCTGTTGAAATTTTTGTATTGTAGCATTTCATATCTATAAATTATTATGTGCCTGACATTTTTCGAGCCGAGTACGAGCTCCACTCGAGCTTGATTTGTAAACGAACTTTAACGAGTTGATTCGAGCTTGGGCGAAATCGAGCCGAGTTCAAGCGCTACTCGACCTCGAATTGAGCTCGATCTGTAAACGAGCTCAACGAGCCGATCTCGAGCTTCGTCAGACTCATACGAGCCGAGCTCGAGCTACAGTGTTAGAACTCGAACGATCTCGAGCCGAGTTCGAGTACGAAAAAACTAATTCGAGCCGAGCTCGAGCCTCAAGGAATTTGGCTCGACTCGGCTCGTTTGCAGCCCTAATTGCCATTACCATCACCACTGCCAACCCCGTGCTCAGCTCCACTTCCAATCGCCCTCGCCGCTCACTGTCTCAAACCCTGACCTCCTCCTCGCTGCTGCACACCACCACCCCGAAGCTCACCAGCAGCTTCCCTCAGTTCCATCTCCCAGCACCGTCGATCACCATAACCACCTGCTCGCCGTCACTCCGAGCTCCCCTCATTCACCACCCTCGAGCTCCCCTCCGTCGCGACCGCCAACCTCCACCTCCTTACCTCGCTGTCGTCGCACTCCAGTCTCCACTCATTTTTGGTGATCCGTTTCTTGACGAGGACATCCGGAAGATTTCAAGAAGGTGAAGTTTGGGAAGTGGGCGATTTTGCAGTGGGTGAGTTTTGTCTTGATTCTTGCTGCTTTGGTTTGTAGCCTTTCGGTTCCGGCGCTGAAGAGGCAGTTGGTTTGGGACCTGCATTTGTGGAAATGGGAGGTGCTGGTGCTGGCGTTGATTTACGGGAGGCTATTCTCGGGTTGGGTTATTAGAGTGGTTGTCTTCTTTATCAAGCGGAGTTTTATGTTGAGGAATAGGGTTTTGTATTTCGTTTACGGGGTGCGTAAGGCGGTGCAGAACTCGTTGTGGCTGGGGCTGGTGTTGCTGACTTGGCATTACATGTTTGATAGGAAGGTGGAGAGGGAGACGGATAGTAAGACATTGATTTACATTACCAAAGTGCTGATTTGTTTGCTGGTTGTGACGCTGGTTTGGCTTGTGAAGAGCATACTGCTTAAAGTGCCGGCATCGTCGTTTCATGTTAGTACTTATTTTGAGAGGATCCAGGGGTTGTTGTTTAAGCAGTATGTGATTGAGATGTTGTCGAGTCCGCCTTTGGTGGAGATTCGGCATTATAGGGGGGAGGAGGAGGAGGCACAGGTGTTTTCGGAGGTGCAGAATCTTCAGAAAACGGGGTGTAAGATTCCGAATGACTTGAAAGCTGCTGCTTTGAAGAGTAGAAGTTTTGGAAGAGCAATTGGGGGTAGTGGAAATGGATTGGGGGGAAATAATAGGAAGAGCACGCAGTTGGGAGTTGGGAAGAGTATTGGGAGATCAGGGCCGATCTCAAAGAAGGAAGTGAGTAAGCAGCTGAATGTGATTTCGATTAATCATTTGCATAAGCTTAATCAAAAGAATGTATCGGCGTGGAATATGAAACAGCTAATTTACCGATTGGATTTGAAGAGTTAAAATAAACCGGTTTTTTATTGTTAGGTTTTTTTTTGTTTATTTTTTTGATAGATTAGTTAATATAAACCGGTTTTTTTAATTACTAGTCCAAATGAATTAGAGCCATTCATCTCAATCCTCTCAAATCCAATGGTTATAATTAATGTTTCTCGTTTTCTCATTTTAAGATGTTTCTCATTGGATCACTCCTCTCTCTCTCTCTCTCTCTCTCTCTCTCTCTCTCTCTCTCTATATATATATATATATATATATATATATATATATATATATATATATATATATATATATATATCTTCAGTTGCGCACCCTCCTCTTGCGCACTCTCGTGCGGACCCTTTAAGAGCCGTCTGATCTTCATCATGATCACGATGAAGATCTGATGGCTTTCCTTCTCCCGCTCTCTGAAGTATTGAAGATGGGGGGTAAACTAGGAAAATTACCCCCCATCTGTTCTAATCTCTCCCTTATCTCTTTCCCCGCTATCTCTCACTTCATCCCCTTTCTTCCCGCTCGAAAGTGAAAAAAACCATAACGATCTGTCGCTCTCTTCTCTTGCCCAAATCGAAGATTCAAAAGCCCCTATTCTCTTACCCAAATCGATCTGTCACTCTATCCCTTATCTCTTCCCCATTGTCTCTCTCTTCATCCCCTTCCCCAGATCTATAAATCGCAAGCCTTACGAATCGGAACCCTAGCTCCACAAATTGCAGGCCGCTTCGAAGAAACCCTACTCTCTTCCCCAAATAGAAGAAACCTCATTCCATCCCCTCCCTTACCCCACACCGCTGCTCTCTTGCTGTGATTTTACTCCGAAAATCTACCTTACCCAAATCGAAGGTGGCTCGGAGTTGAGTTCTGTCATTTGATAAGAGGCTATTGAAGGGAAGTGTTTGATTCTCATATTGTTCAATTTGTTGCATTTTTTTACCATGGGTATATAATCAGTAGGCAATGATGAATTTGACAATATAGTAGGCCTGAGTTATTATATGATACTTAGTTGCTTGAGTTATTATATGATAATCAGTAGGCAATGAGTAATGAGCCTTTGCTGTATGTTAATTTGTTGCATTTGCTATACTTTGCTCTTTCTTCATTTGGTGTTGTTGCTGCATTTGCAATGTAGGCAATAATGTTGTTTTACTGCTAGTCTTGCAGTTGCCATACGATCCTCACTGTTAGTTTTGCAAATGAATGAGGAACACGAAGGAGAGAATGAGACTATTTATGTTTCGATTAAGTTATAATACTCATTTAAACAAACTATATGGCATGGCATTAATATGCAGCAGTAGTCAGTGATGATTGAATTGTTGAGTAATTTACAGCATTTTTGTGTACTTGAACTTAGAATGAGTAGGAAATTTGTGAACTTAGAATGTGTACTTGAACTCACAATGTGTACACTCATAATCAAAAAAAGATGTGTACTTGAACTTAGAATGAATATGAAAATTGTGACAGTTTTTTTGGGATTTCAGTTTGATCTCTGTTTTGTCGCTCTTGCTTGAGCTATTGAAATTTTGATCTCAGTTTTGGTTGATCCAAACTATGCTTATTTGGTTGATCCAAATCAGTTTTCATGTTGATTCTTATGATTATACGTTGACGATATGATAATGTGTTTGATATCCATGTTTCTATCCATTTGTAAATGGTTACACAATCTGGATAGCATTGAAGCTTATGGAAATTGCTGTATTGAAGCTGAGAAAAACATTTAGCTGGGTTTTTTTTCTTCATTAAGGCAGAGAGCGCGTGAAGGAAAGCCATCAGATCTTCATCGTGATCATGATGAATATCAGACGGCTATGGTATCGTGCGCACGAGACTGCGCACTGTAGGGGTGCGCAACTGAAGACTACTATATATATATAATATTCATTCAAACAAACTAAATGGCATGGCATTAATATGCAGCCCTAGTCAGTGATGTTTGAATTGTTGAGCAATTTGTAGCATATTTTCATTTGGAAATACCGATGCTTGTCCACTTCTCTGCTGCATTTGATGCACTGAAGATTCTGATTTTTTTGCTGAAATGAGGTTTTATTAGCCTACTATAATTTTAAAAAGTTGTTTTCTGAGCCTACTGCCACTTCAAAAATTGCAACATGAATTCAGAGGTTACAAATCATGCAACAACTATGATTTGAATCGTAGCTAATCCTTGTATTTTTTTAATAACTTTTTTGTTTTAATTTCAGCAGCATAAGAGGATGAGGAAGACGAGGTACTACACTAACCGAATAAGAAGATGATGAAGTAGATGGAGCTGAAATGGGTAGACTAACTGCTTGCTAGCAGAGTTCAATTGTAGCTGAAATAGCTAATTAAGTTTCGTGTGCAATTTGAGTGTGTTTTCATTTGTTTGTTAATGTAGGACTGGAGAAGACAAGTTTACTGTAGTTATGTGTAATGGATTGTTGTAATGGCTTTGATAAGAATGTAGTAGCAAATTTGAAATAAAATAATATTTTATGTGCAATTTGAGTGTGTTTTATTTGAATTCATTTACAGTATTGGTATAATTTCCTTTATCTTTCAGTTTTAGTGCATTGAGGTAAATTTGAGTGCTTATTGAATGAGTACTTAGAATGAATTTTTTTGTAGTTAAAGAAGTTGACTCTTGTTTCAAAAAAAATCGATCCAAAACTGAAACATGGACAAAAACATGGGTATCAATACAGCAAAATTTGAGTACTCTATCTTTCTGTTTTTCTCAGCTTCAATACAGCACTTTCCATAAGCTTCAATGCTTTCCAGATTGTATAACCATTTACAAATGGACATAAACATGGGTATCAAACACTATCCAAATTGTGTAACCATTTACAATTTCTGCAATTTTCATAGCTTGGATCAACCAAATAAGCTTCAATACAGCAAATGGAACCAAATTAGCTTCAATGCAGCAAATGAACTGAAATGGACTGAAATTTCTAAGTTCTATCTTTCTGTTTTTCTCAGTTTCAATACAGCAATTTCCATAAGCTTCAATGCTATCCAGATTGTGTAACCATTTACAAATGGATAGAAACATGGGTATCAAACACATTATCATATCGTCAACGTATAATCATAAGAATCAACATGAAAACTGATTTGAATCAACTAAATAAGCATAGTTTGGATCAACTAAAACTGAGATCAAAATTTCAACAGCTCAAGCAAGAGCGACAAAACAGAGATCAAACTGAAATGCCAAAAAAACTGTCACAATTTTCATATTCATTCTAAGTTCAAGTACACATAAATTTTTGATTATGAGTGTACGCATTCTGAGTTGAAATACACATTCTAAGTTCACAAATTTCCTACTCATTCTAAGTTCAAGTACACATTCTAAGTTCACAAATTTTCTGCTTTTCTGCTTGAGCTGCGGTTGCTATTGCATCACCTGCGGCTGTTGAGGGTGCTTCCACTCTAATATTACAAAATGAGTTTACAGCTTAATTTCAGAACATAAATAAAGAACATGCTTTGACAACAACATGAATACTTTAAAAAAAAAGCAGGCTCAGAAACAACATAGCTTATTATAAGTGAATTGTCATGCCATGCCTAATAGCTTTGAATCAACCACAAGTGTATCAAATGCATACAAATTGAGAAGCACTATGGATGCATTATTATGCCATGCCTAATAGCTGCTGCCCAATTTGTATTACCCCACCTCTACTAAGTATCTACAATGAAGGGACTACTGTAATGAAAACCCAACCAAAACTGAGATTTTATAGAACTAATGTAAGCACTATGGTTGATCGAAATCAGTTTTCATGTTGATTCTTATGATTATATGTTGTCAATATAATTATATGTTTGATACCCATGATTCTGTCACTTTGTAAATGGTTACACAATCTGGATAGCATTGAAGCTTATGAAAATTGTTGTATTGAAGCTAAGAAACTGAACTTGAGCTGAGTTGTCGAAAGCTAATAAACAACAACAAAAACTGCTCAACCTAGGAACCAAAGTGAAACCGCCTGAAATGCCAATCAGCCAACATAATCACCCGTAAGAAGTGATGCACATAATTATATTTGTGATGGTAGGTGGGGGAAACACATAATTGAATTTGATCAGCTGGACTACTTTTCATCACTGCCTACGAACACAACAGCAGGAAACAAAATACAAAGGGACTAAATTTAAAACATAACAATGAATCAAACACTTCCCTTAGTTCATTGTATCCGCAGTGTCATCGGAATTTTCTTCACTAGAGGAATCCATTTCTTGTGCATTGGACGCACTAAAAAAAAAAAGTAAACATAAACATAGTCACGAACAATATCCAAATTGAAACAATTAATATGAAAGTCGAGATAGTTAGACATACTATACCTATCAAGCTTCTTTGGGCAAGTTCTCGCATCGTGGCCTTGTCCCCATAAACCGCAACAATTGCACTTTCTTGGTTTACCTCTAGTTTTCTCTCGCATTGGCTTCAACCTCATTCCACTTGGTCTTCCCTTAGTTTTGCATTGGCTTGGCTCTTTAACGGAAACTTGAGATGATAGCAAGTCCTTCCCATAAGGTTGTGTTCCACTACCTTTGCCTACTCCACTACCTTGAGGTTGCGTAGGAACAAAGCCTTCAATACACTTGAGCATGTTTTCACGCATGAACGTGTAACCTTCATCGGAAGCTAATCCAATTTCAACAAATTGTTTTGCTAAATTACTCAACTCACAATAGCGGGATGCAAAATTCTTGCCATTGCCTTCATCAATGCCTCTAATATTTGTGAAGGTGTAGTTTCTTCTTATCACCTCGCGTGACCATCTTCGTATAATATATTGTTGCGGGAGTTCATTACAATTTGAGTACTTAAGAAAATCCAGAAGATGCTTGCAAGGGATGCTAGTAAATTCAAACATGTAGCATGAACAACTACCAAACTGAGTTCCCTTGGCATAAGTAATAATGGTCTCATTTTCAACTCTATCACACAACCTCACTGCGTAATAAGCATTTACAGCATTTTCATGGTCTTCCACCAAACTCACATTATATGAGAGGCTTGATTTGAGTTGCTTTTGGAAGTCATAGAACATTACCAAAGTGTACATTTGGGCCATTTGTTCCTCCATGTACCATTCGGTCTTCAATTTAGGTTTTTTCTCAAGTGTGCGATGATTTTCTTTAAGTTCTTGTTATCTTTGTTTTCCAATTACTCTCTCAAAGATTACGGCAAATTCTAGAAGTGAGTACTTCTTTTGAGCATGCTTCTTTAAGAAAGAATTCATTGTCTCACTTCTTTGGCTACTTGACATGCCGGCCCAAAAGTGAGGCCTATGATAAATGGGGGCCCATTTCTCACGGATTTCAAAATTATCATTCAACCATTTATTATTTTCTGCTCCATATTCTATCATCAATGACTTCCATTTTTTTTCAAAAGAAATGATGTTATAAGAATTCCAAATAATATCTTTAAAAGCTTGCATAAAGTTAATATTTTGAACCAATTGAGGCACCTCTCCGGGGATATTATCTAAAATATGCCATACACAATACCTATATATGGCGAATTTGAGGAAAAACTTGTTTTATTGCAGCACCTATCCCGCAGTCTTGATCCGTTATAATGCCAAGTGAAGCATGTTTCATGACTCCTAACCATTTTTCAAATAACCAAACAAAAAAGGCAGCTATTTCATTTGGAATCAAGGCACAATCCAGAAAAACTGACTGCCAATAATGATTTATTGCCACAAATGGTACAAATAGCATTCCGTAGTGATTTGTACTATGTGTTGCATCAAAAGAAACTATATCACCAAACTCTTCATAATTCATTCGAGCAATTCTATCCACCCAAATACAATGAGACAATCTACCACACTCATCTTGCTCGAATGCATAAAAATATGAAGGATCTTTTTCCTTTTGCCATTGAAAAAAGTCAATCAGCATTTGACCATCATGTCCCTTCATCGACTCCCTCAAGTCTCTTTCATGATTTCTAGCATCAGTTTCAGTAAATCCAACCTTATCATATCCCCCACTAGTATTTTCAAAAAAAATCATTTGTTTGCATGTTGGGATATTAGCACCCGAAAGTTGTTCCATTAATAGTTTATCTGAACTAGACACAACACGATTTCGCAGCAACAAATATCGTCTACCGGGTGAGGTGAAAGAATGATTGTGTACTTCATGAAATGAATAAAATGACCATGAATTTGCTACTCTGTTAAATTTCACACGCACAAGAACCTTGCAAGAAGTTCTAGATGTAGTTCCCATCCTAACATCATTATTCTTACTTTTCGACACCCACGCTTTATTACAAAGAAAAGTCTTGTCCACCACTTCACCATCCTTGACTTTTTGACCTCCCTTATGCATTTAAAACCCACCACATTTCGCATAACTATCAGAAAAATGTTCGGCTTCTACAAAGGTATCAAATGTCATACCTAGCTTTGGTATTAGATGCTCGTCAACTATAGATGTAAAATCACCTTCTTGTACCGACAAAAAATTATCGCCGAGTTGTGAGCAACCTTCCCCACTCTCCATACCTATTAAAAATTATCAATATATAATCAAATTTTAATAAATGAATCATAGATACATGTATAAATTTTCAGATATAGAAGATGATTTGAATCCATTGAACAGATTGCTTTTATCACTGCAATCTTGAACTACAAGTGAAAAACACTCTCAGTTCACAAAAGATTATTTTTTTTACCCGAAGTTGAATTCTCAGTTGAAAAAATTTCCTCACCAAAATTTAACATGAAAAACACTCTCACCTCACAAACACATCTTGTTCTAATCAAAGAGGAAGGTGAAGAAAAAATATACCTGAAACCGTCAGCAGATGGTTGGCCGTCTGGAGGTAGGTTTTTGGAGTAAAACCACAACAAGAGAGAAGCGGCGTGGGGTAAGGGAGGGGTTGGAATGAGGTTTCTTCTATTTGGGGAAGAGAGTAGAGTTTCTTCGAAGAGGTTTGCGATTTGTGGAGCTAGGGTTCCGATTCGTAAGGCTTGCGATTTGTAGATCTGGGGAAGGGGATGAAGAGAGAGACAACGGGGAAAGAAATAATGGAGAGAGCGACATATCGATTTGGGTAAGAGAAGAGGGGCTTTTGGCACTTCGATTTGGTTAAGAGAAGAGAGCGACAGATCGCTAGGGTTTTTTTCACTTTCGAGCGGGAGGAAAAGGGATGAAGAGAGAGACAACGGGGAAAGAGATAAGGGAGAGATTAAAACAGATATGGGGTAATTTTCCTAGTTTACCCCTCATCTTCAATACTTCAGAGAGCGGGAGAAGGAAAGCCATCAGATCTTCATCGTGATCATGATAAAGATCAGACGACTCTTAAAGGGTGCGCAAGAGGAGGTGCACAACTGAAGAGATCTCGCTCTCTCTCTCTCTCTCTCTCTCTCTCTCTCTATATATATATATATATATAATAACACACAAAGAAAGCTATCAAGTGGCTATCCTTCAATCCCCCTAAAATCAAAGGCCCAGATCTAACCTAAAAAAAAAACATTTTCTCCCCAAAAGTTTCCCCCCAAAACTCAAATTCAAATCCCCCCCCCAAAACAACTTATTTATTTATTTAATTATTTCTCTCTCTCTCTCTCTCTCTCTCTCTCTCTCTATATATATATATATATATATATATATATGGAAACATGGACTTTTATACCCCAATTTATAATTATTTTTAACCATATACTAATGGAAACATGGACTTTTATTTACGACTAATTATTGTCATACTATTCAAACTTCAGCTACATAATTGATGATTTACTATTTACAGGACTTTTCATATGCTGTATCGTTCTGAAGACGTGCCGTAGGCACGTGGCCATGGACAAATCTAGTTATAATATAATATAACATGTGTGTGTGTGTAGAATTATTGCTGCTAATTTGTGTATGCAAATATTATAAATTCTTTAAATGAAAACAATAAAAATCTGATTTTTACTTTCCGCCGATGTTAACCATTGTAAATTACTGCCGACTCTGAGATCTAATTATCGAGAATAGAGATCGAGTCAGTACTCTTCTCTTGAGAAATATATAGAGTTTTCAAACTCTCTCCTCTTATATATGGGGAGATAAAAGCGGTTACTCTCTAGAGATATTGGGTTTAAACTATGAAGCGTTTGATATGTGGATTGGAGAATTCTTTTGACTAGGCAGATTTCCCAAAATGTGAGGGTAGAAATCATGATTCTCAGGAGTGTTGGAATATTGCGTTTGGTACAAGACAGTGCTTTCATGGGAATATTTTATTACTATGTTTGGTATAGACCAATTCATTTTCGTCAATCCTTCGCTATAGTAAACATTAATGAAAATACCCTTTTTGCTTTATATATATATATATATATATATATATATATATATATATATATATATATATATATGGAAAATGCTCTATTGAAAACGGGTTCGTTTTTAACAGGTTGGAAAACAACGATCTGAGCCGTTGGATCGCACTAGATCATGATCAACGGCTCAGATCGCAGCCCCTCAGATCCGCTCAGATCTCCCACTAAGAGCGGAGGTGCATTTTGGGAACTTCACGCTAAAAACGCTTTAGACTTATCGTTTTTGGCGTGATTTTTTTTTTTTGTGAAAAGTTATACTCAGGCCGTTGTTTCCAACAATGGCCTAGGTTGTTTTTTTTATATATAAAAAATTCAACCCCAACAATGGTCTAGGTATGTATCGATCTCTCTCACTTGTAATGCGACCTCTCTCTCTCTCTCTCTCTCTCTCTCTCTCTCTGAAGCTCCTGAAACCCATTCCCCAAACCCTAGCTCTACTCCAACCTCCTCTTCTCGATCTCCCCCTCTTCTCGAAGCCTCTCTATCTCTCTTTCCCTCTCTCGAATACCCCAAACCCTAACCTAATCCGAAATTCCAAATCACCTGAACCCTAGCACAAATTCTTCGAAACCCTAGACTCTACAACTTGTTCGTCTACAACAGCGGCTCCTCACATCTTCGACAACTCTCTCTCCCTCTCTTTGGACTAAGTATTCACTTTTTGACAATTTAGTATAATGAACTATGTTAATTTATTGATTTTTCTTTTTCAAATTTTTAGTTTGATTTTTTGTATTATGCGTAGTAGTCTACGATTTAGAGAGTCTACAATTTTTGTATCATGTGTGTTGTATATATAACATTTTTTAGATGTAGTGTTAGTTGTAGTTGTAGAATATAGGAAAAGAAAACAAACGAAATCCAAAAATTCCCAAATTTTACGAGTAAGTCAGAGTCACCACGTAGAAGGCAACGCAACTTGTAAAGGCGATTTGCGTCTCACGGTTTGCAAGATACGTTCGTTTATCACTTTCATTTAATAAAATAGATATAAAGCGATACACAGTCGTATATTACAAATTGAGAGAACTCACCTCTACAAATTGCATTGGCATGTGTTTGGTGTGCCAGACATGACGGCCAAATTTTGTAATTTTTGCATCTCGTTTGTGTTATTTTGTTGCGTATATGAAAAAACTTCTATATACCTCGGAACTTTTTTAGTATGGTCTCACTAGAAAAACCGCTCAAACGAAGTTCAAAAAATACAAAACTGTGCGAGTAGGTCGGGCTAACCATTCACAACCCAACACAACTTGTAGTTGCGAGTTTCGACCCACAATTTGCGAGATACGTCAATGTATCGCTTTCCGCTCTTTTTTCAAGAGTGAAAGCGATACACTGTCGTATCTTTCAAACCGTGGGTTGGAAATCGCTTCTATAAGTTGTGTTGGCTTGTGTGAGGATAGCCCGACCCAATCGTAAAGTTTTGTATTTTTTGGAGATCGTTTGTGTGGTTTTCTCACGTATTTTGTTATATATTTAGCGAGTTTTCAATAGAGAACTGGCTGAAAAGTTACGAAATTTTGCGAGTATGTCGTTTTCGCCACTCACAAGCCAACGCAACTTGTAGTTGTGAGTTCTTACCCACGGTTTGCTATATGCATCTATGGATCGCATTCCGATCTTTTTTTAAAAAAGAAAGCGATACACGGCCGTATCTTGAAGACCGTGAGTCCAAACTCGCTTCTACAAGTTGTGTTGACTTGTGTGCGACAATTTAGACCCAATTGCAAAGTTTGGTATTTTTTGAAAGTCATTTATACGGTTTTCTCACGTATTTTGTTTTGTATCTATATATATGCTATTTTTTATGAACAAATTGGTTTATATATGCGAACTTTCTTACAGAGAAATGGTTAGAACAAAGGGAACCGGAAAACCATCTGTTAGTGGTCCGGGCGAACATTCCACAGAAGTAGGAGAACTATTATTGTTCATTGTGAATTTTGTATATAGTGGTATTATTACTACACTAATAATAATTTGTTGTTGTTGATTGTAGGTTGGTGCATCCTCTTCGGCAGCAGAACGAGGTCCATGACCATTTTATAAAGATGTGCTCACTTTGCAAGACTGCCAAAGATCTGAGGAAGTGTGGGGTGGGACGACGCGAATGTGTAATTTCCGCACTCACGAGACTATGAAGGTGCACCCACGTACCGTCGAGTACCTAGTCCAGGCCGGTTTCTACGGAATCAGTATGATGGGTCAGGTGAAACTCGATCGAGCACTTCTTGCAGCACTCGTCGAGCGATGGAGGCCGGAGACGTACACCTTCCATCTAAGAGATGACGGTGATGCTATAAGATATAGCGATGATCTCCGGTCTTCCAATAGATGGGATTACCGTGACGGGTAATACAAATTTTGATAAGAGAGAGCTGTGCAATGAACTCCTCGGTACAGAATTTAATGAGGAGGACGAGGATGATAACCTTATTTTTGTCAGACAATTAATCCGACTATCTTGGTTGAAGGAGTATTTTCAAGATAGGTTGACTGAGTAATTGACCGACCACAAAGTGCAGTGCTACACCAAAGCGTATATTCTAATGGTTCTTGGAGGGGTTCTCTTGCCTAACTCATCCGAAGATACCGTAACATTTATGTATCTACAATTGCTCGCCGACCTAGGCCTAGCTGGCCGGTACAGTTGGAGAAGTTGTGCGTTAGCAACGTTGTACAGGACATTGTGTTCAGTAGCATTAGATTGAACCGAGATGACTAGTCCGATGGTATTGTTACAGATTTGGTCATGGGAGCGTCTACACTTGGGAAAATGAGTGGGGAGTGGAGGATTTATAGAGTGAAAACAACTCCTCGAATTCAGCGTCAAAATCCTCACCATCCAATTTTGATCACCAAGATCTAACGACACTAGGATTTCAAATGCCTCGAATTCTACCCCCATGACATTAGCATCCCCTTGCTTTTACAGCAAGTTGGGGGGCTCGACGCTCTGCACCGATCCCGAGCCATCCCCTAGCTTTTACAGTAAGCTGGGGGGCTCGACGCTCGGCAGTGACCTCGAGCCATCCCATAGCTTTTACAGCAAGCTTGGGGGCTCAACAGTTGGTAGCGATACCGAGCCGTCCCCTAGAAAAATACAGCAAGTTGGGGCTCGATGCTCGGCAGTGACCGCGAGCCATCCCCTAGCTTTTACAGCAAGCTTGGGGGCTCGACGGTCGGTAGCGATCCCGAGACATCCCCTAGCTCTTACAGCAAGCTGGGGGGCTTGACGCTCGGCAATGACCTCGAGCCATCCATTAGCTTTTACAGCAAGCTTAGGGACTCGACGATCGGTAACGATCCCGAGACGTCCCCTAGCTTTTACAACAAGTTGGGGGGCTCGACGCTCGGCAGTGATCGCGAGCCATCCATTCACTTTTACAGCAAGCTTGGGGGATCGACGGTCGGTAACGATCCTGTGCCATCCCCTAGCTTTTACAGTAGCTGGGAGGCTCGATGCTCGGCAATGACCATGAACCATCCCCTAGCTTTTACAGCAAGCTTGAGAGTTCGACGGTCGGTAACGATCTCGAGCCGTCCCCTAGCTTTTACACCAAGCTGAGGGGCTCGATGCTCGACAGTGACCTAGAGCCATCCCCTAGCTTTTACAGCAAGCTTAGGGGTTCGACTGTCGGTAGCGATCCCGAGCCATCCCCTAGTTTTTACAGCAAGCTGGGGGGGTCGATGCTCTGCAATAACCTCGAGCCATCCCCTAACTTTTACAGCAAGGGTGGCTCGACGCTCGACAGCGATCCCGAGCCATCCCCTAGCTTTTCCAGCAAGCTTGGGGGCTCGACGGTCGGCAGTGACCTTGAGCCATCCCCTAGCTTTTACAGCAAGTTGGGGGGCTCGATGCTCGGCAGGAATCCCGAGCCATCCCCTAGCTCTTACGGCAAGCTGGGGGGCTCGACTCTCGGAAGTGACCTCGAGCCATCCCCTAGCTTTTATAGCAAGCTTAGGGGCTCGACGCTCGGTAACGATCCCGAACTGTCCCATAGCTTTTACAGCACGCTGGGGGCTCGACGCTCGGTAGTGACCGCGAGCCATCCCCTAGATTTCACAGTAAGCTTGGGGGATCGACGGTCGGTAACGATCCCGAGCTATCCCCAAGATTGTACATCAAGCTGGAAGGCTCGACGCACGGCAGTGAACTCAAGCCATCCCATATATTTTACAACAAGCTGGGGGGCTCGACGGTCGGTAGCGATCCCGAGCCAGCCCCTAGCTTGTACAACAAGCTGGGGGGCTCGACGCTCGGCAGTGACCTCGAGCCATACCCTAGCTTTACAGCAAGCTCTTGGGGGCTTGACGGTCGGTAACGATCCAGAGCTGTAACCTAGCTTTTACAGCAAGCTGGGGGGCTCGACGCTCGGTATTGACCACGAGCCATCCCCTAGCTTTTACAACAAGCTTAGGGGCTCGACGATCGGTAACGATCCTGAGCCATATCCTAGCTTTTACAGCAAGCTGGGAGGCTCGATGCTCGGCAGTGACCTCGAGCCATCCCCTAGCTTTTATAGCAAGCTTGGGGGCTCGACGGTCGGTAATGATCCCAAGCTGTCCCCTAGCTTTTACAGCAGGCTGGGAGGCTCGACGCTCGACAGTCATCTCGAGCCATCCCCTAGCTTTTACAGCAAGCTTGGGAGCTCGACGGTTGGTAATGATCCCAAGCCATCCCCTAGCTTTTACAGCAAGCTGGGGGGGGGGGGCTCGATACTCGTTAGTGTCCTCGAGCCATCCCCTAGCTTTTTACAGCAACCTTGGGGGCTCGACGGTCGGTAGCGATCCCGAGCCGTCCCCTAGCTTTTACAGCATGCTGGGGGGCTCGACGCTCGGCAGTGACCTCAAGCCATCCCCTAGGTTTTCCAACAAACTTGGGGGCTCGACGCTCGGAAGCGACCTTGAGCCACGCTTTCACTAAACTTCAGGGCTCGACACTTGGCGGTAAGCCTTGGCATCCGAGCGCTTGAGGGCTCGACGCTCGGCAGTAAACCCCGGCATTCGAGCGCATGGACGCTCGATGCTCGGCTCCCGACCATCGGTCCCCGGCCCTCAATGCCTTTTTCTTTCAGAGGATCTCCTTCGTCCTACCCCATTACAACTCCAAGAAGCTACGAGTCATACTCTCCAGACACGCCAACCCACACTCTTCCAACGGGGACAGA
Source organism: Hemerocallis citrina (assembly GCA_017893485.1). Classification (NCBI taxonomy): domain Eukaryota; kingdom Viridiplantae; phylum Streptophyta; class Magnoliopsida; order Asparagales; family Asphodelaceae; genus Hemerocallis; species Hemerocallis citrina. The sequence goes on along the minus strand of JACEHZ010000333.1, from coordinate 320,625 downwards.
CCACTCCTCCACGCCTGGCTTACGCTGCTCTCCAAGAGTGGGGGGCTCCTGATATGGGGTAAGTGAGGTGGCCCCATCTGGACCACCAGATCTCCTCAGAATCCACTCCCCTGTGATCATCAAGTCAAACGGGTCAAATGGGCTTCGGCCCATTCAGGCCGACAGGCAAACGGGTCCGACCCGGTCCGTTAGGGTCTCAGACCTATTTACACCTGCCTATAAATACTAGACCCCCTCCTCACTTCTGAAGATAATAAACTTCTTCCCACAAGAACCTTAGCTACTGTTACTTTCTCGGTGACTGACTAGATGGGCCTGTCGCCGAAACTTCTCTCGGTGTTTCTAGGCAGTGTACAGGTACAAAAGACCGAGCCGAGCCTCAAAGATCCGAGCTGAGCTACTGGATCCGAGCCGAGCACCCGGCCTCCACCTCTCTCCTGCTACTCCCGAGCCGACCCTACGGGCTAGAATCGGATCAACGCCAGTACCACATCTTCCGCTACACAAATTACAATAACTCACCCATGTTGCCCCCACACCCCAAAAACAAACATCAATATATATGTGTGTGTGTGGGGGGGGGGGGGGGGGGGAAGCTTCGGTTGTGCACTACCTCTAGTGCACACGGCGTGTGCACTAGGCCTTCGGGCATTCATATCGATGATCCGAACCGTTCACATTGATCTACACATCTAAATTAGTCTAAATATGTAAAATCAAATCATTTGAAATTCATTTGCCTATCCATCATGTGACTATAAAAAATAATGATTTTCAGCCATATAATTTTGTAACACTTCAATGGATGTTTAAATGAATTTCAAATGATTTGATTTTAAATATTTAGACTAATTTAGATGTGTAGATCAATGTGAATGGTTCGGATCGTCGATATGAACGTCCGAAGGCCTAGTGCACATGCCGTGTGCACTAGAGGAGTGCACAACTGAAGCTTTCCCTATATATATATATATATATATATATATATATATATATATATATATATATATATATATATATATATATATATATATATATATATACACCTATTTGAAATTACGGGGTGTTACATACACCCCCCTTTTTTGAAATCTGCGTCCTCGCTGAGTACGGAGCATGCACAATCTAGTGCAAGATCTCCTTTTTAGCCGATGCTGAATGGCGTACCCTGATTCTGCGTGTTGTCCAGTCCCTTAGCCCAGTGGATTTATCGGGCAACCTGACTCAACCCTGCTTCCTTTTAGGCATACTTACCAGTACATCTGCTAGATCCATCTCAAGCATAACCACCACTCTGTACCCACACTCGGTGTCGAAAGTCGGCTCTGCTACCATTTGTAACACCCATGTCCCAAACTCAGATAATTTATACAATTTATCAGACAAATTATTATTATTTAATACAACTGCCCACTACAGACTGCCTCTCAAAAGGTGGTTAACCGGAATGGTGACTCTTGATTATAGGCATTATTATTTTAATATTAATTATTTTTACTGTATCACCCCGAATCCCTATACTGGCGATTCGTGACACAAACTAGAATCTTTCCTTCAAACAGTCACAATACAAGAAGAAAAAATTAAACAAATTTTATTCCATGATGTACAAGTTCAAGTGTTACAAATACACATTGTTTCAAAACTTTCAAATTAGAGTTTACAAAAAAAATGTAAATAATGAACACTTGGTACTATCACTCGGACGCACCATCTGGCTTGGGTGGTCCTGGGCTCCACGGTCGGCAATCTAGTACCTAAAAGAGTGGACACATCAGTATCTACTGACACAATGCTGATAAAAGCAGTGATCTTTAACTAGACAAATCAAGAGTTGATGCAATAAAAAGTGACTAAAAATAAGAAAGTGGAATCGGGTCAAAAGGTGTCTGTGTATGACATGGCCTAATAATCTAATGCACAGGTCAAGATGTACTTAATCTAATGCATGCGAGACTTTGGAAATGTATGCATCTTATACTATATATGTTCCAAATCATGCCGTTGTCTCCATGTTCAGGGTTTTGAACTCCCGTCATGCATCCTACTATTGTACTCAATATGTTCCTGATAAATACAATCATGGCTGGTGAATGCTACAGTTACCACTGCCAAACACAGTGGTGTCTCCGTTTGCCACTAGTGCCCCAATCCGGTCGGGATTTCACAAAATGCCGTGAAGATCTTACAAATATACAACCGCGTATCCATGGAGCCAAAGATCCATGGGACAACAGCCCCATGGTCCGTTCGTGTCCACTTAACATAAGAACATGAAGGCCTCGAAGGTCTAAGCCCCCTATCCGCCAGGAATCCTCTCCCATTCTTACCCCGGTACTTCAGGAATCAACAATGCGAGATACGAACCGCAGCACGTATCCCTAATGTCAGGAGAGTACAATACTCGACTACCAGTCACTAGAAAAACTAATGCAATTTATAGGTGACGACAATCCTAACGAATAATGAGTCTACCTGAACATTTTATAAGGGTATGGTTACAATCTTGATCCATTGTCTAGGTCACACCTAGTCTCAAGCGGTCCCCCTAACAAAGACCTAGTTCCCGTCTACCAACCTGCGGCTCCTGGCGACGCGATCACCTTGCTCGCCACTTCCCCCGTTTGAGTCTCGTCCTCAAACTCGGCCCGCGATCATCCTCTATGATTCTGTCAGCGCCCGAGTTAGCCACTTTTAATTAATAAGTCGGAAGTTCCAATGTTAGCCTAACAGTTGATAGGTATAGGCAACTAACTAGACAAGATCAACGACTCCAATAATGTTTAAAGTCTCTAACCATGTCTTAATCAACATAAGACACAAAAACAACAAACATTTGGGGTATAGAAAATACCCCTAGCTCTCAATCCAAAGATAAGAGTTGAGAAAAGGTCACGTGCACACAAAAGTGACATCTTTTAAGGAGACTGGATTTGTCCAGTACTTCCTAAAATCATAATAATTACTACACAACTTGGAATTTCATGATTCTAGACTTTTTGGAAAGCTAGGAGTCTCTACTCGAAGTCTCGAGTTCATCACTTTTGCAAATTCCAAACACATTGCTCCAGAAAATGACAAATGTACAGACCATGCAATATGAACTGGGTGTTGGTCATAGTCTAGTCTAAATTCAATATAAAATCAACCCTATGTCCAAAGATTATGAAATTGGAGATTCTACAACTAGACATATACCATTCTATTGTGTCCAAAAATGGCATCTAAATTCATCTTACACAAAGAGTTATGACCCCTCAAACATAGCACAAAAATTTTTCTGCTTTTCAGACAGGGTCTTTACTTCTACATACAATTCATTTTTTGAAACTTCATCAAATGTCATCAAAAAATTCTAAAATTTTAGAATCGGGATGTAGACTCATAATACAAGCTACTTCAAAAATTTCATTTTAATATCATGCACACACAAGTAGTTATGAGTAGATGAACTTCAGTCTCAAAGACAGACAGATTCAGTTCCAACGTCCAGACTAGTTGTAACTTAAAAAATTTTTGAGGCATCAAACGATCTCGAAAAAATGTGAAATTTAAGAAATGGTTGTAGACACATACAAGAGCATCCAGAAAAATTTTCACCTGAAAACACTGTACCAATATTGAGTTATGATTTTTGAAAGACATAACAATTTCTCTCAAAAATAGCAGCTTTTTCAGCTGGGTCTGTCTGAAAATTAAGTGGATGTTTGAGTTACTAAATGGACTCCAGATATTGTGAAAAAATTCATGTGAGCTCTAGATATATAGAACAACAAGTCCTAAAAATGTTAGTTCAAAATTTCAAGCCGTTCGTGAGCTAGAAATTCCTAAGCTACACCTCATAAACATGTTTCTTCAATAAGGAATCATGAAAAGAGTTGTTCTACTATACCAACTTATTTTTTAATTAGCATGTCAATATTCATACATGGCAACCACACTTCTCTTGACTACTACCACATGCTAAAATTACATACACACAAAAAACTAAGTTTTGAGTTTTAGAGAATCACCCACTTCCTTTGTTTTGCAAGAGGATCTTACTTGCTTTTGCTTGCTCGTTCCTCTTCAAGATTGCACCGTTACTCTTCACTTCTACTCCTACTCCACTACTACAAAAAATCTCTCTTTATTTTCTTTTTTTTTTCTACTTAAAAACTCCACCCTTTTTTTTGGAACAAAACACAAGATAAGATGAAAGAATGAGAGGGTGAGTGAAAATGGGCATTTATAGAGTGAAGGGGTGCTAGGGTTGGATAAGGCCGGCCAAAAATGGATGGAGGGCTAGGATGGAGTAGGGTTAAGTTAGTGGAGGTGGATGGAGGGGATGAGTGACAACACAACAAGTCCTAGAAGCTTCAAGAGCTCTCTTGGAGTCTTCATGAAGAAACTCTTCATGAGAGGTGCTAACCATTGGATCCTCATCAAGATTGATCCAAAGTTTAATCATGATGAGGGTTAGCCCTAACCCTAGGTCACCATACCCTAGTGCACAAATATGCATGGTTATTTAATAATCGTGCACAAATCCAATTCAAGTCTTAACTTAGTTTAAAATAAATAATATATATATATATAATATTAAAAAAATATTTTTTCTTATTATGGGGTATTACGTTTGCAAACTCCCGATATGGGACAATTTTAATACTCCCGTTCTTTTTCTCTCTGCTCTGACGTCACCAGAGCACCCTTTGGGGTGCCCCCATGCCACGTCAGTGCCTAAACAACTGATATTGTCCCTCTCTTACCTAGGCTCCACTTGTCAGTCGCCCACGTGGGCAAGCAGTAGCCGAAACAGCAGATGCTGCTGCCTCCCGTGGGTCCCCCGCACAGTCTACATTTTTCCATATACAACCCCCATAGGAATTCCTACAGGGCAAGCATCTCATTCCTATATATATATATATATATATATATATATATATATATATATATATACCTCTTTGAAATTACAGGGTGTTAAATAACACATATGTATGAGAAACCGTCGGCATATAATCAAATTCCTCATCAAAATAAGTTGGTTAATATGAAGTTGAGGGAAGGGGGTTCAGTAGTAGAACATGTGAACAATTACTGTATAATTTGCAACCAGATGGAAGCAATAGGAATGAAGTTTTCAGAATGGGGACAATCATTGTTACTTCTATCTACTTTGCCTAATAGTTATGGTATGGTGGGACAAACTATTATAAGCACAATGATAGATTTGATGACTCTACAAGATGTGGTGAGTAGCATTATGAACGAGGAGGTGGGAATGATGAGAAACAAAAGATTTTCATCGTCATCTTCTAAGGATTCTACAATGTCAGTTGAGAAGATATGTGAGAGATATAAGAGCAGTAGAAGAAGAAATTATCAAAGTAGTTTGTCTGAGAGTGGGTCTGATGAAAGCGATGAGGGACATGGACCGGAGTGTTGGTATTGTCACAAGAGGGGTCACATGATGCGCAGTTGTAAGGCCTATATGAAGAAGAAGCAAACCAAACCAAAGGAAACTGCTGTGTTGTCCATTGAAAATTGCGAGTTATACTTATCAACTAGGGTGAAGGTTGACACACAAGACTGGTGTATTGATTCGAGAGCTTCTTTTCATTGCACTTCGATGAGAGAAGTGTTTGAGGACTACAAAGAGGGTTCTTTTGGAGATATGATCGTGGGGAACGGTTAGAGGTGTCCCGTATATGGAGTTGGTACTGTTTGTGTGAAAGCCAGTGATAATCAAAGTATTGTCTTATGGGAGACAAGACATGTTCCAAATTTGAAGAAAAATCTTATCTCAATGGGAAGGCTATACAGAGAGGGGTTGTCTACTACATTTGGTAGTGGGGAGTGGTGCATAGCTGCAGGTTCAAGGGGGGTGATAGCAAGAGAAAAGTGTGAGGGAACGCTGTATTTTCTCAGAGACATGAGGGGCATTTCTCCTGTAGTTGACTCTCAGCAGGAATCATATAGTAGGTTGTGTTGGGTACAACAGAGTTCTTTTAGTTGTGGAGCGATTTCAGAGGAGGTTGCATATTTAGTGGGAGTTGCTGGCCATGAGAGGGATCCTAAAGAGCAAAACGTTGTTGCGATGAGTGTTCTTTTTGATATGGCAGAAGAAGCTTCAAATCGCTCTTGTGTGATAATGAGTACTGGTATCAATATGCGAGGTGATGTCGATGAATGTAACCAAAATGAGACTGTATGGGTTGAGCAGTCTGCAAATTTTATGGAGTTGTCGTCGATGAAGACTTATAGTGAAGTGGGTGCATTGAGAGGCTTTGATCCATATCCGGTGTTAATGAAGATTCTGCTAATTGGGGAGTATTGTAACACGAAATTTGACATGAGAAGTTATTTCTTCGTTATTCATACCTTATGCGATTAGTGAGGCACATCCTTCATGAGCCTATGAGGGTGGTTGGTGCACTCTACGTGGTGGAGTGACGCAGGTGCTCTTCATAAGAGTGAGGAATGCTTGGGTCTTTCATGAGTATGAGAGGCTAGCAGAGATAACGTGAGGTAAAGATACAATAACTTTGAAGTGTTGTGTATTTGGTCCAAGTTGGAGATTGTTAGGATTGTGCCCTCAAATACACACAGGCATGAGTTGAAGAAAATAAGTAGAAAACTGAAGAGAGAATTTGTGAGCCGTTATCAAGTACAATTGGGTCGAGAGAAGTCGACAATAGCAGAGAAAGCAGTTGTCAGTGCCAAATGCAGCGAGGATACAGACTAGGCGTCACTTCCTTGTTAAGGGCATGGGTTGGGGTTAAGTACTTGTAATGATGTATCTTCACCAAAGGCAAATGTGTGTTTCTAACAGAATGTAGTAGTTGCACTCTTTGCTGTTGTGCTGTTTTTTCTACAATTTATTTGTTATAACGTGGATAGCATTGTCAAGCTGTTTGGCTGAGAAGAAGACATTGCATTGTGTGTTACCGTCTTGTCTTTTTAATTTGGAGGGAGCCGAGGCTGAATAGTAAATAATACTAAGCATCTTTGTATTGAATTTGATTTTATGGCCAAAGTGTAACATATTTTTTTGGTTCTTAATTGAATGTCTTTTACATGTAATACTGTCAGGGCCGTCCCTGAGTTTCCGGAGGCCCAAGACGAAAAACCCAAATAATTATTTTTAGGGACCCCTAATTACAATATAAATTTTTTATGCACAAATTACGTGCCTATATTTCTAAGGAAAACACAAATTTCAAATTCTCTAAAATTGCAAAAAAATCGGGGACTTAGGCGATCGCCTCACCGGCCTAAAGGTGGGGTAGGCCCTGAATATTGTTATAGTTGTTGATGTGGTTATAAATTATATCATCCATGCTAACTTATATAGGTCATTGAAGGGAACCTTTTTTAAAAAAAATAAGAGTTTGGGTGGGTAAAGAAGATTTGTTACTCGTAGAGAGAGAGTGACAGAGAGAGAAGAAAAACTGTTGAGATTGACAAAGGCCCTGCAGCATTGTTAAGCCCAATACAGAGTTTATATACATTACGCCTGGCCCAATATAATAATAGGGCTATTATTTTGTTTCCTTTTACCCTTTCAGAGCGAAAACTACCGAGACGGCCCATAATTACCCTCGACCTATGGATAGAGGGTAAAAGACAAATTTACCCTCGACCTATGGATACCCTAATAATCCGGCCCATATATATATTACTTTCCTCCCTCTCCCCCTCTTTTATTTGGTCGCACTCGCCGCCTTTGTTTATATATTGTGCCTCCCAAACTCTCAAATCTCATCGAATCTAGGGTTTCTGCCGCCTCTTCTTCTTCTTCTTCTTCTACTCCACTGATGGCGACTCAAATGAGTAAGAAGCGAAAGGTAAAGTCCTCCTCATCATCATCATCATCAACAAACCCTAATCCTTCATATCCAAATAGATAGATCTATGCGGTTGATCTGATGTTAATTATTTGTTTTTGCAGTTCGTTGCTGATGGAGTCTTCTTCGCCGAACTGAACGAGGTTCTGACGAGAGAACTCGCCGAAGACGGCTACTCCGGCGTCGAGGTTAGGGTTACTCCGATGAGGACCGAGATCATCATCCGCGCCACCAGAACTCAGAACGTTCTCGGTATTCTATTCATCACTGTTTAGATCTTTCAATTGTTCATTCATTTTTCTGATCATTAACGAATCAATGCAGGTGAAAAGGGGAGGAGGATTAGGGAATTGACTTCTGTTGTTCAGAAGAGATTCAATTTCCCTGAGAACAGCGTCGAGCTTTACGCTGAGAAGGTCAACAACCGAGGTCTCTGCGCCATTGCTCAGGCCGAGTCTCTCCGTTACAAGCTTCTCGGTGGCCTCGCTGTCCGAAGGTATTTACTTTATTTAAGACTGTAATACTTTTTTAATTTATTGCCTATATTTTATTACTTTCATTTAGATGTGTAGTTTGTAATATTCTAATTGCTGTGTTGTGCACACAAATTAATGTGTTGTTGTCTAATTATGAATGTATAGTGCTGTAAATTTCCTAATGTTGTGTTTTATAGTTTTTCCTACTTCTTTTGAGTTTCATATTTGCACAAGTAATCTAGATTCTTGGATCCATTATGTTTGGGTTGGGTTTCATGTGCAAGTGCTTGCATTGTTTAATAGCCTACATGTCTTTAAGTGATGATAGTTAGATAGAGCAATTTTCTTTATATTAGGCACTGCATTTGTTTTGCCTCTAATTATTATATTGGAATCTTCAACAACAATGCATAGAACAATAGTCGTTCAATCTCCAGCAGCCAGACAACCTTAGGGGTGGATCCACAGTTGGCCATCTTTTGAAAATTACCATATATTGATCCATTGCACGTCACATTCTCTTCTTCCATTTGTATGATGAAAATTGTAGAAAATTGACTTCATAGAAAGTCCTTGAGTGGACTGTTAAGATATTGGTTATGTGTTATTGATGTAGATGTTCATAAATATTTAGCAGTAGTATCTATCTATCTACTATTTTAATGGGAGAGTTTGTCACCAAACAAACTCTATTTGTAACCAAATAAACATGTGCAATGCACATGCATAACTAATATAAAGGAGGTCATAGGTTTGATATCAGACAACGACAATTTTTAATATATATATATATATATATATATATATATATATATATATATATATATATATATATGTATATGTATATGCATCGCACGTGTAAATTACCAGTTTTTTTGAAAGGGAAAAGTATTGGTAATTTTGTGCAATTAAAACATTATTGGATTAACAAATGGTTCATGTTATTTAGAAAACATGATTTTTGTTATTAGATATCCTCAATTGTGGATGATCTATGTAATGGTTATTCTTATTGAAATATTTCCTTTGTGTTACCTCTAATACTATTAGAAAACTGTTTGGTGAATATATTTAATTGTTGGCTACGATTGCAAACTGAATTTTGAAATAAGCAACCTGGGGTCAATACTGTCATCTTTTTAAACTCATTTTAGTTTGTCAAAAAACTTCCTATCCGTTTGCCAAAAACTTTCATTCTAATTAAATAAGAAAATCAGCCTTGTTTATCAAGTGCTTCAATTGTCCATCATATCCATCTTCTTCCTTGGGATGAGTTCCTTCCAATGGGATGTTGGTATTCCCCCTTGTACTATGAAATTTTTGTGGTTCAACAAAAATTATGTCATTTCTTTATCTTTTTCTGTAATTTATACTAGTTTTGTTTCTTTTTAGAAATTCATTAGATTTTTAAGAATGGGCATTTTTTCAGACAACGGGGGTTTGATTGTTCAATAACAAGCTACCTTTTGCACAGTGCCTATAATGATTTGGCTGTTACACGATTGTTGGGTGTGCTCCTTTTTGGTTTAGCCCCTTTCAAATTTGAAGCAACCACATTTCTTTTGTTGGATTCTTTGATTTTCTTGGGTTTTTCTTTTCTTCTGAAAATTGTATGTTTGTAGAGATCTTAATCTCTGGCCTGAGTATGCAAGTGAAAAATATTGATAATTAGATTTTGAGACAAAATGTGTTGCATCGAATTAAACTTGCGTGCCTGTTCTTAGGAATTTCCCTCAAAATCCGAGGTATGTGTCATCTAATTGGTCACCTCATTCTTGACAGTCCTATAAAAATCTGTCATGATCAGCCAAACCCTAAACTCTAATCAGGAACAAAAGGTTTCTTTCTTCTCATTACATTGCTGCCTTCTCCTTTTCATTATCTCTTTCTGTTTTCCTTTTTATTTATTTATAATTTTGATCTCATGGTTCTTACAAAATGAGTCAACAGTGACCGCGATGAATTAGCAGTGGCGATTGGCTGCCGCATAGAACCAATATCGAGGATTTGATTTCCAGACGAAATGGCTGTGGATTTCTCCATTTAATAATCCATTGTCACAATATCTGGCAGAATTATTTCTTTTTCATTTTTATTACAAAAAATGAAAATTATTTCATTATACGTAGTGACCTTAGCATTCTCCGTGCATATTTTTTCTTTGGTTTTAGTTCATTATCCTAAACTCTGCCTTCAGCCTTTTCGTATTAAGTTTTTTTTTGTCTATATGTAAGGTTAACCAGAAATCATGTTATATCAAGCAGTTCTAAGTTAAATGTAATGACATTAATTATATATTTTCGTAGATTTTCACTCTTCTAGTTCATACTTTAAAATGTTCTGTTAATTGCTTCATATCGGAAGAATAATCAAATGTAGATATCATTTTATATGATCGAACACATATTAGTATGCAAATGTTTAACCTCTCAATTGATCCTCTGAATACGTAAAATCCAATTGAAATTTCCAATTGGACTGCTCAGATCAATGTTTAGTTGACAGGCAATTGATCCGTCACGTGATTTAATTTTTCTGCATGTATTTTGGGATGCAAGCAATTGTTTGTAATGTCCAACGTGAGTTAATGGCTTTCATGTGAGGGTGTGTAACTTATCGAATATATGTTTTTTGAACAATGTATTGTGTACGAGTTTTTTGTGGGTGAAAAAGCCATAAACCCACTCTTATCCTGTAATAAGGGACCGGTGCAATCGGCTCTTGAATCCCCGGTTTCTTCTTCATGAGCAAAGATGCCTACAACTATTACTACCAGGGGGGTAGTTTCTATGGTGTAGTAGTTGTTGGTTTGACAGACATTTACATATCTGTTTGATTATGGTTAGAAATTGCTAACAATTGATGGTATTTAACAAAGGGCAAATAGAAAACGTATTTGTATCTTGATGTTTTTTGGGGCTACCTGTTTTTTGGGGGAAATTTTTGGGCTACAATTGTTTCTTTATTTTGTCAGTTTTCTTCGTAAAACTTGTTTGTATTTTATCATTTTAATATTAAAGGCTGTTTGATTATATAGGGCATGTTATGGAGTTTTGCGTTTCGTTATGGAAAGTGGTGCCAAGGGATGCGAGGTCAGTTTCCGTTTTTTTTGCATCTATAAACTAGAAATTGAGAAGAGGGCTTCTACCCAATTCGTAACGAACCTTACCTATCTATTATTCTTTAAATAAAATTCTCAGGTCATTGTGAGCGGAAAGCTGAGGGCTCAGCGTGCCAAGTCAATGAAGTTCAAGGATGGTTACATGATTTCCTCTGGTCAACCTGTCAATGAATACATTGACTCAGCTGTTAGACACGTTCTGCTTAGGCAGGTTAGTTATATTGTTTCACCCAGATATTTTATGAGCAGACATATGCTTATACACATACAAGCTCACTTTCTCTAAGATATTTAGAAAAATCTATACCCATTCTGTTATAGGTACAGTCTCATCCCATTTTGTTTCAGCTACAAGCTAATACCAGAAGTGGTTGATTTTTTATAAGGACTATTATATTTATTTATTCGCTAATTAGCCAAACCTATTTTTTAAAAAATAGGGCGTGCTTGGTATCAAGGTGAAGATCATGTTGGCGTGGGATCCTAAAGGCAAAGTCGGACCCCTTACTCCATTGCCAGATCTGGTTACAATTCACGCACCCAAGGACGAGGAAGAGTACATCAGGGCTCCTGTAGTAGTTCCCCAGGATATTGAACTTGGAGCTTAGGGTAGACAATTAGCCCGTTTCAGTTATGCTATCTTTATTGACAGACTTGTACTTTTGGTTGCAGTTACAGTTTTGCTCAGGATTTATGTAGGTTTTATTTATTTTGCTTATGTTTTATTCTTCAAAGTGTGGCAGCGAATTTCTTATTTTGTCTGTGTTTTAATAACTGAATATTATGTTTTTATTATTATTATTATCTATGGTGCTGAAAGAGAAACTCTTGGTTTAACTTGCAACTTTTATTAAGTTTACCTCAATCACTTGATTTTGTTATTATCTTCAGCCTATAGGTGTCAGTTAAATGAATGTCTGTGCATTAGGATATTAGCTCCTCCCCCCCCCCCCCCCCCCTTCAGATACATTAGGATATATTAGCTATTCCGAGATAATTAAAAGTTCGGACATTGTTGTTGATTTTCAATGGATCAACATGGGAATAAGTAGTTTATCAAGTGGAGGATGGAGGATGAAGGTTGACGGTTCCAAATCTCAATTCTAAAAAATGACATGTTGTCTACAGCAGAAGAAATACCTGCAGGTATGCTCAATCTGATAGGTTAGGTATCCTTCAGCGATGACTAGGAGACTTGCATATGGTATTGCAGGCAAAGTTTGTTTATGTGCAAGTCTTGTTTTTGGTTCGGTTTTGCTCTCCCCTGTGCATTTTAGAGTATGGAATTGTGTGTGGCTTTGTGCTGGTAACAAAATGAAAACTACACAGCTTAATGTGAAGGTGACTTTCACTTTCACGCAAGCACAAAGGACCATAGTAGAAAACAGCGGAAGTGCATCCATCATTATGCTATCAGCCGTTGTTCTGGTAATTCAAGATCACCTATACAGTTTGTCTTTTGATTGTCCCCACAAAAACATGGCATCCAAACTTTGAAGCTCTTCATTATTACTGAATAGTTAATGTTGTGTAGGAGCAAAGTTACACGGTTGAAAATATGTGAACCTTGCCAATCTAAATGATGAGCTAGCTTTCCATTTCTTTTTCTTTTAAAAAATGTAACACAACAAACTGTATGTGAAACTAGCCAATTTAAATGATTAGTTTGCCAGACGTACTCTTTAACAACAATTGCAAACACTTGGGCTAATATTCTATATCTACTCTGTCTCACACAGTTTTCCCGTCTACTGTCTTTTCAACTCTTTGCAGAAAAATTGATGCAGTGGAACAATAAAAGACACTTAACAACATGAGAAAACAAGTACAACATGAGAAAACAAGTACATCAGGTGAGTTCATCATCAGGTGTATGATAGTTTTATTAGCTGAAATTTTTTGACTGCATAATTGATATATTAGAGCTATCTTCCCAGATGGTAAAACGATATTTGACAATCATGTAACATATTGAACATGGAGAATGTCTGTTTTCTCTCTCGAATTAATGTAAACTAGTATCATGCACGTGCGATGCACGTGGAGGGAAATGAAAAAGGACAAAAAAAGCACGTGCGATGCACGGGTTTGCTCACAAACAAATTAGGGTTTGTTTGTTTACCAACCCCATCTCTCCCATTATAATAGTTATAGATGTTTGTTTTAACCATTTTCTTTCTTTTTTTCTAAAAAGTCGCGACTTGATTTTACATATTTAGACTAATTTATATGTGTTATTCAATGTGAACAGTTCGGATCGTCGATATGAAGGCGGGAAGGCCGATATTTCTCTCTCTCTCTCTTTCTCGGGAAGGCCTATGCATCGAAGCGTTCAAATAAATGCATATATATGTATTTCGCATCATCTTCATGATGTGTTGAACGCTTTGATGCAAAAGCTAGAGGTCTCCAAATGACTTAAAATTTTGTACATACCATCTAAATAACATGTAGAATGATGTGAACGGTGTGATCAAGATTTGGATGATTCAAATCGCTCATCTCACAAAAAAACACTTCATCTCACCATCTCATAATAGCATGACTCTCTCTCTCTCTCTATATATATATATATAATTTTTAGTCGATCGAGTCATATGCATTGTTAACTACCAGTTGATTTAACACAGCTATTGGTGGGTGTGCATGTGTCGTGGAGGCACTGTACGAAGCTAAACTGACGTACTTACAATTTTGCTAGACCGAGCTGGTTCTTCGGCCCACCCTCCAGGGTTGTTGGAGGGATTTGTTGTTTGTACGCGTCATGTTGCTTCATGTATGTTTTATTTTCTGTCTGTAGTTTGTACTTGGGTCGAGTACTCTGAGTTTGTTTCGTTAAGCCTTTTTAATGAAACAGGTGGCCAGATTCTACCTTTTCACTAAATTAAAAAAAAAAAAAAAAAAAAAAACCCTACCAGTTGATCTTCATAGTTGATGGAAGAGAAACATTTCATGAATTATAAAACGCTACAACGACCATAAACCGAACGTCTTTTTTGTGCCGATTTCTATCAACCGGATTTCTCTTTTAGACTCTATGAAGAACAATTGCTACATGCTGCAAGTCATAACTTGCCTTAAAATTACTGCTCGCTGATGCGCTCGGTGCCTCATATTATTTTACGAACCAGTTTTGAGACAATTTTTTGAGTAAGATCCACTATGAATTAGTGATATATCTTTATAGATGTTTGTCCTCCTTTGTGATTACATCAAAATCATATATCTACTTGATCAAAACGGTTATGGGGTAAATGAGTAATTGTCTTCCCAAAGTGGGATACTTGATGTCTGAAAAATAGTTTGAAGGACTTTAGTCTCACTCTCATATTGAAAATATCATACGCAATAGAAGGTTATATATAGTAAACTCTTTCTTAGCATTGTAAGAAAGCAAGCTAGAAGGCTCTCTCTCGTGTGTGCAGAGGAGCAAATCTCGAATCAAATTACATGCCACTTGTGTGTGCCCTCCCCCACCCCGTGTGGCGTTTATTTCATAAACAGTTTATCTTGCTTATTGTACCCTAGGAGACGGACGCCTCGCCTTTATCGGTTTGAGTTTTATATTTTGTTGTTTCCTTTTATTTTATTTTGTTCAGTTTTTCGAAATCTCCTTCTCCTTCTCTGTTTTATGCCTCTCAATCTAAACTTGCTTTATTGCAAATAATTTTGTAACACCTCATTGGTCTTCACTGCTCATGGATGTAGAGCGAAATAAGAACTATCCATACACCTATTTTTATTTTTTGTATATCACAATTTTTTACAATATATTGTTATCGATATGGGTTAGAAATGACGTGGCCCATCCTGGGCCATAGGATCCCATCAGGATGCACGCACCTCCTGATCCTCCGGATCCGCCACGTCAGCATCGGAAAACCGCCCGGGCGCCTGTCACGTCAGCTCGAAAACCGCCCGGGCGCCTGCCACGTCAGCCCTATACCGCCCGGGTTTCCACCGCTTCAGCCACACGGGCAACCGGGTCCAGACCCGGCCCCAAACGGGTCCAGACCCGGTTGGCTTCCCCTATAAATACCAGACCCTTACCCCTGGATTTAGGTAACCAATCTCCACTAAAACCGTAGTTACTGTACTTTCTACAACATCTAATTAGATTGTCGGAGGGTCTGCCACCGGGACCAACCCCGGTGTTCCTAGACCGTCTGTAGGTACACCAGACCTCGGATCTGAGCCGAGCATCCAGCTTCCACCTCACTCCAGCCTGTCACCGGTACCGTTCGGCCAACCGAGGGTCATCTGCATAGGAGCTTCCTCCTTCAATACAAATCGAGTAAGAACTCACACCTGGTGCATCCACACGCCTCCCAAAAACAAACCACATCAGATTGGCGCCGTTTGTGGGAATCCTCTGCTTCAGACGCCGACCCCAGCTCAGCCGTCCACGGTACCTCGACAATTCGAGCTCTCATGGCGCCTAAATCCACAAGAGCAGTAACCTCTGCGCGTTGGCAGGACTTGCTCCCGCTGGGTGCCGCCGCCGAAGCGCATGCATCCAACCACGGGGAGGCCAATCACGGACCCCGGCCAAGCACCTCCCGTCCGGTCCCACCGGACCTACGGGGAGTGATTGTAAACCGACAGGCTAGCCACAGCAGGGGAAGGGCCGCTTCCAACTCGGCCCCGAGCCATCCAAAACCACCGTCCCAAGGGCGGAGGCCAGCGCTCAGCCGCGTCGGACGGTAACCTTCGGCTCGACCGAACCGTGCCGAGGGAGCTCCGGTCACTCACCAGGAGTTCCACGACTTCCGGAAGGAAATCTTGGGGGCCCTCCGAGGGACCCCCGTCAAGGAAGACGTCCGCCGCTCTCACAGCCAAACGGGTGCCGAGGCCAGCGTGTCCCGCCCCTCGACGATCCCGCCAGAGTATGACGGCGACATCCTGAAGCGCCTCCAAGAAATGGAGGACCGCCTCGACCAATTCGGCAACGACGGTCCTGGAACGGCTCAGGGGTACAGACCTGTCCGACCTCCCTTCTCCACACTCATCCTCCAAGCGGAAATACCCCGTAATTTCCGACCACCTCAGTTCGAGACCTATGACGGCGAGGGCGATCCTGCTGATCACATGGAGGGCTTCAAAACCCTGATGATGATTCACAGCGCTTCGAATCTCCTTCTGTGCCGAGCCTTCCCCGCCACCCTCCGGGGTTCGGCTCGGGAATGGTTTTCCAAACTCACCCCCGGCTCAATATACTCCTTCGATCAACTGGAGGGCAACTTCCTTGACCACTTTGTCACGAGCCGGAAGGCCGAAAGGACAAGTGCGTCCCTACTTGGCCTCCGGTAGAAGGAAGGGTAGTCACTCAGGGTGTTCGTCCGAAGGTTCGCCGCAGAGGCAAGGTCGATCTCCTCCCTCGACCCTGGCATCGCCTCTGCGGCGTTCTGACACAATGTCCGACATGGACAGTTGAAGGCCTCCCTGACAATGAAACCCCCCACCAATTTTCCCGACCTCCTCAATTGGGTCGAGAAGTACATCCGGGCGGAAGGAGCCCTAAACCCAGAAGAATCCAGGGAGGTTCTCGGGAAGGGAAAGCGGAAAGCCGAAGAAGCCGAGCCAGCGAAGAAGGCTCCGAGGGACACGGGCGCCATGAAGACGGCCCCGCCGGTCCCTCACTTCGAAAGGTACACTCCGCTGACGCAGAACATGTTAAGCATTCTCTTAGCAATCAAGGACAGGGACCTCGTACAGTATCCCCCTCGACCGTCCAATAACACCAGCAAGAAGAAGAATCAGCAGTTCTACTGCCGATTCCACTGGGATAACGGGCACGACACAGATCACTGCCGTGCCCTGAAGGACGAGATCGAGGCTCTCATCCAGCGGGGGTACCTCCGGGAGTTCAAACGAGAAGAAGCTCGGGGACAGAGGGACATGAGGAACAGGAGGGCTTCCCCTCCTCCTCGAGCTCCCCAGCAGCTCCCCGAGCGAGACCAGGAATTTGAGGAACCCGAGGGTCAAGCCATATTACACTGCGTCCACGGGGGGCCCATAGGAGGAGAGTCCAACACTTCCCGCAAGGTGTTCGTCAGAGACGTCAATGCCGTCCAGGGCCACCTCTCCCAACAGATCCAGCAACTCCCTGTCTCCTTCTCAGGGGAAGATCTGGAGGGAGTTCGGCTCCCTCACTGTGACACACTCGTCATCAGCCTCGGTATGGCGAACTTCGAAGCTCGGCAAATCCTTATAGACAACGGGAGCTTGGTCAACATTCTGTTCCTCAAAGCCTTCGAGAACTTGGAGCTCTCCCGTGGCAAGCTAAAACCGGCGGGATATACCTTACACGGATTTTCGGGCGTCCCTGTGACAATAGAAGGGATCATCACCCTAGACGTCACGGTAGGTACGACCCCGAACCGAAGAACCGAGTCCATGGACTTCATGGATGTGAATGTCAAAGCAGCCTATAATGCGATACTCGGTCGCTCAGGCCTCTGCTCCTTCCAGGCTGTCCCCTCGACCTACCACCAGAAGATGAAGTTCCCTACCAGTACTAGAGTAGGAGTTGTCCGAGGGAACTAGGAAGCTACTCGCTCATGCTACATGACAGCAATTGGGAGCGGCGTGCTTCCCCTCGACGCTATCGAGATGCAGCCCCAGAGGACCCAGCCGGAGCCCGAACCGGCAGACGAGCTAGAAGATGTCTCGTTCGAGACAGAGGACCCGTCGAAGCACTTCCGAGTAAGTTGCTCCCTCACTCCTCACCTCACGTCCGCCCTCATCAGCTGCATTCGTCGCAATATCGACCGCTTCGCCTGGAAGCCTTTTGACATGCCTGGTATCTCCGAGGGTCTCATCATGCATAAACTCAGTGTGATCCCCGGGTCAAAACCGGTTGTCCAAAAGCGACGTAAGTTCGCTCCGGAGCGACAGCAGGTGGTAAACGCAGAAGTCGACAAGATCCTGTCTACGCGCTTCATCCAAAAGGTCAGCTATCCCGAGTGGCTGGCGAATGTCGTCATGGTCAAGAAGGCGAGCGGGAGCTAGAGGATCTGTATAGATTTTACCGACCTCAACAAGGCGTGCCCCAAGGATCCATTCCCCCTCCCTAGCATCGATGCTCTTATCGACGCAACATCGGGTCACGAGCTTCTATCCTTCATGGATGCCTTCTCAGGCTACAACCAGATCCGAATGTTCCCTCCCGACATCGCCAAGACGTCATTCGTCACAGACCAGGGGCTATACTGTTACCAGGGGCTATACTTGTCAACCGGGTCTTCAAAGAATAAATCGAGCGTAACATGGAGGTGTACGTCGACGACATGCTCATTAAGAGCCGACAGGAGGCAGGATCACGTCGCCGACCTGGAAGAATCTTTTGGGGTCCTTCGAACCCATAACATGAGGCTTAATCTGACGAAGTGTGCGTGCGGTGTCTCCTCGGGAAAATTTCTAGGGTTCATTGTCAGCCAGCGAGGCATCGAAGCGAACCCCGAAAAGATTCAGGCCATAATAGACATGGCCCCTCCCAGGAACGTCAAAGAGGTCCAGAGGCTGATGGGGAGACTGGCGGCCATCGGCCGTTTCCTCTCCAAGTCTGGAGAGAAGTCTCTTCCGTTCTTCAAAGCCCTGCGCGGCACCGGAGGGTTCGAGTGGGGTACTCAACAGCAAGTGGCCTTCGTCCAATTGAAGGAGTACCTCGCAAACCCTCCCCTCCTCAGCAAGCCCGAACCGGGAGAGCCACTCTGGCTCTACCTATCAGCCTCGGAGAAGGTGCTCAGCGCTGTTCTCGTTCGGGAAGAGGAGGGAGCCCAGAAACCTCTATACTATGTGAGCAAGGTCCTACTCGATGCCAAGACCAGGTACTCCAGGATGGAGAAAGTAGCGTACGCCTTGGTCATGGCCTCGCGAAAACTCCGTCCATATTTTCAATCTCATTCAGTCTAGGTACTGACGGACCAGCCCTTGAAAGCCGTGCTCTGCAAGCCTGAGAGCTCGAGTCGACTCGTCAAATGGTCGATCGAGCTCAGCCAGTATGACATTGGCTATCAGCCCAGAACAGCCATCAAAGGGCAGGCCCTCGCGGAATTCATCACGGAATGCACCATCTCCGAGCAACCTGCGAGCAAGGAAGCCGACCAGACATGGAAAGTTTATGTCGATGGCTCCTCCTGTGAAGCAGGTAGCGGGGCTGGCATCATTCTCCGAGGCCCGGATGGTTTCCTTCTCCAGTACTGCCTCCGCCTCAACTTTCCGGCCTCCAACAACGAGGCCGAGTACGAGGCCATGATCGTCGGGCTCATCCTGGCTCATCAGGCCGGTGCCCGACAGATCAGGGCTTTTAGCGACTCCCAGCTCGTGGTCAACCAGATCACTGGGGAGTACGAGGCCCGTAACGATCGAATGATCAGGTACCGAGCCGTTGTCCAACGCCTACTAACGTCCTTCGACGAGTCGGCTATTTTGAGGATCCCCTGGGAACAGAACGTCCAGGCTGACGCCCTGTCAAAGCTGGCTTCCTCATCCTTCGAGGGTCTCGACCGCACGGTCCTGATCGAAGTCCTATTGAAGCTGAGTACAGACATCCCGGAGGTCCTGTGTATTGAAGACGAAGCTCCCCCCGATGACTGGACCACTCTTATCAGGAGATTTCTAATCAAAGGAGAGCTTCCCGAAGACCGAGCCGAGGCAAGATGGGTCAGGGCTCGAGTAGAAAGATTCACGGTAATCAACTCTACCCTCTTTAAAAGGTCCTACACAACATCGGATGGCCGACCCTATCTCCGCTGTCTCACCCCAGATGAAGCTAAATATGCTCTCAAGGAGCTACACGAAGGAATCGGCGGATGCCACATGGGAAGCCGCTCGCTACTACTGGTCCACCATGTTGCAAGATGCCCTCGCCCTGGTGAAGAAGTGCGGTCCCTGCTAACGGCTCTCCCCCATCAAAAGGGCTCCGCAAGCAAATTTCCGCTCTGTGGCCAGTCCGACCCCCTTTGCCATGTGGGGGATGGATCTGGTAGGCCCCTTCCCGAAGGCAACGGGGCAACGAAAGTTTCTCATAGTGGCAATCGACTACTTTACAAAGTGGATCGAGGCTGAGCCATTGGCAACGATCACCGAGCAACAGACTCAACAGTTCTTCTGGAAACACATCGTCTGTCGATTCGGGATCCCTCAAGTGCTCATCACGGATAATGGGACTCAATTTGCGAGAAAGCATTTTCGCAAGTTCTGCGAAGATCTCGGGATCCAGCAGCACTTCTTCTCGGTGTGTCATCCCTAGTCCAACGGCCAGGCAGAGAACGCAAACCGTCAGATTCTCGACGGCCTCAAGAAGCGACCCGATAATTCCTCTAAGGGTTATGGGCCGACGAACTGCCAAGTGTTCTCTGGGCCCACCGAACGACAAAGAGGATCCCGACAGGAGGATCGCCCTTCAATCTGACATACGGCGCTGAGGCCGTCATTCCCCTGGAGATCGGGTTTCCCTCGCCCCGGATCATGGCTTTCGACGAGGCAAGTAACTCTTTACAGCTACGAGCCAACCTGGATCTCATAGACGAGGTCAGGGAGAAGTCGACCATTAGAAGGAGCATCTACCAGCAAAGGATTGAAAGGTTCTACAACAAGAAGGTGCGCCCAATTGACATCAAACTCGGAGATCTTATCCTCCGAAAGCTGGCGGTATCCAATCTCGGCCAGAAGAGAAAGTTGGCACCAAACTGGGAGGGCCCCTACAAAGTATCAGAAGTCGTACGCCTAGGCACTTACCGCCTGACCAATGCTAAAGGCAATCCCATCAAGAGGCTCTGGAACGCGGAACACCTTATCAAGTTCTTAGGGGGAGAGTAGCCTCCATATAAATCGTCAAGATTGTAATCGGCACGTCGTGCCTTGTCTTTTGTAAAATTAAAATGTATTGTAAATATGCCAGCTTTCTTAAAACAAGCACGCAGCTTCTTATTTTGTTACAAATAAAGAACATGTCTCAGGCTCGGCGCTCGGATAGCATCGCGAGCCAGAAAAGCTTCCCTTACAAGCTTGGGGCTCAGCGCTCGGATAGCATCGTGAGCCAGAAAAGCTTCCCTTACAAGCTTATTGCTCGGCGCTCGGATAGCATCACGAGCCAGAAAAGCTTTCCTTACAAACTTGGGGCTCGGCGCTCGGATAACATCGCGAGCCAGAAAAGCTTCCCTTACATGCTTATTGCTCGACGCTCGGATAGCATCGCGATCCAGAAAAGCTTCCCTTACAAGCTTATTGCTCGGAGCTCGGATCGCATCGCGAGCCAGGAAAGCTTCCCTTACAAGCTTACTACTCGGAGCTCGGATAACATCACGAGCCAGAGAAGCTTCCCTTACAAGCTTGGGGCTCGGCGTTCGGATAGCATCGCGAGCCAGAAAAGCTTCCCTTACAAGCTTGGGGCTCGGCGCTCGGATAGCATCGCGAGCCAGAAAAGCTTCCCTTACAAACTTGGGGCTCGGCGCTCGGATAGCATCGCGAGCCAGAAAAGCTTTCCTTACAAGCTTGAGGCTCGGCGCTCAGATAGCATCGCAAGCCAGAAAAGCTTCCCTTACAAGCTTGAGGCTTAGCGCTCGGATAGCATCGCGAGCTAGAAAAGCTTTCCTTACAAGCTTGGAGCTTGGCGCTCGGGTGGCTCGGCCTGTTTGGTTTTTTGGTAACGTGCATCCAATCAAACAAAACAACATCTACACGCCCATGCCGTCTTTTCCTGAGAACAAGTGCGGGATCTCGGCATCGATCCCGAGCAAGGCTGGGGCCTTCTTCAAGGCACCACGACCTTGGCGCTCGGCGGCGACCCTCTGCTATGCCTTCCACTGGCTTTCTCACCGGTTTGGGGGCTCGGCATCCGTCCCTCGCTCGGTTTGGGCCTCTTCAAGCCCATCAACCTATGTACGAGGCGACATCCGTCAGCAACGCCCGCACCGTCTTTCCAGAGAACAAGTGCGGGTGCTCAGCGTCGGCCCCGAGCAAGGCGGGTGCCTTCTTCAAGGCTCCACGACCTTGGCGCTCGGCGGCGACCCTCTGCTACGCCTGCAACTGTCTTTCTCACCGGTATGGGGGCTCGGCATCCGTCCCTCGCTCGGTTTGGGCTTCTTCAAGCCCATCAACCTATGTACGAGACAATATCTGCCAGCCATGCCCGCACCGTCTCTCCTAAGAACAAGTACGGGAGCTCGGCTTCGACCTCGAGCAAGGCAGGGGGCCTTTTTCAAGGCTCCACGACTTTGGCACTCGGCGGCGACCCTCTGCTACGCCTACAACTGGCTCTTACCAATATGGGGCCTCGGCAAACCGGAGCAAGGCCGTAACTTTCTTCAAAGCCGCTCAACCAACACGCTTGGTTACGACCTACTACCATGTGTTAACAAATTTTTTATTAAGGATTAAAGTGTCCGCCTTCGGCAGACGCCCCGAGCTTCGAGTCGATTTATTGACCACCCTCTCACCCGCGAAAAACTCGGGGTTTACGGCTTTCACAAGCCTAAACCCCGAATTGTTCGAGGGTGGCAGGGGGGCCATTGACCCTCTGCTCTCTTCGTCCCGAGCCAAACATTCTGAGCCTTCGAGCTGTTAAGCTGACCATTCTCTCGCCCACGAACAACCCGGGGTTTCCAGCTCTTACGAGCCCAAAACCCCGAATTGTTCGAGGACGGCAGGAGAGCCACCACGCTTCGGCTCTATCCGAACCCCCGAACCGATCGGTCGGCCTACCGCTCACCAACAAATAACCCGGGGTCTCATGGCTCTAACAGCCTGAACCCCGAATAGTCCGAGGGTGATCGGTGTGCCTCCGATCCGGAGTATTCGGAAATATTTTGTTCTCTGGGCGCCCGCCTTCGGTAGGCACCCGAATCAAGCAACTCATTGCCTGACAACCAACAAGGGGAGTGGGGATTATATCGCCCCCTGAGGCCTACATTTATTGCGTCTCGAAATATGAAACGACGGAAGGCGAAACGTGGCCATAAATGCTCATGGGAATGCAAAACGTCGCTAGTTATTGCTCATCAAAAAGCTAAACGCCGCGACATTCCAGCCCGTTGCAACCAGTCACTTCGGAGCCGACCCCTGCACAACGAGCTCGGCAACCGTCCCTAGCAACCGAGACAATCAGAGCACAGGAAATCAAATGTTCTTATTTTTACTCATTGCTTACAATTCAATGAACGTCGGTACAAATATAAGGAAAAAGCTCACAACTCACTCGCACTCGGTTGGGAACTCGAATTCAGGGCTCCTATCATGCTCGGCCCGACCGGCCTGGGAAGATACTCCCGCCACCGAGCTTCCCGCATCGTCTGGCTGGGCCTTGTCCAATAAAAATGTTGAAGACCGCCCCGGGATTGAGTTGCTTGCCTCTTCGATCAGACCCGCGCCCAGCACAAGCTTCAGCCGGCGAATCTCCAACTCCTTCTCCACAACGGCCTCGCGAAGAAAAGACTCCGAAGCCGAGCGCCTGCTTGAGGCATCCGAGGTGGACCAGTCCGTCTCGATTACCCACCAGTCCCGATCGGCTACGGCTTTCTTCAGACGGGCCACCTCCAGACCGAGCTCTCTGGACTTGTTCAGAAAATAATTCTTAGCGGCTGCTCGGTCCCGAGCCTGCTTTCGTTGGCAAGCCAAAACTGCCTCCCAGGCCTCCTCCCCCGCTCGAACCAAAGGTACATCGGCAGAAACAGGGTCGGTGACCCGGGTCCCATGCGTCTACCAAAAGACGAAAGCAAACATCACAAAAAACACAAGTCTCAAAGGGTTGGCCCAAAAAAGTAAATTTCATTTCTTTTCAAAAAATTGATACAAAAGCCGTGGTGGCCAGTCCGCTCGAGACATTTACATCAAAATAAAGAAGAGAGAAAGGAACAAAAACAACTAGTCTATTCTTGAGGGGGGGTGGCACCTCTTCTTCGCCCTGGACGCCCCCCGACTCACCGCCACCAGGGGTCAGCGGAAGATCCTCCTGCCATCCATAGCAGAGGTGGTCCACGCTCTGCTCGGGGTAGATCTGCTTAAAGTGGGACTTGGTCTGTTCGTACGCCTCGTCCTGTGCCACCATCACAGTCTCCCCCAAAGCTGCCTCCATCCTCTGCAGGGCCTTCCTCCCCTTCTCCGCCTCGGCCGCGATCTTCCCTTCGAGATGCTCTACGTCCTCCTTATGGATTTTGTAGAGCGATTCTATCTGAGCTTCGTGGACGACCACCATAGTCCGAGCCTCTTTCAGCTCGTCCGTGACCTTGTTCAGCTCGCGGAGGTACATGTCTGCATTCCTCCTCTCAATGTATATCTCCTTCTCCAAGCACTTGTGGAAGTGCTGGCCTTGGAGCATCGCCTGTTCGAAGAGAAAAAGATCAGAAAAACTTCACCAAGTTCAAAAGAAAAACATTGTCGAGCCAACGTACCGAGAGGTGCGCCTGGGACCACCGCATAAAGGCCTGGTCCGCCGTCTGCGCCGCCAGGGCCATCAGATCGCGCTCGGTGGCGGCCTTCGAGACGAACTCGATCGACACAGGCCCATCGAGCAGAGAATCCCCCCACACGATCGACCAATCAGGAGCAAAAGGTAGCGTACCCTGCTTGCCCACCATCTCCGCGGCGATCGGTCGTGTAGGTGGGAGCCCCTTTTTCGGGGCATCAACTGTCTTGCCCGAGCCGCCCCCAGCATCCCGAGCTGCCCTCGACGAATGGGAGTGATGCTTCTTGGCCTTCTTCGCCGGGGAAGGCTCCTCGGCCACCGGGGCCGGCCCCTTGGCGGACCCTCCGGCATGTGCAGCCAGCTTCTCCTTCTTGGCCGCTATGCTCTCCTACTCGACCCTCTTCTTCTTCTCTGTCCTCGCCCTCTCGGCCACGGCGAGCAATGCCTTCCTATCATCCACCTGTTGAGTAGTCATCCCTGCAAAAACAGAAAGGAGAAGAGCTAATGTTAACACGAAGGCAGAAAGATGCACAAATTCGGAAAGAAACATACTAGGATCGGCAGGACTCAGTCCGGCTCGGGCGAGGTGTATCTCGGTCACTCGAGGCCATGCGATACTATGCCCCCCGACTATCTTCTCTACCTTCTTCCACTCCTTGGCGGTCAAGTCGTTCCGCTTCGGAGGCTTGTGATTCGGCTTGACGAAGTTCCACCTGGTCGGAATTCCTCAAGATCTCCCAGTCCGAACCACACAATACTTTTCTTTCCACCCCTTGATAGAGTCCGGATGGCCGTGCATGACCTTCTTGTGCGGCCTCGGTGAAAAGTAAAAAATCCCCTTCTGATCTCCGAGCGAGCTGATCCCAAGAATGGCTCGGAAATACGTCAACCT
This sequence comes from Hemerocallis citrina, assembly GCA_017893485.1. Lineage (NCBI taxonomy): Eukaryota > Viridiplantae > Streptophyta > Magnoliopsida > Asparagales > Asphodelaceae > Hemerocallis > Hemerocallis citrina. The sequence continues at coordinate 294,902 of JACEHZ010000333.1, read as the reverse complement.
CGGCGTCACTCCCTTCTCTTGGCACTTCAGTATAAAGCAAACTAGATGCTTCCAAGAGTTCGAGCCATACTGCATGGGGCATAGCTTCGCCCAGTTCAGAACCCTCTTAACGAAGGGGTGCAGGGGCAGCCTCAGCCCCGAGAGGAAGGCATCCTCAAGGAACATACAATAACCCGGCGCCAGAGCCGTGGTCGGCCAAATACCTGGGCTCGGAATGAAGACCTCGAACTCCCTCGGAATAAAGTAGGCGGCCCTCAGGATGTTGAGATATTCCGCCTTCAAGACACAAGGGATGCTATCCATGCGAATCTTCACCCGAGTGTCTTCGCCCGGAACTGGAGGGATTGGTTCGATGTCCTTGATATCATCAGGATACATCCGAATCGATCCTAGATTTTTGAAGGAGACTCGGGGAAACTCAAGACCCAGTCTCGGTGTGTACTCATCTGGTGAGGAAGGGCTGTGTGGGATGGTCAATACCTTCTTTTTCCGACGAGGGCGAGCCTTCCGCTCGGGAGACGGCGTCGACAAAGGGGGAAGGGGTGGGAGGTCTTCTTTGACCCCGACTGACCTTCCCGCCGTGCCCTGGCCAGCGCCTTCTTGAGCAACCTCCCGTTCGTCGACATCATCCTCCTCATCATCAACATCCTGGACCTCGGGATACTGATCCTCCTCGTCTTCCTCCTCACCCTCGGTACCCTGCTCCTCCTCTTCCTCGTCGCCCTCCTCCTGATCCTGCTGATCCTGCTCCTCCTCGTCCTCGCCGTCCCCCTCATCCCCTTCCTCCTCTTCGCCCTCATCCATGGGCTCCTTTCCCGGCCTTATAGACCTCAATAGGGACACCACGAAGACTACGTTGTCACCATCGTCCAACCTAGGGTCGGTCAGGACCTCCTCCTTCACCTTATACTTGCTCAAAGACGAGGACGTCTCTGGCTCAGATTCCTCCGTGGAACGGCCTGACGAGCTAGTCTCGGACCGCGACATTACTAAAAAGAAAAGTACTAACCTGGAGCGTAGGAATATACGGTCACCAGAAAGTATCGCCGACGGCAAAGTAAGATCCTGCTCTTGTTAAAATTGGAATGTGAATAAAGAAGTGAAGAAGAAAAAATGAGAAGGGGGAAAAGGATTTATAAGGAGAAAGCGATTCCTCGATTTCCGCAAAAAATATCTGGCTATTGGATCTTAACTGCCAAGATCTAACAACCACCAAGATCTAGAAACGCCTCGATCCTTGCGCTCCTGACGTCAGCAATGGGCGTAAAATTACCCCCCTACCCCCCCAGACTTTTTTCGACAAGTCAAGAGGGCTCGGAGCTCGGATGGTATCGCGAGCCAATAATTCCTCTTCTATTTCACAGAAGGGCCGACGCTCGGATAGCATTGCGAGCCACACCGCTCTCTCTGTTTCTCAAGGGTGCTCGGAGCTCGGATGATATCGCGAGCTTATAATTCTTCTTCTATTTTCACAGAAGGGTCGACGCTCGGATAGAATCGCGAGCCACACCGCTCTCTCTGTTTCTCAAGGGAGCTCGGAGCTCGGATGGTATCGCAAAATGAAAATTCCTCTTCTATTTCACAGAAGGGTCGATGATCGGATAGCATCGCGAGCCACACCGCTCTCTCTGTTTCTCAAGGGAGCTCGGAGCTCAGATGGTATCGCGAAACGAAAATTCCTCTTCTATTTCACAGAAGGGTCGACGATCGGATAGCATCGCGAGCCACACCGCTCTCTCTGTTTCCTAAGGAAGCTCGGAGCTCGGATGGTATCGCGAGCCAATAATTCCTCCTCTATTTTCACAGAAGGGTCGACGCTCGGATAGAATCGCGAGCCACACTGCTCTTTCTGTTTCTCAAGGGAGCTCGGAGCTTGGATGGTATCGCGAAACGAAAATTCCTCTTCTATTTCACAGAAGGGTCGACGATCGGATAGCATCGCTAGCCACACCGGTCTCTCTGTTTCCCAAGGAAGCTCGGAGCTCGGATGGTATCGCGAGCCAATAATTCCTCTTCTATTTTCACAGAAGGGTCGACACTTGGATAGCATCGCGAGCCACACCGCTCTCTCTGTTTCTCAAGGGAGCTCGGAGCTCGGATGGTATCGCGAAACAAAAATTCCTCTTCTATTTCACAGAAGGGTCGACGATTGGATAGCATCGCGAGCCACACCGCTCTCTCTGTTTCTAAAGGAAGCTCGGAGCTCGGATGGTATCGCGAGCCAATAATTCCTCTTCCATTTTCACAGAAGGGTCGACGCTCGGATAGCATCGCGAGCCACACCGCTCTCTCTGTTTCTCAAGGGAGCTCGGGCTCGGATGGTATCGCGAAATGAAAATTCCTCTTCTATTTCGCAGAAGGGTCGACGATCGGATAGCATCGCGAGCCACACCGCTCTGTCTGTTTCCCAAGGAAGCTCGGAGCTCGAATGGTATCGCGAGCCAATAATTCATCTTCTATTTTCACAGAAGGGTCGACGCTCGGATAGCATCGTGAGCCACACCGCTCTCTCTGTTTCTCAAGGGAGCTCGGAGCTCGGATGGTATCGCGAAACGAAAATTCCTCTTCTATTTTCACAGAAGGGTCGACGCTCGGATAGCATCCCGAGCCACACCGCTCTCTCTGTTTCTCAAGGGAGCTCGGAGCTCGGATAGTATCGCGAAACAAAAATTTCTCTTCTATTTTCACAGAAGGGTCGACGCTCGGATAACATCGCGAGCCACACCGCTCTCTCTGTTTCTCAAGGGGGCTCGGAGCTCGGATGGTATCGCGAGCCAATAATTCCTCTTCTATTTCACAGAAGGGTCGACGCTCGGATAGCATCGCGAGCCACCCCGCTTTCTCTGTTGCTCAAAGGGAGCTCGGAGCTCGGATGGTATCGCGAGCCAATAATTCATCTTCTATTTCACAGGAGGGTCGACGCTCGGATAGCATCGCGACCCACACTGCTCTCCCTGTTGCCCAACGAAGCTCGGAGCTCGGATGGTATCACGAGCCAATAATACCCCTTCTATTACATAGATGGGCCCGGAGCTCGGATGACACCGCCAGCCCCAACTACCCTCCGCTACTTCAGAGGGGCTAGGAGCTCGGATGACACCGCGAGCCCCAACTACCCTCCGCTGCTTAGAGGGGCTCGGAGCTCGGATGACACCACGAGCCCCAACTACCCTCCTTTAACCTCGAGGGGCTCGTCTACCGACCCCCTACTGCTCGACAAACCGAGCCCCAACAGGAAACCTCGACGTCCCCTCGCTCTTCCAACTAGCGAGGGGGTCGCCCACCGACCCTCGTAGGTCACCCGCCGACCCCTAGTGCTCGACAAATCGAGCCCCAACGGGAGGCCTCGTCGTCCCCTCGCTCTTCCAACTAGCGAGGGGATCATCTGCCGACCTTTGGAGCTCGTCCGCCGATCCCTAGGGCTCATCTGCCGACCCCAAGCCTCGGCGAGCTTCGCTCCGACTCTCCAACACTCGGCATCCCGGCGTCCAGCGCCAACTCCAACAAGGGATCCCTTCCTAACCCCTGGCCTCTTCCAGAAATGGCAAGTCCTGCTTTCTCACCGCAACATCCCCCCTGCTCTCCCTACAAAGGCAAAGAATCACTCCTACACGGCCAGCTCACCTAGCCCTACAGGAGTGTGGGGCTTGTGATATGGGTTAGAAATGACGTGGCCCATCCTGGGCCACAGGATCCCATCAGGATGCACGCACCTCCTGATCCTCCGGATCCACCACGTCAGCATCGGAAAACCGCCCGGACACCTGCCACGTCAGCTCGGAAACCGTCTGGACACCTACCACGTCAGTCCTATACCGCCCGGGTTTCCACCGCTTCAGCCACACGGGCAACCGGGTCCAGACCCGGCCCCAAACGGGTCCAGACCCGGTTGGCTTCCCCTATAAATACCAGACCCTTACCCCTGGATTCAGGTAACCAATCTTTCCTCCACTAAAACCCTAGTTACTGTACTTTCTACAGCAGCTAACTAGATCGTCGGAGGGTCTGCCACCGGGACCAACCCCGGTGTTCCTAGACCGTCTGCAGGTACACCAGACCTCGGATCCGAGCCTCCTGATCCGAGCCGAGCATCCAGCCACCACCTCACTCCAGCCTGTCACCGGTACCGTTCGGCCAACCGAGGGTCGTTTGCATAGGAGATTCCTCCTTCAATACAAATCGAGTAAGAACTCACACCTGGTGCATCCACACGCCTCCCAAAAACAAACCGCATCAGTTATCTTTTTATATATCTTAGTTTCATTTTTTTTTAATTATAAAGAGGCATTTCCCTTAATTAAAAGTTCTCCTGAAATAATGCTCATAGTTCTCCTTTTTTACTACTAATTACTTTTTCTTTTTTTCTTTTTTCTTTTTTCTTTTTTCTTTTCTCTCTTCCCTTTTGGGTATAATTCCTTATTTTGGTCAATAAAGTAAGAATTTGAAGAATATGCTGAGAAAGCCAAGACGCTACCAGCATGTGCTTCAAATGAGAACAAACTGGCTCGATCTGTATGGCTTCTTAAAGCAAGCAAGCAAGCGACTGTTGGGCCGGTCAATACTAGTATCTATGTATGTACGTACTTCTTGCACGACCAAAAAATTATTTGATCCGGTTCTTAGTTCTTACACACACAAAAAAACAAATGAATCTCTGGTAGTTGTTTACAGACAAATGGATATTATTTCCATGCTAAATTATGTGTGCTCATTTTATATTTTGCGTCAATTATAATTATGATAACTGATACTCGATAGTGTAAATTTCATTTGCACATCATGATAGATCTCAAAAGCCACATAGGAATATTAATTCATTTTTTTTTTTTTTTATTGACCGTTCAAATGATTTACAGATTTTACACATTCATTCATGAATTTGTAGGGATTAACATAGAATTTGATAGTGATTCCTGATCGCTAATTAAACATTCAATTCATCAATATATGTAAGTTTCAGCTTTTTTTTTTAACGAGACTGTAACTCATTGTCTTTACTAGTAATTTACACTTGCGATCCGCATTTTAATAATTTATAAAAATAAAAATAAAAACTCACGTAGGGAGAACTTGAACTTGCAATCTTATTTATATTAATTATATACGTGTGTTTCACATGTTAGTAGATTTACAAATAACACTAAAAATTTCTCCCATTATAATATTAGATATTAGAGATGTTTTTTTCAGAACACTACAAAACATGTGCGATTTACCGGCGTATATTTCCCGGCGTTTTACCGTTCGCGCCGGGGTAGGGAGCGACCAGGAATGGGGCATCAGATTGGATGGTTATACACCAGCGGCCTCTATAAAACGCCGGGGAATCATGATATTCACCAGCGTTTTATTTGTACACGCCGGTGAAGGGTATTATTCACCGGCGTTTTAATAACACACGCCGGGAAATATACAGATACATTCACCGGCGTTTGTAATTTAAAACGCCGGTGAATTAACTGAGATAAATCCCCGCGTACCCTAACATTTCGCTTGCTAATTTTCCAAATCCAATTTTCACGCCTTCGTTTTCCCTCCTCCCTCTCTCTACTTCGCGCGCTTCGCCTCCGTCCCTTCGTCATCTTCGACAGCCCAATTCGATTTTCCTCCTCCCTCTCTTTATTTCGCGGTGAATTTGCGATTGAAAAGCACCGCTCGTCGCCCCGCTCACTCTCTATCTCCTACGCCCCGCTCGTCGCCCCCCTCTCTCTTCGGTAATTTCTCTTGATTTCTCTCTTTTTCACTGTCAAAGATGCTGAATTCATGCATCTGATTGTCATCTTAGCATGATTTTTTTACTAAAATGGGTTCACTGTCAACTAAGGATGCTAGCTGTATACCAGAATTCTCCAAATTTGTACAAGAATTGGGTGAGAACAAACCTTGTGCAGGCTTCTTTTGTAGCCACAAACATTAATGGTTTAGTTGGGATGAAGAATTAATAGAGAAACATATATACTTAGATACCGGAAATTTTCATTTTCTTTCACTGTTAAAGAAGTTGAATTCATGCATCTCATTGCCATCTTACCATGATTTTTTTACCAAAGTAATGGGTTCACTGTCAATGTTTGGATACTGTAAGTATACCAAAATCCTCCAAATCTGTACAAGAATTGGGTGAGAACAAACCTTGTGCATGCTTCTTTTGTAGCCACAAACATCAATGGTTTAGTTGGGGTGAAGAATTAATAGAGAAACATATATGCTTAGATACCGGAAATTTTCATTTTCTTTTACTGTTAAAGAAGCTGAATTCATGCATCTCATTGTCATCTTAGCATGATTTTTTTTACCAAAGTAATGGGTTTACTGTCAACTAAGGATACTGTAGGTATACCAAAATCCTCCAAATCTGTACAAGAATTGGGTGAGAACAAACCTTGTGCAGGCTTCTTTTGTAGCCACAAACATCAATGGTTTAGTTGGGGTGAAGAATTAATAGAGAAACATATATGCTTTGATACGGGAAATTTTCATTTTCTTTCACTGTTAAAGAAGCTCAATTCATGCATCTCATTGCCATCTTACCATGATTTTTTTACCAAAGTAATGGGTTCACTGTCAATGTTTGGATGCTGTATGTATACCAAAAATCCTCCAAATCTGTACAAGAATTGGGTGAGAACAAACCTTGTGCAGGCTTCTTTGGAGCCACAAACATCAATGGTTTAGTTGGGGTGAAGAATTAATAGAGAAACATATATGCTTAGATACGGAAAATTTTCATTTTCTTTCACGGAGGGCCCATAGATGGGGTCCCTCCGTGATGTGTGCTCACTTGTCAATTCTTTTGGGATGCTAGTCTCAACCGGCGCGGAGCGACTATGTCGCGCTAGAGTATCCTCCCGCGCCGGTTGTCGCGAAAACCGTAGATTTTGGGTGCAAGTGAGTGAGTTTAGTGGTTCGGTTTGGGGCCAGGTGATGGGGTGTGGGATTTGGGTATGGTTGGTCTGGAGTTTCCTTCGATGTCTCCGGTGAAGTCTGCACAGCACCTACTATCGGGCTATTGAGTTCACTTCAGCTTAGACCACTGACTCGTAACAGCGTCGTTTCTTCCCCTGAAGTGGGAGTATGAGTCGAGATAAGTCTGTTTGGTGAGAAATCGTCGGAGAGAGCTTGAGCGTGAGAGAGGTGAAGGTATCCTCTACATGGCTCTCTCTTGAGTGTGGTGATTGATGGGGTGAGCGAGATAGTTGTGTGGTAAGAAATCGCCTGAGAAAGCGCTATCGTGTTAGAGGTTAAGGTATCCTCTTCACGGCTATCTCTTTGGTAGCGGCTGTGGGAGCTACTGGCACGTTTGTAGGAGTTGTGGTGGAGAGGGTGGGAGGGTGCGATCGTTGTGCGTGTGCCGGAAGGTCAGTTTTCGTTCTGCGGGGCTTGGGCCCAAAGATGGGGTCCCCCAGCGAGGTGAAGGCAGGGATCGGCGGGTGATAAAATTCTGCCAGACTTGTTTCAGGTGGGTGTGCATGTGCTGTGGAGGCACTGTACGAAGCTAAGCTGACGTACTCACAATTTTGCTGGACCGAGCTTGTGTGTCGGCCCACCCTCCAGGGTTGTTGGAGGGAGTTGTTGTCTGTATGCGTCATGTTGCTTCATATATGTTTTATTTTTTGTATGTAGTTTGTATTTGGGCCCAGTACTCTGGGTTTGTTTCGTTATGCACTTATTAATGAAACAGGGTGGCCTTATTCCACCTTTTCCCTCAAAAAAAATACTAGTATCTATGTATGTACGTACTTCTTGCACGACCAACAAATTAATTGATCCGGTTCTTAGTTCTTACACACACAAAAAAACAAATGAATCTCTGGTAGTTGTTTACAGACAAATGGATATTATTTCCATCTCTACTACTATAATGGGAGAACCCCTTAGTCAGTAACCGCGTCAGTAACCCAACCCGTGCAACGCACGGATTGGGTTACTTTGGTAAATATTTTCGAAAGTGGACCTGTTTGGTAAATATTTTCGAAGGTGGATCAGTTTGAAAATTATTTTCTTTTTAATTATGGACTAACTTGGGACAATATTTTCGAACGTAGACCTGTTTTGTAAATATTTTCGAAAGTGGATCGGTTTGGAAATTATTTTCTTCTTACTCTTTTCATGATCCTTCAATTTTTTCCACGTGCACGTGTGCACGTGTATAATACTAGTGCTAAATTATGTGTGCTCATTTTATATTTTGTGTCAATTATAATTATGATAACTGATACTTGATAGTGTAAATTTCATTTGCACATGATAGATCTCAAAAGCCACATAGGAATATTACTTCCCTTTTTTTTTTTTTATTGACCGTTCAAATGATTTACAGATTTTACACATTCATTCATGAATTTGTAGGGATTAACATAGAATTTGATAACCACCACAAGTGGCCTGGTGGTAAAGAGCGATGGGATTTGGAGTGTGCTCCTCCAAAGGTCCTGGGTTCGAACCCTATCGTCACGGGTCTGGGAGTAGTCTGAACCGTAGAGGGGGATGGATACCCAGTCATCAAAAAAAAAAAAACATAGAATTTGATAGTGATTCCTGATCGCTAATTAAACGTTCAATTCATCAATATATGTAAGTTTCAGCTTTTTTTTTAACGAGACTGTAACCATTGTCTTGTCTTTACTAGTAATTTACACTTGCGATCCACATTTTAATAATTTATAAAAATAAAAATAAAATCTCACGTAGGGAGGACTTGAACTTGAAATCTTATTTATATTAATTATATACGTGTGTTTCACATGTTAGTAGATTTACAAATAACACTAAAAATTTCTCCCATTATAATATTAGATATTAGAGATGTTTTTTTCAGAAGAAAAAACAGCTAGCCGGTCTTCATTCTTTTCATGCAATTAAATACGTACATTTGACATATCTTTATTGCTAACCGCTTTAAGGATCTTAAGGTTTATACGAAACTTATCTCTTTCCCCCGATTGGGTGTTAACAAGGCTCATCCACTTACTGCTTCAGCGGCATCTTCGTTAATCTTGAATTCGAGTTCTAATGAAGGATTGTTTAAATCCTTTGCCTCGCGCCACTCTTGGCGCTGCAGTGCGATGGGGCTTGCCCTGCATCGCAGCTCTTCGGTCCCTCAGGCACCAACTGCCAATGCATTTATTGATTTTAAGGTTCCTTCTTTAGTCTATCATTATCCTTGTTCTATGTTGATCTCTTCGCCCAATCTTCCTACGTTTTTCCTACATTTCCCGGGATGCATCTTTTCGATGTATCAAGTTTTAGGGTTTCAATCTTGGATACATCATCTCCTCTCGGGGGTGAGGATTTTCCTGCACCCCTTTTCCCTCAGTTTTCTCTTTCCCTCGTCTTGCTTCATCAAAGATGAAGATTCCTTGCCTGCCCCGGATGCAATTTCTATTAGGGTTATATACTGAAAGCATCACTTTTGTATTAACTTTATTTCCTTATTTTTTTTGAGTGAGAATCATATGGGCATATGTTTGCATATTGTGTTTATTATAATATTAATGCAAGTATCTGATATTCTATAAGGTTGATAATATGGTGTGAGGTGACACACAGAAGATCATATTATCAGTTCCCTATGAAATATATAAATAGTTCACAACCTAGACAGACTTGGATAATCCATTGGAAAGGTTGTAGTGTAATCTGGTATTAGTCTATCTTGACTATAGGTTTACACTAGTACACTTTGTGTGTATTGAACAGGACCACTTGAGGTTGTTCTCTTTGTACTGACTATAAAAGAGAACAAACACCTCTGTTATTATGGATGCTTATGCTCTTAATCCAGATATAATAACAGACATGTATATGCAGTGTGCATTACTTTGACTCATAAAAGAGTGAGATTCATTATGGATCAACAACCTCTATGAATTGGGTAATAGCATTGTATGTATGATGGGTTGTTGATTGTAAAAGGAATCCATGTTCCGATACGTCGGGTTGATGATGTCCCCTTAAGGAGCTCATAAGGATTGTCATGTAAACCCTGCAGGTGGATTACATCCGACATGACAAATAAAGTTGAGTGGTACTACTTAAGGATAAAAGATGTTGATCAATATAGTTGTCAGTAACTTAATTTGATCGACGGACATTCGATATCTTAACATGGGGAGCTCAACGAGCATATAATAAAAGGAGCCCATAAATATAATTTGGGATTAGAAAGGTAGTGCAACAATAGATCCTTAGTGGACCGAGCTATTGTTAATGGACCTAGGTTGTGTGTTCGGGCTGAACACGGGATACCCAGATTCGTTAGGAGACCTAACCCTAATTTCTCCTCATGGTCCCTGCCGTAGCCTTATATATATCCTCTATTTCTCTGGCAGTCATTGATCATCTGAAATATAAGATTTTTTCTCTAAATTCATGATTCACGTAAGGAGAGAAAGAGAGGTCAGCCAAGGAGAAGAAAGGTGGGAGATCGTCGCCCACACGACGTCCAACCCGAGGAAGGAATACGTGCAGAAGATCTTGGGGTCGCTGTTGTCTTCTTCTCATCGCAGGTATAATTCGTGAACCCTAGATTCCGCTATATAGGGTTAGATCACGTATTTAATCTGTTAATCTTTTATGATCGATACGCACACCAATCCGTAGTCCTGGGAATCATCTCAGTTCCATCAATTTCGTCCCCTTTGGTGAAGGTAGCTCTGCCCCCCATTAAGCGGAAATACAACAAGAAAGTCTTCAATAAAGTACAGATACGTGTGAATCCTCGTATTCTTGCTAGGAAAGCAGCTTCCGTATCGTCTCTCCAGCTTGTGCACAGTTGAGCTGTCGTCCTCCTCGCCTTCCTCAGTCTAGGCAGACAGGCTTATCCTTTTTGCGCTTCTAGAGTGTTTCTTGGTTTGCTGAGCCGACTTTGGGCCCCGTTTTCCTAGCCTTCAGCTTTTTTGAGTCGTGTAGTCTGAGTTTAAGGCCCCCTTCTTGTTTGTGCCTGTTTCCTGTTGCGTGGTGATTGTGTCTCTCTGCGGGAGCCTGCTCTTCTCTTAGACTGTGTGTTTCCTCCATTGTGCCGCTATAGTCATGGACCGCTAGCGGAGTTGGATGTCTTCGAGTGGGGAGTTTCGGCATCCGGTTTCATGGCTTAGTGGCTTAGGTCCTGGTCCTTCTCGGGTGCGACAAGTTGGCTTGGCTTTCACTAAGTTTTTTGTTTATCCTGTCCGATCGGAGTGTTGCTTCTGTTCTTGCGCAGTTCCCTGTTTTGCTGGTTTAGTCAGCCATTTTTTGATTTCCGTTTTGTATGCTTATTTTCTGTTTTACAACTTGTAAAGCCAGTGATTATTTGTTTGTACATTAACTGTTTTTATTGATTAATATATTTTTTGTGATGGCTAGAGCCTTTTGGCTCTATCCGATTCATAAAAAAAAAAGACATATCTTTATCTTCATCTTTGTATTTACTAGTCTATTAATTATGACAACTAACTATATTTGGATTACTTTAATTTGACAAAAAAAAAGTGATTAATAAAAAAAAAAGTTGAGTTGCTAAACAGAATAAATTGTTGTTTGCGCAATTGTGACTAGCTGCTTTATGCAATGCCGGTACTGTAGTAGACTTAATTAATTAATTCACTTGACCTGCTAGCTGCATGGCTGCTATATATATATAGTATACGAGCCTAGCTACAACAAAACTAATTATGGGCTGGGCTGGGATGGGCTGTTGTTTTAAGTAAGAAATAATTATGGCCCACCCACTTAATTATAATTATAGTAGTCGAGCATTACAGGATTTTTTTTGATAGAAGGTAAATAGGTAATGAATGATATATATATATATATATATATATATATATATATATATATATATATATATATATATATATATATATATATATATATATATATATATATATATATCTCTAAAGTTTTATATATATAGAAGTGGTCCTAGTGTAGCACACCAAATATATAAATCTATCATATATTATATCTTTCCCGGCCGTGCATTGCATTGAAGTCGGCAATTTATATTATTATTATTATTTTAATTATAGGAATTAAGAACTACATTTAATTAACTAAAATGAATAGGTCATACAACCGAACCATCTATGTTATTTCAATTAGAATTAGAATTAGAATTAGAATAAGATGGATGGAGACGGAGTTGCACATGGTATAGATATATGAACAAGTTGGTTTCAACTATATATACTAGTATCATGCACGTGCGATGCACGTGGAGAGAAATGAAAGGACAAAAAAAAAACTATAATGCACGTGCGATGCACGTGGAGGGGAATGAAGAGGGAAAAAATTACCAACGCGTGCGACTCACGTGGAAGGGAAAGAAAAGGACAAAAAAAAACTATAATGCACGTGCAATGCACGTGAAGGGGAATGAAAAGGGGGAAAAAGCCAACACGTGCGCTGCACGTGCTGACAAAATGATGACAGATGACACTAACCCCTTCTCCCATTATAATAGTAGAGATAACTATAAAGTTATAGTATAAGAAAATGAATTATTGAAGGAGGAAGGGTATTAAAAATAATAATAAAAAATAATAATGAGGTTTCGTGCAGAGTATGGAATTAATATGGATACCTAAGCAAGTACCAACCAATAACCATACATACATGCATAGATAGCTAGTCACATGCAGTAGGAAATAATAATATCTTTGGTGTCTTGGTCGCCAAGAAACAAACCCCAACATGCTAGCGAAATGCGAAATAACAACGAACCAGAAATGGAAATTAAATAAAATAAAATTAGTGTGAATTAAAGATTCAGCCAACCTGGACTAACTCAATCGTAACTAGACCTGGCAACCTTGACCCGTGACCCGTGGGTACCCGCGGGTGTACCCGTACGGGTCGGGTACGGGTGACGAAAATTTTCAAAAAAATGAACAGTTACTTTTTGACCCGGCCCATGAACCCGCGGGTCGGGTTGGTTATACCTGTGGGTATCCATGGGTACCCGCCTATGTAAATAAATATCAATAGCAAATATTAGTCCATCTATTTTTCCTCCCTGATTCTGACTGACCCTGAGTCTTTTCCTCTTCTATTCCTTTTCCTCTATCCTCATTCAGTCATTCCTCAATTCCTCTTCCTCATCCCCGCACGGGCCGCAGTGCCGCACCCTGTTTCCACGACTCCACCTCCTTTGGAAACTCCACCACCTCCTCCGCTACCTCTCCGAGTCTCTGCCAGACTGCCACGGCCCACCTCCTCCATTGATTCCCCCATTTTGCCCAAATCCTAATACTAAACTCTCGACTCCTAAGTCCTAAACTCCCAGCAGACTTTAAGTTGTGTGTTTTGTTAACTCTGAATATGTACAAATGTACAATTACTGATTGATCAAGTGATTGCTATTGCTATTGTCATATGTACAATTACCGATCAATTACTGAATATGTACAATTACTGATTGTTGTTGTGTGTTTTGTTACTGATTGTTGTGTGTGGTGTTGTATTTTAGTGTGATTGTTGTTGTGTTTTTTGAAGTCTGCTGCTGTCTCAATAACTAGTCTCGTCCAAATCCACTTAACTTACTGTTCTGATACAACCCAGTACTTTAAAGATAGTCCGTGAATGTATTCATAGTAGCGAGTAGGGTTTTGCTGCTTCAACTACAACTTGAAAAAGGATTGCTATATAAAAAACATATATACAGTTTGGAGTTCACAATGGTCATGAAATGCGCCCGAGATAAACACCACTTCTTTAGAGCATCCAGAGTCAGTTATGCATACATCAGTCTCACTAGTATAAACAATGTAAAATTGATGGGTACCCAGAGGTACTTGCGGGTACCCACGGGCCGGGTCCGGGTTGAAAAAAATTTAAAATATTTTTCGCGGTTACTTTCCGACCCGGCCCGTTGGACCCGCGGGTCAGACGACCCGGAACTGTGGGTACCCGACCCGACCCGTTTGCCAGGTCTAATCGTAACATGCTTACTATAAAACCCTCCCCTCCTTAAAAACTCAACCAACCACCACCACCACCACCACAAGTCACAACCTCCTCAATATCCTTCAATTCTTTCTTCTTCTTCTTCAAGATACGTCTCTTCAACTTCCTCATTCTCTTCTCTCCAAATTACTATTTTTATATATCTTTGTCGATCTTTCAAAAAAAAAAAAGAAAAAAAAGCTAGCAATAGCAATGGCTTCGCAAATCCTAAGATCCATGGCTACTCAGCAAGGCCGTCGGCTCATTTCGACTCCCTCTGCGTGGATCCGGTCACCAGCAGTGACCGTACGTTTCGTTGCAACAATTCCTTTGCCGGAGGCCGACAAGGAAACAGTGACCAGATCCGCCGCTGCTGGTGGCCAGAAGGATGTGGCCAGTTATTGGGGGGTTTCGCCGAGGACAATCGTCAAAGAAGACGGAACCCAATGGAAGTGGTCCTGTTTCAAGGTTACTTACACACACACACACACACATATATATATATATATATATATATATATATATATATATATATATATATTTTGGATTATCATCTTTATACATATTCTTTCTTTCCTTCATATTAATTGATGAAACTTAAATTACGTACGTACAAACTTGATCTGTCTGGTTTTTCAGCCATGGGACACGTACTCCTCCGATACGTCGATTGATCTGAAGAAGCATCACGTGCCGGTCACGTGGGGGGACAAGATGGCGCGATGGACCGTGAAGTCGCTCCGTTGGCCAACCGACCTCTTCTTTCAGGTAATTCATACGAAACCCTAACCCTGATTATTTTTATTTTATTTTTCTTTCTCTTCCTGTGTTTTATGTATTTACTAGATTTTTCGCAGGCACGTGTCTACGACATGTTTTAAGAACGATACAACATATGAAAAATCTTGTAAACAATAAATCAATAATTATATAGTTCAAGTTTGAATAGTATAATTCATGTTTTCATTAGTATATGTATAAAACTTCATATTTCCATAAGTATATATATATATGTGTGTGTGTGTGTGTACACAGAGAGAGAGAGAGAGAGAGAGGGAGAGAGGGAGAGAGAGAGAGAGAGAGATTAATAAAGTACTTGTTTTGGGTGAATTTGAATTTGAGTTTTAGGAGAAAACTTTTGGGGAGAAATGTGTTTTAGGAGGTTGGACCTGGGCTTTGAATTTTTGGGGATTGAAGGAGCCACTTGATCGCTTTCTTTGTGTTTTATTATATAGATTAGGTTTGCCCGTCGGAACGATGCCACCTTGTTTGATCATATAAAATAGTTTTAGAGATCCAGCAAATTAATTGAAGTAGCAAACACAGAACAAAAAACATATTATATGATTTTTTTTGATTTTTTTAATTATTTTTAATTTTTAAATTTTTTAGTTTTTAAATTTTTTCAAGTTTTTAAATAGAAGAGGGAGGGAGGGAGAGAGAGAGAGAGGGGTGGGAGATTTGAATTTGAGTTTTGGGAGAAATTTTTGGGAAAAAAATATGTTTTGTAAGGTTAAATCTGGACCTTTAATTTTTGTAGAGATTGAAGAAGAGGCACTTGATGGCTTTCTTTGTGTTTTATTATATAGATTATGCAGGCCGGCAACATTCAGATCTCATGAGTGCTGGGTTGGTATACAATATACATACATCATCAACCTACTGCACTGCATGTGACTGTTTTAAACATGTATACCCTAGCAAGTATAATAATATCATTTATGCTGCTTACAAATTTATATTTTCGTCCATAATAATTTGAAATTTATTTTATATTTATCTCTATGTTGGATATCACTAAATTATTACCATAATTTTATCATTACGAAGACAAATAAAAATCAAATTAAAAAATTAAATTAGATAATCAAATAAGAAAAGAGCCAAAGAACAAACTTGGAGAAGTAACGTCTGGAAAAATATGCAAAGATAGTTTGTCAATTTCTTGAAAAAAATAAAAAATTTTGAGACGAGTAAATAAATCTCAGTTAGATTAACAATTGTCCGGATTTACAAGGATGAATAAGATAAAATTTGAATAGTAGAGAAGAGAATATTTCAGTCATTTTTTTTATTAAGTCCATTTTAAAAACTGAAAATTCTCCATCGTTTTGATCTTTTTTAACTAGATGAGTAATTAAGAAATGTGTCATATATTGTTGACGACAAATATGATAATACATATTTGTGAGGGGCGGCATACATGTTAAGAACCGTTCAAAAAAAAACCATCAGCAGCCGATGAATCTGCAGGACTGTCCATTCCAATGAACTGGGTGGTCTGGATGTCCTGCTGTTGCTACTTACCTATATTTTTGTGTTTTTGGCTTAAATTATTTATTGACATTAAGATTTAATAAACGGATGTTTAAAAATGCATAATTATGCCTTAATTATATTAGGTGTTGAGTTGAATTTTTCATTAATATCTATGTCAAGTGATGGCTGTAATTAAGTAGAACTGAATTTTAGCAGAGACAGACAGATCACAGACAGTTTTTTTAGTTTTTTTTAAAATACATGCTCGTACTTTTCAAATATTTTGAAAATTATGACAAACATAGACAATATAATATATACTTGTAGCAGAGGAATTGAGTTATATTAATGAATCGAAGTTTATATTGGAATAATAAATCGATCATTTTAATTAATCTCATGAATTCTTTCAAATTAATTGGACTTAATTAATTTGGAGGTTTTACTGCCAATTAGATGATATTAAATATATTATTATATTGTTAATTACAGAGAAGGTACGGTTGTCGTGCTATGATGCTGGAAACAGTTGCAGCTGTTCCTGGAATGGTTGGCGGCATGATCCTGCACTGCAAGTCTCTTAGACGGTTTGAGCACAGTGGTGGTTGGATCCGTGCACTCCTTGAAGAAGCTGAGAATGAGCGTATGCACCTGATGACCTTCATGGAGGTTTCCCAGCCACGGTGGTATGAGCGTGCCCTTGTCATGTCAGTTCAAGGAGTCTTCTTCAATGCTTACTTCCTTGGCTATCTCATTTCTCCCAAATTTGCACACCGTGTTGTTGGTTATCTCGAAGAGGAGGCCATCCACTCTTATACTGAGTTCCTCAAAGAAATTGACAAAGGCAACATTGACAATGTTCCTGCTCCTGCTATTGCCATTGACTACTGGCGCCTCCCTCTAAATGCTACACTCCGTGATGTTGTTATGGTTGTTCGTGCTGACGAGGCTCACCATCGCGATGTCAATCACTTCGCATCGGTAATTAGTATACTAATACTATATCTACATATACGTCAAATATTTGATTTTTGTATGATATATATATATATATTTGGAATAAATATTGTATAAAGATTAATTAATATAACCTACTAATTATATATCTTAATTTGTGTTCATTTTCTCTGATTGGAATTTGTAGGACATTCACTGCCAGGGACATGAGCTGAGAGAACTGCCTGCTCCTGTTGGTTATCACTGATCGAGTACAATTGGAATTTATTCAGTGAATGGAATTAATTAAAGGCCGCTAATATGTCATACTTATTATCGTTGAACAAGTGGTTTGTGTGTGTGTGTGTGTATGTACTTTCAGTTTTTTCTTTGCAGTGGCCTTGGGAATGAAATTTTTTCATGCAATTTTCTTTTCTTTTCTTTTCTTTTCTTTCTTCTTTTTTCCCCCTTAATTAAGAAGTGTGCTATATTTCTTATTTTGGAGATTTTTTCAACTTAATTCTCAGCAGTTGAGAATGGAATTTCAAGAGTATTCATACCTCAGATTGTTTTTTAAGCTTCTGTACCTCAACTTGATGATTCAATAACTTCGAATAAGGAGAATAATATTGTGAAAATCATTTGAAAGAAATATGCATACAAAAGGGACTGATTATTTGTATGGAAATTAAATATACACTAAGGGAGTGTTTGGTTGGTTGTAAAATGTATCCAATCCATAAAAATTACTACATAGAAAAAAAAATCTTTTGAAATAATAAATTCCATAAAAATTACTACATAGAACAAGAAATCTTTTGAAATAATAAATTCTAAAAAAACAGTTTGTTTGGATGCAGTTTTATTGAAGCACTAGATTTGCCTGTGGGCACGTGCCTACGGCACGTATTCGAAATGATACAGCATATAAAAGTCTTGTAAACAGTAAAACAACAATTATGTAGCTCAAGTTTGAATAGTAAAACAATAATTAGTTGTATACAAAAGTCAATTTTTCCATTAATATGTGTTGAAAAATAATTATAAATGGGGTGTAAAATCAAACTTCTTAGAACTTTGAGTGTGGAAAATGATGAAATTTAACTGTTGATGAGATATTTGTTATTTTTAATATAACATAAGCAATAAAAAAATGCATAAAAATCTGAAAATATAAATTTCTTAGTAAATAGAAAAAGAATAAGAGAGAATGAGAGAGAGAGAGAGGGAGAATGGGTGTACATAAATAAATAAATAAAGGAGTTGTTTTGGAAGATTTGAATTTGAGTTTTGGAGAAAAACTTTTAGACGTGAAAATATGTTTTGTGATGTTAGATCTGAACCATTGATTTTAGCCTTAGTGAATGAGAGTCATTTGATAGCTTTCTTTGTGTTTTATTATATAGATAAAATTGAGAGGAGAAAAGAAGGAAATGTAAAAGATCAGTAAAAAAAAAAAAAAATATAGACGAGTATGTGGAATTGTTCCGTGCATGAAAAAAACACCCCGATGTTTCTGGGAACTCTTCTGCTTCCTGTCGGTTGAGATAGGGCAAAAGATGAGAATAGGTGAAAGCCTAGCCCTTAAAGCCTGCTTAGTGTAAAAAAAGAGAGGAGAGAAACAATTAAAAAAAGAGTGAAGGGTGCTCATATACTAAAATCTGTGATTCTATTTTTCAAATTTCAGAACGTGCTACAATATTGCTACAATAACTACAGTAAGAATCCAAATCCATCCAAAATCAAGCTAAACAAACCTATGATGAACAGTGCTCGTCCATGAAATTTTTTATTCCCATAAAAGTTATATGGGCAAACAAACAGTCCCTAAGTTGATTAATGGTTCAAATTTCTACTGTGCACAAAACAGGCATAATAATCTTCTCTCTCTTCGAAGAACAAGAGTGAATTAAGTTTTCTCAATCTTCTATTACGGCCACTTGTAGGACTCTATGCGCAGGTCAAAAGCCAAACATTTGAAACACAACACGATGGAATATGACATGATTTTCTGATCAACTATGAAGACAGTCCTTTGGCAAATGAATTTATATAGTCCACAGGCCTTCTTGCTACTTCAGGATTACCAGACACATTCCAAAACCTCAATATCTGCTGATGCTACACTGCATCCATCTGGACTCTACATCTAAAACTATATATACAAGAAAAAAATGCTTCCAAGCTCCAAACCTTTTTCTTGTACTCGAAGTTCAAAGGTCTTTTTAATAGAATTTCTGCAAACGTGACATCAATGTTCCCAATTCCACCATTATAAGTCCATAATTTGTTTTAGGAGAAGTTTGGTACTATCCTGTAGCAATACTTTAAAAAGAACACATTTCTGAATGTTCATGCACCTTGTTTTGGAGAGAAAAAACAAACCGTGAACCGAAGTAACAGGAATACTATAAACTTAGCTCTCTTAAGATTTGAGAAGCTTCTTTAGCTGATCAGCAAGATTGTAGAAGAAACACAAGCTTTTTGTTAAAGGTATTTAAAAGTTTCCAAAACTTGCACAACAACTTACAAAAAACAACAATAGTAACTTTGCACAAGGAATTCCATTACTAATTCCTCCACTGAAAAGAAGTCAACATCAACTCAACGTCATTCATAATGCAAAACAATTGCATTTCAGCGGAGCAATTGATATCTGTGAGGCTCTCCAAAGACATGACTGCCACATATGTGATTAAGGAACAAAGCAAAGACAATTTGCGGAGCTCCTGCTTATATTGCAGGTTACAAAAACTCTGAGAAATCTACAACAATGGGAATGCATAAGTAATGTGAAATTCTGGGAACTCTACAACTATGTTGAATAATGTGAAAATGCACAATATTTTGGGGAAGATTGGTTGTGACCAGACTTTCCACGCTTTACTCCTCAGCAATGAAAATAGGGAGACCCCTTCAGAAAAAAGAGGGGTAATTGATTATTAGTACAAAACTATGGAGAATTTTTTTTATTTAATGACAATAGAAAGTAGCAGAAACTGGATTATTCTGATTTCAATTTGACCCTGCAACTGCACATTCTATTTTCTAAAAAACTGTCATAATGGAAGAACCTTTGAGAAAATTTCTTTCAACCTTCTTTTTCTTTTGATTTTTTTTTGTTGAGTTGCACCTTCATTCCCCACCTGTCTACAAATTTTCACTCTATTTCGTCCAAGTATACAATTGTCAGCACCTTCATCACCTCCTACCCCAAACACCCAACACAGAAAAACAAAAACATACACACATACAAAGTGCTGCAAAACACACTTACAAAAAAACTCAAAAAGGAGAGACAACTTAAATTCTTTTACTAATATACAAACACCCTAAACATAATTAAATATGTTCCAGAAACTGTCGGACAAAAAAAAAACGGATCGGCCTGCCAGACTGGGTTCAACCCGCATCAGCTACTTACTTAAGTTTGGTTTTTAATAAAACCAGACAGTCTCAATAAACTGGACAAACCGGAATGAACCGGCCAGTTCACCACTGAAGCAACTGAACCAGTTCAAAAGAAATTATTCTGTTTTAGAGAAAATGGTTGGAACTAGGAATGGCCAACTAAATTAAGCCCATGCTTAGTAACCAAGATCGCCTTAAAACAAGTTTGACTCTACAAAATATAAATGATATTATATATATGGGATTAATGGAGGTGGGGTGCACCCTACCTAAAAATCACACACACACACACACACGCACACAAACACACAAGAAATAAAAAAGAAAAATATGATCCATGCTGTGAAAATAATCTTCATATCATCAAACATAGGGTGTTGTATTTGCACATATTTTACCCATCCATTATGATTGCAAAATGAACGGTTATTGTGTAATAGAACAAATGAGTAAAACATGTGCAAATCAAGTGATCCTGCATCAGAAAATTTTTAATGATATAAGGATCATTTTCAATGGCATGGATCTTATTTTTCTTTTCTATTCCTTCCACACAAAAAACCGTTCAACAGGATTAAACCAGAGCTGAACTCTAAAAGACTGAACCAGCCACCTTCCGGTTCAACGGCCAGTTCAGTTCTGACAACAGCTTGTAGATTACAAGTATAATGGAAGACAGCAATTGATTAAGTCACAAACATATAACTTACAGGTACTTAGGGATGGCAAACGGGTCGGGTCGACCCGCAAACCGCCCGCGACCCGCCTGTACAACCCGGCCCGCGAAACTACGGTTCGGGTTCGGGTTCGGGTCGAACCCGTTAACGTTAACGGGTGGCCGCGAAATTAACGAATCCAACCCGGTTAACCCGATCCGTTAACCCGCCAAAAATGATCCGACCCGCCCGCCAACCCGCGGGTCGATCCGCGGATTGCGAACCGTTTGACCCGTACGGGTCAAACGTTCGACCCGCCCCGGGTCCAACGGATCGCCAGCGCCGTTACTGTTCACCAGAGCCGTTGGCAACGGCGCAGGTCCAACGGATCGCCAGTGCCGTTACTATTCACCAAAGCCGTTGGCAACGGCTCTTCTAGCCGTTTTGTGTAGTTTTTTGTGTTTATATATATATATATATATATATATATATATATATATATATATATATATATATATCTATATTTGGTGTTTTTAACCCTATAAATACCCCCAAAACACAAACAAAAAATTCACACCTTACTCTCTTACTCTCTACTATTATTAGTCAATTAATTTCAATTTGAGAACAATTGAACAAACAAGCTAGCGAGTCATATAAACGATCAAATTCCGATCGTATCGAAGTCAAAATTCAACGTCGTCTTCAAGTCTTCAACTCACTTCCAACTCCAAGTGATCAAGTCTTCAACTCTCCTTCAAGATCTCCTCGAGTCTTCAATTCCGGATTTCTACTTCTACTTCTATTCTTATTTTCATGGGTTTTTTATATACGCGTATCCACGGTGAACGGTATCAAAATTTTATATCCCTCTTCTGCAATTTTTATTATTTTTGTAGTTATAATTTTTCGTATCTTGTTTGTTTGTTGGTTTTTTGATCTTCTCTCTCACAACCCTCTTGTTTTCTAGATTTTTTTTGTAACTTATCGCCCCTACATTGTGTAGTTTTTTTTACATACACTACTACATATAAACATGTCTAGATCACGCGGTAGCGATCGTAGCCAAAGTGGGCAAAGATTCCACCAACACTTCCCGTAGGCCACCAATTTCCCACATAAAAAGCCCGCCAAAAAGTACCATGATCCTCCTACCCAACAATGGAGTACACATGATGAGTTTGTAGGAGACATACAATTAGAACAACAACAACAACAACAACAAACAACTGAAACAACTCAACCCCCTAGTGATAGGAAAACTAGAGGGAAAAGTAGTGATTGGCATAAATTTTACGATTATATCCCGAACGAAGAAACTCCGGGTATAGGTTTGAAAGTTTGTAAAACATGTTCTAAACAATACAAATGGAAGAGGGGTGAAGGCATGGGTACAATTAAGCGACACATCTTAAGTATTCATAAAGATCTTCTTGTTGACCTACCCGGCCAACAAAAAATCCACCCTAGGACCTTTCTAGTTGATAGCCACCCTTATGATCCCGATCTTGTTTGTCGGGAAACGGCCCGATTAGTAATAAAGGAAAAGTTACCATTTTCCTATCCCGAGAGTAGGGACTTAGAAAATTTTAATCAAACGGCCTTAAACCCTCATTTTAAAAGAATCCCGAGAAATACTTGCAAATCGAATTGTTTTAAAATGTACAATGAAATGAAGGACGTTTTGATTGCAATTTTATGAAGTTTAACTTGTAGAGTTAGTTTAACTTCGGATTGTTGGACGGATTGCAACAATATTCTGATGATGGGAATAACCTGTCATTGGAACGACAATGATTGTATTCTTCAAAAAAGAATCATATCACTTGCCGCGTTGCCCTATCCCCATAGTGGCGTTAAAATAGCAAACCGTATTTTAGAAATTTGCGATATTTTTCATATTCGCGATAAAATTATGTGTATTAGTTTTGATAATGCATCTAACTACAATGCATCAATTAGTATTTTAAAAAAAGAATTAAACCCTCCATCTGACAATATTTTTCATGTTGGATGTGCATGTCATATTTTAAATTTATGTGTTCAAGATGCATTAAAAATAGTCGATCCATATATAGTTAAAATTAGAAATTGTGTACATTTTATTGCATTAAGTGGCACCGTATTTCAAGAATGGAAAAATTGGTGTAGGATTTCAAATATACCTTTTAGAAAATTTCAAAAGAATGAACTCTACTTTTGATTTACTACATGTTACCGAATATAAAGCGTGTATAAATGATTTTTGTATCGCAAAAAATATGCCAAATTTTGAAATGACTCCCCCCTATTGGTATTATGCCGAATCATTGTTGAAATTTTTAGAACCTTTCAAAACCGCAACTTTAAAATTTTCAAAATCATATGAATCTACTTCTAGTAGCATTTTTATTTCAATAGTTACTATGATGCAAACTTTTAACGAAATGTTAAATGATGTTTTTGTTGGTGATATTGTCAAACCTGCATACAAATTTTTTTTGAAGTATTTTAATCCTCCTCCTATGTTGTTTTGCGTTGCTACCGTTATGGATCCTCGTATCAAATTAGAAGGTACGAAGAGTTTGATTGAAATGATTTTTAATTTACTTGGGGATGAAGAAACTGAAATTGATTGCACTTCTTTTTTAGTTAAATTTGAATCTACATTAAATAACTTGTATGATTATTATGATAGATCTTTTGCTTCTAGTAGTACAACTTTTGTAGTTAGTTCTTCTGCTACTTCTAAAGGTAAGAATAAGAGTAAATTTGATGATAGAACATTGAATTTACTTGCACAAATTCAATCCAAAAAATCTAGGACTAATCAACCAAATGAATTAAATTCGTATAACCAACAAGATTCTGAGTCTTCTGTTTCTTCATTAGATATTTTACAATGGTGGAAAGACCATGAACACACTAAT
The DNA here is from genome assembly GCA_017893485.1 of Hemerocallis citrina. Classification (NCBI taxonomy): domain Eukaryota; kingdom Viridiplantae; phylum Streptophyta; class Magnoliopsida; order Asparagales; family Asphodelaceae; genus Hemerocallis; species Hemerocallis citrina. Next base: position 270,808 of record JACEHZ010000333.1, on the reverse strand, counting down.
TGTATTCTTAAATATATGGCTAAAGATCTACTAACTCCTCATGTCTCTACAATTGCTTCTGAAAGTGCATTTTCTTCAAATGACAGGGTTCTAACTGATTACAGGAATCGCTTGAAGCCTTAATCGTTAGAGATGCTCGTTTGCACAGAAGATTGGCTGAAGGCTGAAGATAGAACACAAGGGAAAGCAATATCTACGTCCACAAGTGGGAGCAACTCGCCGGAAGAACAACAACATCAATAGCAACCAAAATAAAGAATTCAAGACCAACAACAAGAAGTCAACAACAACAAATTGAAGGCCATCAAATTGAATATAATTGTAAATAGATAAAAATTGTATTAAATCTTTGCTTGTTATTTCAAATTAGAAAAATTTGTTAGTGTATAAAACAAATTTGTGAAATCTTTATTTCTTATTACAAATTGTGAAACTTGTATAACTTGAAATCATATGAATAATATATTATTTTTTTTGGCAATTTCACTCTTTTAATCTTATTATTATTATTACGATTTTTAATGTTTATTATTAAATTTTTTTTAAGTAAAAAAAAAAGTTCACTCTCTAACCGGGTCAACCCGCGACCCAACCCGGGTTGGACCCGAAAGGGTTCACGGGTTGGGCAGGTCGCGATTTCATCTCTTCGACCCGGCCCGGCCCGGTTAAGCCTCCGACCCGACCCGAACCCGAACCCGCCCAAGTCAACCTTCAACCCGGACGGGTCCGACCCGACCTGGCCCGGTCGACCCGAATGCCAACCCTACAGGTACTTAAAATTATATGATTCACTAGGACTAACAAAGCACAAGGACACGTGCAAATTAGCTAGTACTAAATAGGAGAAGGGGGGGGGAGTGGTTAAGTATTGCTACATTTGTTATCAATTCAATTTTTCACAAGAATGCCCCCGCCCCCCACCAATAATAATAATAATATAAATAAATAAATAAAAATCAATGAAAATAATGATAGAATAAAGGCGACACTGCTTTAATAAATAGGCGGCCAAAACAAATATTCATAAATGGTAAAAGAAGAGCAATTTAGTAAAATGAAGGTACAAGGAAGACTTAACTTACCAGCCACCTCGTCTAGAGAAATAGTCACTATCCAGAGACACAGCAAGAGCAAGAGTAACAGCTCTTTCAGCCAGAGTTAATGGTCGGACAACTTCGAACTTTTCTACCTTAAATATTTTTAAAGGAGCATATGTTAAATATAAAAGATAATAGTAATAGAAATGAAATTAGACTGCATAAAAACAATTGAAATATATCACGAGACATCATTAATAACACTTACTGCTGCTGCAGCCAGACCAGTTTGGCTTGAATCAGAATTGCCGAATCTAATGGCATACATGCCGGCATCAGTGAAGAGCTGAAAGAACACAATACAGATATACAGGATTAAGAAGCTTCACACTATACTTGACCACTATCAATTTGCATGTCTAACTTCCTAGCAAATTAATTTTTGTGCTGCCAAGGAGAGAAAAATTTTGCATATAAATTACACTGATATGAAATGGTTAGTATCCCACTGATTTGCATAAATAATATCAACATAATATAGTTAATAACATATAGAATTTATTAAAGCCAGTCAAGAAAAATATCCTTTCAGCTTATATTGATATGCCAAACAAGCCCAGAATGGGGCTTTCATCTTCCACATTATCAAATAATCATGAGCAATGTACCGGTGCTTTATTAAAATCGAACTAACCTCAAAGCCTACACCCCTCCAATTGCGATCAATCTCGGCCAACACATTGTCATCCTCATCCTTCAGAGTGAAGGTCCAGTTCCAAAATCCGGGATTTTCAACCACAGCAAATTGATTATTCCTACATTTAACATACAAAAAATTCAAACATCAGGTTAACAGAAATATTGTCCCTGTAGCTCTAGTCTGAAATCTTTAATCCATGTCGGGCAATTTAAAGTCTAACAAAATGACAGTCCACTCCTATCTTCACTAGGAGGCTTAATGTGCCAACTAGTAAGTAAAGAATACTGATGTGCATATTTCAAGATATTTGGAAAACTATTATTAATATAGACTATTCAAAATTTTCATATTAGTTTGAAGCCAATTTCCCAAAAATGATTCAGACGCAAAACTCTTTTATTGGTTTCAATACAACTTGTATTATGTATAGCATAGACCTTATCTCAGTACTATGGATCTTCTTTTTCCTGCTAATTATATATAGCATGCATGAGTACATTTATAATTATTATTTGAAAAAGACCATAATCACAAACTCACTCCCTCACTCACACCCCATAATAGGAGGTTGATGCAAGCGGGACAGGTACAATCAACCTCTTGCTCACTAACTAAAAGGATTACCACTAGACCCTAGTGGCACTCGACGAATGACTACATTTGGTACCATATGATGGATTATCCATCTAGAGTAATGGATCGTTCATCTAGAGTACTAGATTGTCCATCTAGAGTAATAGATCGTCCATCTCGGGTATAATCAGCATCTTCACAAATTTAACTAGCAATTGCCAGCCAGCTTAGTGATGTCAGGCTTAGGAAAATCACCATATTAAGAGGATAACAAATGGAACATGACCTAAAATTTTCAGGTATAAGTGTTGAAGTAATGCCAATTAACTTAAGTGTTGAAGTAATGCCAATTAACTTAATTGTGGTTTAGCATGTAAGAAGTTTGTTCCTGCTACAATTGTGCTACACAGAAAATACGTCAGTAGGATTTTGCGCATGTTTTAAAGATGTGAGTTTCAGTCCTCTAATTTAGAGCTGGATTCTGATGGAGAATGTTTGAAAGCTTGCTGAATGATACTAGAGCATATAGTGGTCAAACTCTTTAGCATCCTTCAATGTAGTGCATAAGAAGAAGAAAAATAAACTTATAAACTGAGACAAGAATTCCAACAAGCCTTTTACCCGAGGTACAAATCATATATTCGCCTCCAAAGATGCCAACGTCTATGAACTACACCTACTACCTACATGAGCAAAAGGTTGAAATGCATCACCGAGCAAACAGGTAGAGAAGTGCCTATAATAACAACTGATAGCACCTAAATTCAGCACAAGCAAAAGAAAATGTGCATACCTTACCATCAACTTCAGCATATATGCTGCTGTTGATCAACCAAAATGGCCTGCGAATCTAATCCTAGGAGTTAGTATAGTAAAAAGCTGCATTTGAATATATCCAACAATCAAGTAAAGCACCAGGTGAATGAATTTACCCTAAATATATCGTTGCCCATGGCATCAATTATCTGAGCAATAAATGGACGTCTTGTACGAAAAAGCTGTATGTGGAAAATTAAAATTCATCTTCAGTTGCTCATGAAATAAGAAAGAGGGTTCATACAACAACCACAGACTACACAATTGATTACATAAAGTAAGCCCTTCAGTAGATGCATTCTGATTATGGTCAAAATGAAATTCATACAAACTACGAAGAAACTAAGACTTTTATGAAAAGACACTACCCATTGCAATAATAAGACTAGTAAACAAATAACTATAGCCCTTTGAAAATATAGAGAAAAGAAATGAACTATAGATGGCACATAATGAACACGTGAATAAAGCAAGGATATTCTGCATAATTTGTACGACATGCTATTTAATATATTTACGAGATGTAAAACTCTAAACAAGTAGTTACCCAAACGTGACAAAGTTAACGAGTATAACAATTAAAAAATTAATGCTTTTCTTGCCAAACGGATCAAAAACTACTTTATGTAACACAGTCTTGTGGTCACCGAAGTTTTGCACAATTGTAGTGTTAAAATTGACATCAATAATTGAGTAGAAGCATCCTACCAAGCTTAAATGTGACCAATTCTTGGAAGGAATCAACAACTTCAGCCTATGTCTCCTAATTTCGTTGGTTAATTGAACAGTTCAATTTAAAACTCAAGGGATAGTTTGAGAAAGATGTTAGTAGTGCAAACCTATAGATATTAACAAGAAGATAGTAGGAGAAGAGCCATAGAAAAATTCTTATTCCATCCACTAAAAATATGTATTTATAGACATTACGATTTATATTGACACCGAAAATTGAATAAAATGCAGCGTACACAACCAATTTACTACAACTGAGGAAGAAACTACAAGAGCAGGTTGAATTCATCTAGACAAGCATATATATAACTCATACTTCCACCTAGTCCAGCATAATCTTACAGGAGAAACAACAAGTAATGCATTATACAAGTGATTCTTTTCCTCCCTTTTGAAGATTCCAGAGATTAAGCTCTAAAGGATACCTCACACTTACAAATAGTGACATGAAGGTCATGAAACAAGATTTTGACATGGACCATTTTAACGTTTAAGCTATAGGTACATCCAGGGCCGGCCTGAGAAAGAGGCCGGAGAGGCGGCCGCTTCGGGCCCCCGATTTTTGTGCATTTTTAGGGGCCCAAAAAATATTTTTCTCTTATACCCATATATATACGTATTTTGCGCATGAAGTCAAATTACAATTTGTACATTTTTTTAGAGGCCCCAAATTTAATTTTTATGGGTATTCGCCTCGGGCCCCCGTGAGCTCAGGCCCGGCCCAGGGTACATCCATGCTTAGAGCCTATCAGAAATGTAATTTGAAAAATCCCAAAAGATGTTTCTACATAGATAGACTTTTTGATATATGAATAAGGAAATACCAACAGCATAAGGTTCATACAAGACCTTGAAGACAGCAGTAAAAAGTTCATATTCTTATGACTGAATGCAGAAAAAATCTACATACCTGCCTAAAGATGAGATTGCTTTGTTCATGAATAAAACCCACAGGCTGAAAGAGAAAAGGAATTATTAATCTAAAAATCTGATGATGGAAATCAAAAAATTCTATCCAAAATAAAGGTGCAGTGAGTCTAATAGAGGATACTGGTTACTCACAGATTGTGGATCACAAGCATCCATTATAACATACCGGCTTTCCTGTAATTTAAAAAATTATTTAAAAATTAAAAAAATCATTTATATATATATATATATATATATATATATATATATATATATATATATATATAAACAGCACGTAGATATAACCATCAAATGTGGCTTGCATAAAATACAATAAGTATGAAGATGCAAAATAGATGTCATGCACCAAGCAAGGTGATCCATCGTCCCAAGTCCCAAGACACCCAACGTGTTTTAGGCCTTGGTTTATTGTTTTTTCCTCCCCTCAAAGACAAGTTTTGTGTGCATGTTTTGATCTATAACTTATCCATTAAATTTAAACACGGAATCATAATGTGTATATATGTCAGCACTTGGTTTATAAACTTTCCGCTAAATTTTAAGTACTGATTTAATGTATGTGTGCATACATTAGATGTTGGTCTATATACATCGATTTATACTAATATATACTTATACTAGTATAAAGTGAGAGAAGCGGCAGGTATCACTGACCTCTTTTTATTAAACAATACTGTACCCTGCTCGTTTTTAGTAACATGTGTACGTTGACTTTCAGTCTTACAACACTTCATTTGCTGCTACTTCAAAATATCCTTTTCATAGTACTGAAGTATCTCTCGAAAGGTATAATAGAAGAAAGGGGGTTGCCTCGATGACCTCCTTTTATTTGTTTATTAAGAAAAACTGGACCCCCTCTCCTTTTTAGTAACTTGAGTGTATGTGGATTTTCAGTCTTACAACACTACATTGGTTTATTACTTTAAAATATTCTTACCAAAACATATTTTTATCATTTCCTAATTTTGTCTCTCTTTTAATACCTTTAGAAACAATAAGTTCATCATATATCAACGTTTTTTTCTTTTTTAATCTATGTCAATGCGCGTGCTAAATAACTAAGTAAATTTTTACAGGGATTAGTGTATGTCTTGGTCTAGAAACTACAAAAAAAATTCTAAACAAGGATTGACACTTCGTGCACGGAGAATAAAAAGGACCGAATTACATTAAACAATAACAGGGTATATGACATACAAATATTAGCATTATGTTTCTATATTCTTGACTACATTACTACAATCCAAGCAGAAATCAAGTTGAGAAATATAATTATTAGCATTCATTATCATATGTAAGGTCTCACATTAAACCATGTGGGGCTGAAATGTAGCTAGGAACAATTACGGCAGTTTTTTTCCTACCTTAGGTCCTTCCCAGCTTCATAATTTCAGAAGAATACAACACAAGTACACATAAAGAAAGGTTATGAGTTGTAAGCTGTCACAAATTGTTAATATGTTTTAAAGCTTATAGAAGTTCCATTTGAAGCACCAACCTAGCTATTACAGCAAGGACAAACACCAACAAAAACAAATTGTATAGTTGTTTAGCGACAGTACCTGCTCAATAGAAAACATAATGTTTGCCCATTCTACATCTCTAGTGACAATCAAATTGGACCTAGCAAGCAGAGTTGCTAGTTTGACCTATATAATACAGAAAAGAAAAGCATCAATTAGGTGAATAAGTAGATAACAGTCAGATAACTATGGTTAGGTTGATGTAATTATGAGAAAGAAAAATATCACAATTCACAAAATCATCAAATTATAAGTCAAGAAGACAAAAGTGATTAATCAGATAACACATAAACAAATTACATTGGGATCAGATCATTTTGTCATGAGAGTGCACTCTCTACACAAAGCACTCATCATCCATGATACCATGTAGGTACATGTATTTGCAAGGGCAAGCATAAAATAAGATTACCTTAAATAGCTAAAAGCAATGATAAATTAAGAGAAATATGAAAGCATACACAATTAAAGACTGTGAAACTGAATTGGAAAGGTCTTTGTTACAATCACCCCTTCCTACTACTACCAAGTTTCAAATCACACAATAAAAAAAAATCATAATTCATCATGTTTCTTTCATTTCATTTCTTTTCTTTTCTTTTGCCTTTTTTTTTTCTTCCTTTTTTCTTGACCCAATACATCATGGTTTCTTTACCATCCAAACCTCAACATATCCAAATCCTAAACGCCGTCCAAAATTATGTAGTGGACAGAACACTAAAAGCAACCACCAGAACTTATTCACATACTGGCTGTAAATAGTACCCACAGATAATAATTCACAAGTGGCTAAACGAGCAATCCAATATAAGATGGATATTTCAACCATAATCATTCTTACGACTGAATTTTAATACGGACAAAGATTAGTACTTGCCTCGTCTGAAGAATTCGGGGTCACAGAAACACTATCATACTGACTAACTGGAGATTGCTCAGTCATAAAATATCCCAGTTTCCTTGTTCTTCTAACATTCATCTTTCTTTTCTCCTCATTCCAGAGCTTCACTATCCAGCTCCTACTAATCGAATCGCCTTCACCACCAGAGTTCCCATAACTAGAAGAAAAACTTGCAGTACCTTGCAGTAAATTGCGAGTACTGCCATTTCTCGTCGAAATCGGGTTCAGTAAATATCTCAAACTCACCCCACTTCTTGAACCTCCGAACTGCTGTGACATTGTAAGAGGAGGCATCCATCTCGATCCCTCACTACAAGCTCTTCTCACCCACCAACTCATCGATTGATTGATCCGATTTGATCAGATACTGTAGAAACCCTAACAAAAAAAAGGGGGGGGGGGATTAGGGTAGGGTTTGGATGGAGAAGATGATGAACGAATCGAAATTAAATATGATGAATGTAATGATTCGAAACCCTGTAATTTGACGGAAGGGGGAAAGTGAGGACCTGATGATAGAGGAGAATCTGCTGCCGTACGACTCCGAAGTTGGTATCACTCAGTCTGGGATGGTAGTAGACATTCGGGTTTCGAGGGATCCGATTAGAGTTCGTTGGGACGAAGAATCGGAGGAGAAGACGGAAGAGCGGGCGGAAGATGGTAGAAAAGGTTTTGGGGGAGCCGCGTGAAAAAATCCAGGGACAAAAATCTCTAATCTCTAAGAGCATCTGTAGTCATTCCAAGCTGAATTTTGGGTATTTGGCATTTGGAAATAGAAAATATGGCTGATCGCTCAGTCGTTCCAAGCTAAAATATGGCCGGATGATCGATTATCTCTCGTCCCAAACTTTTTTTAAGCACTAAAAGACAAAAAAAAATTAAAAAAATTAAAAAAATTAAAAAAAATCAATTTTTGGCCTGCCCGTCAATTGTGATTTTGGCATCTAGCTGGTATAATCCTTCGTCTCTGACATTTTTTTTTCCCTTTCTCAAACGGTATTTAATCCTTCGTCCGAACTCAATTTTTGTACGTCTCACCTACGAGACGAAATTTAATCTTTCGTCAATTCTGACGGACGAAAGAAAATAGTTCGTTAGCTATATTTTGCATTTGGCCAAATCGTCTGCTATATTTGGCAAGGCACTATTCATCGTACACCCAAAATTTGCAAATTTGGACGACGACTGCAACGCTTTTTTTCCAAATTTTTCCAAATTTTTCCAAAATTTGGGTCTTTAGCCCACGACTACAGATGCTCTAATACTATCTCTAATAATCTCTAATATCTCTGATCTATAATATTATCATGGCAGAAGGTATGCATTGCACGTGCATAACTAATATGAATGATGCCTTAGATTCGAGTCCTCCCTACGTCAGAATTTTTACATTAAATTTTTTAAATATATTAAATGTGCTTTACACATGTAAATTATTATCTATCTATCTATCTATCTATCTATCTATCTATCTATAACATAATATATAATAACTATTACTAGTAATTTACACGTGTGATGCACGTTTTAATATTTTTTATAAAATAAAATAAAAATTCAACGTAAGGAGGATTCGAACCTGAAATCTTCTTCATATTAGTTATATACATGCATTGCACATGTTGGTAGATTTACAAAATGACACTAAGGCATTTTTCCATTATAATCTCTACTACTATAATGGGAGAAGGCCTTAGTCCATAACCCAACCCGTGCAATGCACGCGTTGGCAGATTTTTTTTTGCCCATTTCATCCCCAATTTTCCCCACGTGCACAGCACGTGTATAATGCTAGTATTAGAAATTAGAGATTAGAGATAATGGAAGAATTGGAGTTGTAAATCTACCTACTTACGTGCAATGCACGTGCAACTCCAACTCTCTCATTATAATCTTAACATTTACTTTTAAAAATATATAATCATATTTATTAAGACATGCATCATACGTGTAAATCAGAGTTTTTACTTTAACTTTAAAATATAAAAAAAAAACGTGCATCACACGTGTATATTACTAGTAATAATAATAACACTAATATATCTATTTCTATTATTAAAACAAGAATAAATCTGTTCAAAACAGATCTATACCACACATCTAATTTTTATTTTACCTTAGATCTTATCTAGACCATACAAATTCCTAAAATACTTCAGATCTGGACCACACATTCTATTTGTAATATCCCGGACGGATATTACCGTATATAAATTATTATTTTATTATTATTTTATTATTATTTTGTCTTAATTCCAAAATTAAATTATTTTGGTGATTTTCACCCGGGTTGCCCCTAGACATTATCGGTATCCAGATATCGGTCAGTATATATCCGTATTGTATCAAATTGATACCGTGATCTTCCGAACTAATAATAAAATTTATTTTATTATTATTTCCAAGATTTAATTATTTTATACGGAATATGCGAAGATTTTTCGGTATACGGACATATATGCGCGCATACGAGTAGTAGGTCGATTAGCGCATCATATGAATTGTGTGTTGTATATTTTTGGACAACACTTAGTTTGCTATAACAAAACCTATTAGAGTGTTAGGGTTTTATAAGCGTTTAACTTAGACTAATTGTGCATGGAGAATTAGGAGAAATTCTTCTAGAACTAATTCTCCACCACACCACACCTCCACCACATCCTACCTCCACCACTCCCCACCTTCCTTTAGGCATGGCCGGCCCCCCTTTTAGGGAGGGTCCTTTTTGCACTTTTGTATGTGCACATTTGCACTTTCCCCCATTCTCTCCACCTATAAATAACCCTTCATTCTCCTCCTTCTCTCATTTTAGAAAACAAAAGAAAGAAAGAAAGAAAGAAAGAAAGGAAAGAAAAAAGAAAGAGAGAAAGTCTCATACTAATTTGAGAGTTCTCTTGTAGGTTTAGTAGAAGATTTCTAAAGCTAGGGGAAGGAGAAGTTATGCTAGCAAGTTCTTCCAACAAAAGAAACAAGGTGGGGGTTTCTTCACTTTGATTCTTTCTTGTTTGTTTGTTTGTTTGTTTGTTTGTTGTTTGTTGTTTGACTTCTTCTTCTCATCCTCTTGTTTTGTTTTCTTTGAGTTTTGTTGGGTGTATTGTTGTAGCAAAAAGTAAGAGTAATAAGGTAGTAGTAGTAACTACTAAACTTATAAAGATCATAGCTTTATTATTGTAGTTGTTGTTGTATGTTATTGGACTAAAGAAACTTACACATTGCATAATGTTGAACATACAACCATGAGTGGTTGTAGGACTTAAAACATAAGCATATGAGCATTCATTTTACAACCATTGTGGGTTGTAGGACTCTTGATTAAACTTGAACAAAAAAAATAAAAGCATATGTATAATAAAAAGATCTTTCTTTCTTTTAATCACTAGTTGTAGAAACTATAAAAAGATCTTTCTTTCTTTTTAATCACTAGTTGTAGAAACTATAAAAAGATCTTTCTTTCTTTTTAATCACTAGTTGTAGAAACTATAAAAAGATCTTTCTTTCTTTTTAATCACTAGTTGTAGAAACTATAAAAAGATCTTTCTTTTATTTTTAATCACTAGTTGTAATTAATTAAAAAGATCTTTTCTTTTGTAAAGTAAAGTAAAATAAAAATGATCTTTCTTTTATCACTAGTAATAAATAAGGTTGAATGAAGTAATAGTAGCATGTATGTAATTAGTAGTATGTAATAAATGAAGTAGTAGTAGCATGTATGTAATTAGTAGTATGTAATAAATGAAGTAGTAGTAGCATGTATGTAATTAATAAGGTAGTAGTATGTTTATGTCCATAAAGTAGTGGTAGTAATATATAGTTGTATGTGGTGATTTTTGTTGTGAATGAAGTAGTAGTAGTAGTAGATAATTGTGTGTATGTGTTGATCAAAATAGAAGTAGTAGTAGTAGTAGAATGTTGTAGGATATTTTCTAAAAATATTCCTTTATGTTTTGTGCTTAAGACATTGTAGGATTGCTTCTAAAAATAATTAGAAGCCATAATCCATGCTTAGTTAGTTGTAGGATTGCTTTTAAAAATATCCTACCATGTTTACCATGCTTAGTTAGTTGTAGCTTTGATTCTAAAAATAATTAGAAGCCCTAATCCATGCTTAGTTAGTTGTAGGATTGCTTGTAAAAATATCCTACCATGTTTACCATGCTTAGTTAGTTGTAGCTTTGCTTCTAAAAATAATTAGAAACCATATTCATGCTACTTATGTTGTAGGATCATTTCTAAAAATATTTAGAAGCCATCTTCATGCTCAATTAGTTGTAGGATTACTTATAAAAATATCCTACCATGATTCTATGCTTGATTAGTTGTAGGATGTTTATTAAAATTATCCCATCATGCTTTATGTTGTAGGACTTTTTCTACCATGATTCTATGCTAAATTAGTTGTAGGATGTCTATTAAAATTATCCCATCATGCTTTATGTTTAGGAGGTTGTAGGACTTTTTCCTACCATGGTTTTATGCTTAATTAGTTGTAGGATGTTTATTAAAATTATCACATCATGCTTTATGTTTAGGAGGTTGTAGGACTTCTTCCTACCATGATTCTATGCTTAATTAATTGTAGAATGTTTTATAAACTTATCCTATCATGCTTTATGTTTAGGACGTTGTAGGACTTTTGCTAGAAATATCCTACCATGATTCTATGCTTAATTAGTTGTAGGATGTTTATTAAAATTATCCCATCATGCTTTATGTTTAGGATGTTGAAGGACTTTTTCCTACCATGATTCTATGCTTAATTAATTGTAGAATGTTCTTAAACTTATCCTATCATGCTTTATGTTTAGGATGTTGTAGGATCTTTGCTAGAAATATCCTACCATGATTCTATGCTTAATTAGTTGTAGGATGTTTATTAAAATTACCCCATCATGCTTTATGTTTAGGATGTTGTAGGACTTTTTTCTAAAAAAAAAATATCCTACCATGCTTAACGTTTAGAATGTTGTAGGATTCTTTTCCTAGCATGCTTGGTAATGTTGTAGGATTCTTTTCCTATCATGTTTAGTAACTCACTTATACTAGAATTTTGTAGGATTCATTCCTAAAGTTTCCTATTATGTTTAGTGACTTAGTTATGCTTAGAATGTGTAGGATTCAATCCAAGAGTTTCCTACCATGTTTGGATAAATTTTATTGTGCCTAGAGTGTTGTAGGATCCTTGATAAAATCATATACCATGCTAGTTTAATTGTTGGAAAGCGATATACCATGCTAGCTTAATCGTAAGTATTTTGCATATCATGCTAGTTTAAATTGTATGCAAATTGTATACCATGTTAGATAAATGGTAGAGAAGTGTATACTATGTTAGTGAATGACCATGATTCATGCTAAGTAAGTAGGGATCATGCAAATTATTGATCATATTAAGTTAAGGATACCCATACTAGGATGTTCATGCTTAGGGTAAAGAAACTACCCATGGCTAGTTGTAGTGATTTATGTTGGATTCTATGCCACGCTAGAGTAATACATGATTAGAACATTGTAGGAGTAATGTTAGAATATCTACTATACCTTGGAATGATTGTATGTTATATTAGTTATCTATCCATGCTTGTGTTATGGTGATTAGTCAAGATAAGTAGTAAGCTTTCATGCTCGCTTGACTATAGTAGACTCTATGTCTAGGTCGTAGTGATTTTTATGCTTAAGCTCGATGAAAACACAAGCATTAATCATATTCATACTTAGGAGTGTGATGGTGAGTAGTTCTATTTTGTAATTGGATTACTTTAGGAAGATGCCTACGAGTGTATGTCATGCCTAAGACATTATAGGTCGAAGTAGTAAGATCGGGAAGACCACTAGCGATAGTTAATTCGATAAAGGCGGTTATGTCGCCTTCGGATTCTTCCTTAGTAGAATACCGATCTTATACTACTAGTAGATCCCTTTGTTGCTTCTAATAGTAGAAGATTAAGTTTGTTAGTAAGCACGTTTGGTTGCTTCTAGGATTGATTACCTGTATGGTTGTTTGCACACGGTCGTGCTCGTACGTGGCTCGACTGGCCCGTATGTAGCTGTGTGTCTCATACGTAGCTTAGTCGGCTCGTATGTAGGTTATTGTCTCGTACGCGGCCCGACCGGCCCGTGCGTAGCTGTTGGTCTCATACGCGGCTTATTTGGCTGGTATGTACGTGGTTATCTCCTACGAAGCCCGCCTGACTTGTAGGTAGTTATTGTTTCATACGTAGCTTAGTTGGCTCGTATGTGGTTATTACTCGTGTATAGCTTGTTAGCTAGTACACAGTTAGTTGTGCTATCTAGGGTGATGTTACCACCCTAAGGGCTATCGACCATCAAGACATATGTTTCTACCCTAAGGAACTGTGGAGGAGTCGCTCCTTGTATACCGTCGAATCTTAACCAGGGTAGGTTGATCGAGGACCGGAGTATAGACAGAATCCAAATCTAGGGTAGCGGCGTGCGTGTATATTCGCAACGGCCAAAGTCTTGGATCGATGAGCCACGAACCGGGTCCTGAAGGATTCTGGTAAATCTAGGTTGAGCGGCCTAGTAGAGTGTCTTGCGAAGCCTAATTTAAGGCCTAGCATGTTGTGTTATAATATCGTCATCCCTAGGATTGTTCGAGTCAGGGACATCACTAGGATAGTGACTTATAAGGATCAGTTTACTTAAACCCTTTTGCCGGGAGAGAGGGGTCAGTTGTAGGGGGCCCCTTACACTAACTCGTCCCTTGAGGCAGATCATAGGTGGTGTACTGGGTTGTACCTTCCCGTCAAAGGGATACGTACGGTGCCGTCTCACAAGTTGAGGACACGGGTTGCGTATCTCGCTCTGTTAATTCCTGAGGTACCGTGGCTAGGGGTGCCACAGGATGCATTGTGCAGTCCTGTGCTTGCGATACCCCAGAGGGTGCCACAGGGTAGGCTTTGCGCTACCCTGCGCTTGCGAAACCCTATAGTGTGATTTTTGGAATGACGCCCGATACATTGGGTTCATCTAATTTGAGTGAGGTCCGGTTAGCCGGGTCGCGGTGGCGAACATAGACACCACGGGCGAAATGCAACAGTGGCACATGACCACATCTGCAGCCTCGCGAGTCACGTGTAGTTGTCAGGAACAGGTTGTGTGCAATTAGAATTCATAACGCGGGTTCAAATCCCTATATATGGAGAAACGGCTCGAGATGGAGTTGTATGTAGTATGGGCTGCATGTTGCTTTCGGAGACTTGCTGATATTAGAATAGGAGCATCCTAGTTCTATGTAAACATCGCATTAGAGTCTAGTCATAGCACTCACAAACACTTAAACTACACTAACACCATTGCTGTATTTTGTATATTGTTTGGAAGATTCGCTGCTATATGATCAGCCTTTAAGCGTCAGTGAATACTGACGTCCCCACTTCCATAGGTACTGGATCGCCGAAGTACAAAGGCGAGATTCAGGAGGACTCAAGGCAAGGAAAGCAAGGAGTCAGTATTATGTTTAGTTCTGCTGCAATTCATGTATTAACTCTGTATTGGTTAAGAAGTACTCTGATGTAAGATGTGAATGTTGTAATACTTAGAAATGTAAAGGGCATATTGTAACTCTATTGTAAAGTATTACAGTTGTACAGTATTCAGATTTGTAGCACTTGCGTGTTGAATAAAAAGTTTTAAATTCTCCTGTTTTTTTCTGTGTATCGTGGCTAATTGAAGCAAAGATCTTGGCTTGTGTCTCGGTTTTCCAGTATCGGAAATCGGGGCGCTACACTATTTTTAGATCTATTCTAGTTCATACAAATCCCTCAAATAGAATGCTTAATATCCAATTCCAAACCCGTCTCTCTCTCTTTTTCCCCGTTGCTCTCTCTTTCTCCAAAATTAGTTGAAAATCGGAGTTCATCTTCGAAATTAGGATTTTGAAGATCAATTGAAAACTACATCCTCCAAATTAAGGTTTTGTAGCCAATTAAATACTAGAGTCAAAATCCCTCATCCAAACGAGGGTTTTAGAATCAATTGAAAACTAGGGTTCTTGTTCTAGGGGTTCTGCGATCACACACAGAAATCTTGTAAGTTCTTATGGTTTTAATGTTTACATAAATGACTGTTTTTTAATGGTACTTTTTTGTTGATTTGTCTAAAAAAATTCAATAGATTTGGCGATGGTGACATTGATTGGCCTGGTGCAACATTGGACATGAATCGTAATCAGCTAATCCTCCAAGGTATGATCTTTTTGGAATTTAAATTCAGTTATTTCGATATTTAATTTAAAAGCAAGATAGTCGCAGAACTTTACATGATGGAAAATATATGAAAATGAAGGAAGTTTTGTAAACAAGTGTTACTTGTAAGAGTTAAATGAAATACACAAATACGAACAAAAAAATATTTTCTGAAAAGGGAGAAGAACTCACAGATATTGCTTAACTAACTCTCTCTCTCTCCATATTGTAATTTGTTATTATTTTCCTTCAATTGAAGTTAGGGTTAGAAGAAAACCGTTGATCTCAACTTTTATTTTTCGAAATTAGGCTGTTTTGATTTGATCTCAAAAGTTGGCTTGGAACTAAGCAACATGATTCATTGCTAAAATGGAGACTTTGGTTAGATTTATGCCCTCCTCTTTGTATAAAAAATGTATGTTAATGTAATTTCGTATTTAATTTCTTTTTTTCCGAGCCACATTGTCTTCAATATTTTCTTTCTTCCGTACAAGTACTAAGCAAAATAAAGGGCAGGCGATCAAGAAAGAAGGCAAGATGTGATCGGAGGAAGATTCTGAAAGAAATCCACCACTTAAGAAAAAGAATTAGGCAGACTAATATATATATATATATATATATATATATATATATATATATATATATATATATATAAGAAAATCTTTCATTGAGAACCCCTTTCCGTGAGCACTCTGTGACCACTCACCCTTCCGGACATTGCATGGATGATCCAAACCGTTCACATTGATCTACACGTTTAAATTAGTCTAAGTATGTCAAATCAAGTCATTTGAAATTCATTTGGTCATTCATCGAAGTGTTACAAAAATTCTATAGCTGAATATCGTTTTTTTTATAACGACATGATGGATGGGCAAATGAATTTCAAATGACTTGATTATATATATATATATATATATATATATATATATATATATATATATATATAGGGAAAGGCTCCGTTGCACACTGGGCTAGTGTGCAAGCCCGTGCGCACTGGCTGTGGGCCGTCCGATTGGATGTAGAGATCTTGATCAAGATCCAACGGTTGATGCTGAATTCCGATTCTCAGCCTAATATGGGGGGGTATAATCGTAAATTCCCCCCCCCCAACACTGTCTATCTCTCTCACTCTTTCCCTCTCTCTCCCGCTCGTCTTCGATCGCAAAAGAAAAAAAAAACCTAGCCCCCTTTCTCCCCCTTTCTCCGATCGCTCAGCCTCCAACTCCAGCTCCCTTCCGCTCATCTCCAACTCCAGCCCCCTTTCCCAGCGTTCGATCGGGTTGTTACCCTCTCCCTCCCGCTCATCTCAAACCCTAGCTGCGAAACCCTAAAGAAAAAACCCTAGCCCCCTTTCTCCGATCTGCCCCTCTCTCTGTCTCTCTTGGTCGACGGATCTGCCCCTCTCTCTAGAGTGACGCTCCAATCTCAAGAATCGAAACCCCGAAGGTATAAAATTTACCATAGTTTCTTCTTTTTTTAATGTTGTTTGAAACAATTAGGGCTAGATTAAATTAGGTAGATTGGGAGATAGATTAGAGAAACTAATTTGCAGCTTTTTTAGATTATGGTAAAAAAAATCTTCAAGCAGGTGATGTTTTATTGGATAGCTATTTGATTATATATTGTGATAGATACTTGATTTGTATATAAGATATTAATTTGTATTCCTCCTAAAAAATAATAATCAAGTGTAGCCTTAATTAAGATTTTTCTTCACTCTTGTATTCCTCCTTGATTATTATTTTTTCATCAAAATCTTGTATTTCATAATAACTTAATTTTTTAGGAGTACTGCATAATGACTTAATTTTGCTTCATCTTTTCGATGGCAGGAGTGCATTCAATGAAGAGGAGGTGAATTCCTCTACTAAAGATAGTACCGAGTACGGTGACGAGATTATATGAACTGAGGGAAGTATTTGTTTCATGAAATTTGGTAAATATGATGCCTTACTGTTTTTTTATTTTGGGGATGAATTGATAGGCAATGATGAGTGCATGGAACATCAGGTTTAATTTATTGTTTTCCCCACTACCAAGTCAAATATGTTCTTTCCTTCTCTGTTTTTAGGTAGTTACTGGGCTGATGTACACACTTGATTTGGTCATGGCATATACTTGATTTTGGCTGATACTTGACTTTTTTTTGGAGTGCCAGATACTTTGTATGCTTTGTATATTCACTTCTATTGACTTGATCATTGCATATGCTTGATTTTGGCTGATACAATTGATTTTTTCTGATACAATAAAGTGATTGTTTCTGATACAATTACCCTTCTTTGAGCTGATGCACACGGCTGTGTAGCTGTATTTACACTTCAGATCTATTTCACATGAGCTCTGTTGGTTTTTTGAGGATGATAGTTGGGATTTGTTTACAATTGAGCTGTGTTATTATTTCAGAGCTCTGTTTAAATTGTGAACTTCGGAAAAAATATGTGAGCTATGATTATACTGTATTGGTGATTTTGAAGGAATGCATATATTTGATTTTGGAAGAGGTGGGGGTTTGTGATGGTTGCAGCAATTTGGGCGTGGCAATCTACTGCAGCCATAGTGCTAGACCAATACACGTATGCTTGATACATTTATGCTCCCCCAGTCAAAATGCTTTTAAAGATCATTTCAGAGCCTTGTCTTGTGAATTCATGTGATTTCTGAGTCTACTTTAGTTCATGTCATGAACATAATCATCCTCTCAGTTATCTTTGCTTCATGTTATCTAATAAATCTGATGTAAATTCATCTAACTTTATATATTTTTTTCCAGTGAGCTCTGTACAAACTCATATGAAGAGATGCAACAGTAGAATGTTCGTTACATGAAAGTGTGAGAACCTCTTGTTAGATGCAGAGATGCAGCAAATGGCACCTGATAATGGCATGTACTTGATTTTGGCTCATAGTTGATTTTTTCTTTGGAGTGCCACATACTTTGTATGCATTGTATATTCACTTCAATTGACTTGATCATGGCATATATTTGATTTTGGCTGATAGCATTTTTTTTCTTTGGGAGTGCAAGATACTTTGTATATTCACTTCAATTGACTTGATCATGGCTTGTATTTGATTTTGGCTGATATATAAAGCTCAGTTTTGTATTCTTTAGGGTTATGCTTTGTTTATTCACATGTGATTTCTGATATGTATGCTATAGTTGATGATTTTGGCTGATATATGTGCTTTGTATTTTCACATGTGATATGCTTCTCTTTTAACTCTTGACTCGCAAATTATGGTTGTTAACAATTTCACATTCCTTATTGCTAGTTCCTCTTTAGCACGAATGTAGACTTAGATGAACTCTTTTGCCAATTCATTGTTCTTTCTTCAATGAACCTAACATCTTTTGACATCATATACTTTTAAAAAGAACGTTGAGGAGATGTCTTCTATGAGAACCGTATCAGGACATGCCAATTTCTAAGCAAATTTTGCCAATTTCTAATCAATTTTCACAAGGCACTGAAATAACCAGTTGTTGAATCAAAATCTTGTTCTTCCAGGCCCGGTATTGCTTCTACCTAACAAAAAAAATGCTGAGCATGATCACCACCAAACAACTGAATGCTGTCGTGAAATTGTTGGTAAACCATAATTCAACCAAGGAAATAGCACTGTATTAATTTCTAAATTCAGTCTGATTCATTCCCAAAAAAGCATAATTCAACCAAAAACCCACCAAATTACACCCCAAAAATAACAAAAAGATTGCTCTTTTCCTCAACCAAACAGGATGTGTAAGTCACCAACCACTCCAATTCAATCAAACAATACAAATCTAAATTCAACCAAAATACAAATGAAATGTCTAAATTCAATCAAACAATACATCATCACGCAGCAGCATCAGCTTCATCAGCAGCTTCAATTCAGCAGCATCAGTGGCATCAGCAGCATCTGCAGCATCAGTGGCATCAGCATTCAAGAAGAGTAATTATAAAGATTTATTAGATACCATAGAGTAATTGTACAGTACAGGATGATTGTGTTCATGAAATGAATTTAAGTAGGCTCAGAAATGACTTCAATTCATAAGACTGTGATGTTGTAGTCAAATTTGGCTGCAGTTGCACTGCCACGCCAAAAGTGACGCCTAACATTAACAATCCCAATCATATGGTACCACATTTGCAATTAAATGCATCCGTAATTCATATAAGCCAAATTTCAACCAGTGAAACCAAAACAAAATAAAATTTGGTCACTACAAATGTTGAAATGAGCAGGTACAAGTTTAAGATAAGACAACCATAAGTAGTTTGCATAACTTGCAACTACGATAAGCCAAATATCAGTTAGAAATATATATGCAAAGGGAAAGGATCCGTTGCACACTGGGCTAGTGTGCAAGCCCGTGCGGTCTGATTGTGCACACAACCCGAACCTAAAGCCAAAGCCATGTAACCAGAAAGCCAAGGCCAAAGCCAGGTTTCTAGAAAGCCAAGGCCAAAGCACAAAAAACCAGAAAGGCAAGTCCAAAACCAAAGTCAAGTTATAAGAAATTAACTACTGTAAGTATCAGCCAAAAATAATGAGATTACTGAAACAAGATCAGTAGAAGCCAAACTAGTATTTTCATATCAGCCAAAGCCAACTAGTTTGCATACAAAGATGTTTACGGACAGCAAATATAACCCGATATATATATAGTTGGTAAACAAGAAAATAAATTCATCACTACCTATCAATTCATTCCGTACTCGAAAATAAAAGTAGGGTATCAATAGTTACCAAAAATGACTAGGAATGAAATACTTCCCTCAGTTGTTACTATCATACCAATCTTAGGGATTAGATGTTCTTCAACCGTGGGGCAAATTCACCTTCTTCAACATGTAAAAAATTGTCACCCAATTGTGAGCAACCTTCACCTAAGTCCATACCTGTACCAAAATTGAAATGTTATTCAATCTCATTAGCAATTTATTTCGACAGTAGCAATTAACTCAAAAAAATTGACATTAGCAAATTCGACGGCAGCAACAAGATCGAAAGTAGCAATTTCGACAGTAGCAAAAAAAATTTGTGCAAAAAAAATTTGTGCAAAAAAAATTTGTGCTGATTCTAACAAGTGTTTGTGTTTGTGTTTGTTCTAACAAATGTTTCCAAAAAAAAGCATGCGACACATTCTACTTGCACACGCATAAATTTAACCGTCTTATATTTGTGTTTGTTCTATCAAATTGAAATGACTGCATAATATGAAGGTTGTAACCTTCATGTCATTACACTTCACTTTATATATTGTGCGAAATCAATCTTGTCTATTGCTTTATATATAAGTTCACTTTATAATTTTTCAACTTCTAGAAAGATACTACATCTACTAGAATATGCTAACAGTTCAGTCATATGCAATAGAATTCGATTAGACATATGCCCTTTGAGTAAACTCATGATCCTTCTTATCTGACTGAGAGATACATACTGTTTCATCTACTGTTAGTCTCTCTACTTCTATTTGGGTAAAGCGAGCATCTCATAATATATTATGTGAAATCACTCTGATAAAATTTGTGCTGATTCGAGGTATTCTCAAAAAAAATTAACCAACAAAAAAAACCAAAAAACAAAAAAAAGGTTACCTTCAGTGAAGATCTTCGATTCGAGTAAGAAATGAGCCTCAAGAACGGGATCGGCATGCAAGGGGGGGAGCGGCTGAGCGATCGGAGAAAGGGGGCTAGGGTTTTTTCTTTAGGGTTTCGCAGCTAGGGTTTGAGATGAGCGGGAGGGAGAGGGTAACAACCCGATCGAAAGCTGGGAAAGGGGGCTGGAGTTGGAGATGAGCGGAAGGGAGCTGGAGTTGGAGGCTGAGCGATCGGAGAAAGGGGGAGAAAGGGGGCTAGGTTTTTTTTTTCTTTTGCGATCGAAGACGAGCGGGAGAGAGAGGGAAAGAGTGAGAGAGATAGACAGTGTTGGGGGGGAATTTACAATTATACCCCCCCATATTAGGCTGAGAATCGAAATTCAGCATCGACCGTTGGATCTTGATCAAGATCTCCACATCCAATCGGACGGCCCACAGCCAGTGCGCACGGGCTTGCACACTAGCCCAGTGTGCAACGGAGCCTTTCCCTATATATATATATATATATATATATAGAGTCCCCTTCGGTTGCTCACTACTTTTGGTGAGCACTCCGTGAGCACTCACGAAATAGAGCACCTATGACAAATCCGAACCGCTCATATTGTTCTATATACCTTAGATAGCCTAACAATAAAAAATCAAGTAATTTGAAGTTCATTTGCCCATCCATCATGCTGTTAGAATTTTCAGCCATACAATTTTGTAATGGTGTAAATCATGGGCAAATGAACATCAAATTACTTGATTTTTTATTGGTAGGCTATCTAAGGTATATAGAACAATATGAGCGGTTCGGATTTGTCATAGGTGCTCTATTTCGTGAGTGCTCACGGAGTGCTCACCAAAGTAGTGAGCAACCGAAGATTTCTATATATATATATATACTTGGACTATCTATATATATGGGGGGGGCCTCAGTTGTGCACTCCTCCGTAGCCGTCCGATCTTACACCTGGTCATGATCCACATCTAATGGCTGCAATTCTCTCCCGCTCTTCTCACACTTACGGAGGGGTGTTTTCGACTTTCCCCCTACCCTTCGGTCTCGTCCCTCCTTTTCTCTATATCCTTTCGATCTGAAGAGTTTTCCCTAAAACAGAAACGAAACCCTAATCGCTCGACCTCTCTCTCTCTCCATCAATGCTGGCCTCTCTCTCTCCGTCGACGCTGCTCTCTCTATCTTTCTCTCGCCTATGTCTTCTCCTTCTCATATCGCTCTACCTCTCTCTCTCAACATCAAAAATACCCCAATTGTGAACCTCTCCCTCTCCCTCTATCCCTCTCTTGGTCGACGAAGTTGTCCCTCTCTCGATCAACGCTGCCATCTAAAAAATCGAAACCCCAAGGTATAAAATTTTACCTTCGATAGAGTTAAATAGAAACCCGAGTTTCTTCTTGGATTAATCTTGTTAAAAAATAATAATGGTAAGTTGTAAAGCTTCATGGAATTAGGTAGTTGGGGGACAGATTTGGGGATAAATTTGGGATAGTAATTTGTAGATTTTTTAGTTTATGGTAAAAAAAATCTTCTTAGATTAATCTGGAAAATCGAAACCCCAAGGTATAATATTAGGTGGACTTTTAACACTTTAGTCTTTCAGATTTTTTATAGCTATTGAAGAGCTTCATGAAATTGAATTATCGGATCTCATATTAGTATCTTAAATATTTCAAGTAATTATGTGAAGGAATCCCAAAATTTGGGATAGTAGGTTGCAGACTTTTAATCGGAAAACATTGTTCATTGGGGGATAGATTAGGGATAGTAATCTGCAGAATTTTTATCGCAAATCATTGATCATTGGGGAAAAGATTAGGGATAGTTAGTTGCAAAAATAGATATTTATTATCGCAAATCCCTTATCATTTACAAAATTGCTAAATTGGACTGGTATTTTTTTCGCAAATCATTGAGCATGAACTTAATTTTAGATATTTGAAAATCTAAATTTAGCATACACTTTCTTATTAATTGTTTAAATCTGCCAATTTACTTACTTTTTATTCTTTTGTTCATATTTCTCAGTGCATTCATTGAAGAAGATGTGAAACTACCCATCTGTTAACAGTGATTTTCATGCTTTTAAAACTTTGCTTTATATCAATCTTTTATTATGTTTGATTAAGTGTAATCGTAACATATGTCATCTTCGAATTTTTATTTGAAATGCAATGTTCGTATGGGGAAAATTTTGGGATAGTAAGTTGCAGACTTTTTATTGGAAAGCATTGTTCATTTGGGGGGATAGATTTGGTATAGTAATTTGCAGGATTTTTATCGCAAATTGTTGATCATTGGGGAAATATAATTAGGGATAGTTAATTGCAATATTGGAGATTTATTATTGATATTTGGAGTATTTGCAAAATTAGAGATCCCTTATTATTTACAAAATTGCTTAATTGGACTGGTATTTCTTAGAACGGGAATTGTATATAATATGAAGTGACCTAATGTATATTTTACAATAAGTTAATAGAATGTGATTTTTGTGTGTTTAGTGCTTTAAACCTGACGGAATCTTGTAGATGGCATCGAACTACTCTTCCAACCAAATCCACAATCACTATGGTGGTAGCTCCAGATGTTCCAGAGCTAGTTTAGGACAGAGAATTATAGCTCCCAAATGTTTTTGTCGAATGCCGACAATGGTCAAGTATTCTACTTCGGGGAAGAACCCTGGTGAAGCCAACTACACTTGTCCTAATTTTCCTAGTGGATGTGAATTTTTTTGTTGGGTAGAGAATTATGGGGAAGAAGAGGATAAAGATGGTACAATTAGAGAATTGTATGATGAGCTAGTGATTCTGTCATTGTTGAGGTCACAAGATTGTGATGGTGCGAGGAAGAATGATTACATGACAGGTGCAAAGCATTATTCGGTGTTTGGATTTGTCTGTGGGGTATTGGTGTCCATCTTGTTGTTTCTTGCGTTCTTGATGTAGTAGTGTGGTGGTGGTGGTGGTGTCCCTTGAAGTATGAAGTTTTTCTTTGGTATTTTGTAATCGTGGTGTATTTTGGGTGGATGTTTATATTTTGGTATTTTGGATGTATTTTGGAGGATGTATCTATTTTCTATGTTGTATTTTTGTATGTTGTATGGTCTACTATGTAATGTTTAATTATTAGTGAATTTGTGAAGGGTACTAAAAGGTTATGCATGGATTTTGTAATCCCATCTTGCTAAGTATGAATTTGATGGTTAATATATTGGTATTATGATAAAGTACCCTACCATACTTTGAGGCATTGAGGGTTTTTGTTGTTGTCTTGTATGGAGTTTCAGATTTGTTGAGGACCTTTGTTAGAAAATCAAATTTCAAATCTTAGTTCAGCTGAGACTATGAAGAGAAAATTGACAAAATATGATGTAGTTTTGAGCTAAGACTTTCAATGTATTCTGGCTTGAGAATCCAATGCAGTGCTTGCAATTAAAGTGAGATGGCAAGATTTTCGTTTAAAAGATTGTAGAAATTTTTTTTATAAACACCTTAAACTATACTGTCAAATCCCTATAATAGCACACAATATGAAATTTTGCCGAGTACCCCACCAAATCATGTACTAAGAGGTGCAGCTCAGACATATGTGCAGGTCTGTCTTGAATGTGGACTGAATTTTTTTGGGGGTTGAGTCACTTGGTGACCTGATAACTCCATCAACTAGCACTGTTTTACTCTTCTCATTCTTGGGATTTTGTGCATGACAATTCAGAGAAGCAACTGAAACCATATCAACTTGTTCACCGTCTGATATGTTCATTGCCTGAGTATAGAAAGCAAAATATGTTCATTGCCCGATAATAATATACTTTAATATACAAAGCATACAAAGCATACGTTCATTGCCTGAGTATACAAAACAAAGTATGTACAAAGCAAAGTATCTGCCACGGAGAATAATATCAACATTCTAAGTATGAAACATCTCAAACTCAAAGTTGATGACACTCAAAAAATTCTCAACTAGCAATTTGGTAACTGTCCATCATCTAAAAGAATTCACAGAGTTCAAAATATCTGGCACTCCAAAAAAATATTTAGGTGCAGGCCTAAGACTTTCAAAAAAGCTGGCTGCTACAAAAAAAAATCCTTCAGCTCAGACAAACCGCTGATGCTGCTCTTTTAAAATTAATGTTGCTACTGCCATTCTAACAAACTGCTACTACTGTAGCTCTTCATATGAGTTTCTACAGAGCTCACTAAAAAATACAAAAAATTTAATGAATTTACCTCAGATTGATTAGATAACAGGAATTTATGTAACACCCCACATTTTTATTTTAATTAAAAATGCATTTTTTCAATTTTTGCACGTATGATGCACGTGCTAATTTATCCATCTCTTTCTCTTACTCCCATTTACTATTTTAACATGTATAATCTTATTTAGCTTTTTATTAAACCGATGGACCTAAAGTTAAATTCTAGCCTATTAGATTAATTAAAATGGCGCCCACTAGAATAATTAAGTTAGTTAATTAAAATGAAAGCCCATAGGACAAGCTCATTAATTAAATTCTATTTTAAGTTGTGCATGGACTCATACATGACATGTAATAACTTTTAATACAAATTTTAATGTAATGCCCCGAATTCCAAATAAGACCGAATTCGAGATTTCACGGGATCTTTAATTTACTTCGTACAATTTTACAAGAAAATTAAAACTTTTCAACAATACATCAGAGTTAATTACATATTTGTTTACACGGCGGGAGAATAAAAAGTTACAACATTGAAAACAAAATACAACTTATACAACTTTATCAAAGTAAGTCATCAATCATAACATCTTTACTCCTTCATGAAAGGTCCATTACCTGTATATCAAGCTGTGGGCACGTCAGTCACTTACAACCGACGAAAAATATTATACTCGGCTATTTTCTCTATGCCGTACATATAACAATCTCATACTTTAACAAATCACAAAAGTTGAATGAACAATAAAGTGTTAAATTGTGACTACGCTAAACATGTAAGTGTATGCCATACCTTAATGCCTAATGCACACAATTTATACTACGATGAAACTAATGCACACTTGTTCGGATTTTATGCATCCCATACTACATAGGTCTGAGAGCAAGCACCTACGTACTCCACAATGAAGGGTTCGATCCCTCACCATGACAACTACCTAGTAATAAGACAAAGTTAAGACGTTCCACGAGTATGGATCCCAGTCCCGGGGAACCGTCGCAACAAATCTCCCGCCCGACTGTTATACAGATTCCTCGTCGTGCGAACCTCCCACAAGTGCCTCTCTAGCCCCGGTATACATATATACGTGGAGAACGGCAAACTATCCGACCGACTACGCACAGTCCCGAATTTCAAAATAAAAGTCCGTCTCCCACGGAGCAACCACAGTCCACCAACTAGGTCTATAGCCCCGGTGAACCGCCGCAACAAGCCTACCACTCGACTACATAGAGTGCCCCACTTACGTTTGCCTAGGTCTTACTACATCTTCACTTATGTGCCTAAAATTTATTAAGTTCAAGACATGAATGAGTTATCATTCCTAGAATTAGTTTTACCTCCTACCGGACTTAATCAAAAAAAATACGAGACAGCTCCATGGCTGTATCTCAAAATATATTTCTCATAAACTTTACAAGAAAAAGAAAATATTTCTTTAAAAAACACAATTTCATTACATGAAAATTTATAATCAATCCAAGCTATTTCAAAGTCTCAATTCTCTTTAAACTATTTATTAAACACAATCAAAGTATAATTCTCTTCTTAAAAAAAATCACTTCACAAAATAATACTTTGTTTTTCTTCACTAGAAAGTTCCATACTCAAAATTTCATTTCTCTTTGTATCTCCAAACATACAAGAAATATTCTTAATATTTTCTATTCCATTTCATATCCAAAGTAAGGGTTTTAATCAAAATTCCCTAAAAAAAATATCAGTTCACTGAATGAAGAAAAACAACAAAAGTATAAAAGAGGGGGGGGGGGGGGGGGGGGGGGGGGGGGGGGGGGGTCTTACTAACCTTACATCACAACTTTTTCATGTACAGGAATCATGGGTGTTCACACCCTTCAATAAACATGTCTTAAACTTAGATGTTTTCATCATTCAACTTACTCGCAAAATATCAATATTTTATCCACAGGACAATCTTTTGCTTAGTCTTGCCCTTATTCATGATCTTATTCATCCATTCATAATCTTTACAAGCAAAAGAAAATATTTCTTCAAAGAACACAATTTCATCACATGAAATTTTATAATCAATCCAAGCTATTTCAAAGTCTCACTTCTCTTTAAACTATTTCTTAAACACAATCAAAGTATAATTCTTTCTTTTTTTTAAATCACTTCACAAAATAATATTTTGTTTTTCTTCACTACAAAGTTCCATAGTCAAAATTTCATTTCTCTTTGTATCTCCAAATTTACAAGAAATATTCTTAATATTTTCTATTCCATTTCATATCCAAAATAAGGTTTTTAATTAAAATTCCCTTAAAAAAAATTCAGTTCGCTGAATGAAGAAAAACAACAAAAATATAAAAAAAGGGGGGTCTACCTGCTGGCAACAATAGCCAGTGCCCAGAACCCAAATCCACTAACCGTTTAGTCCATGTGGACTCTGTGTCCATTTTGTGTGTTCCAAAATATATTTAAGTCAAATTTCAGTTTCGGTAATTTATAAAAAGAAACAAAAGTGAGTGTGACTATCAAGTTTCAAACTTAGGATCTCTTTCAACAAAGTTCTATATTGCACTGACTAACCAGTAAGTCAAAGTATATTTCTGTTTGGGAGTTGTATTAGTGTACTTTTGTTTATACAATTCTGAATTTAATTCTTTTAAACAAAACTCGTTTGTCAAAATAATCCATCCGTTTGGTGTATTGAAACAAATTTTTCTTTTCAACTGAAATAAATACTAAAATAGTAATCAAAGTGTTCAAACTTATTTTAAGAAATATATCTTCATTTTCAAATAATTTTTCCTTTCTTTTTGCATACAAGATTACACCTTTTCTCAAAATCTCAAAACTAAAAATCATGTTTATGTACTTCATCATACTAGTTAAATTTTGTAATAAACTTAAACATGTTACTTAATCAACCATGAGCATCACAAGAGAATTCTTTCATGCAAAACAATTTGTATTTTTAACATATGTCGACAAGCAATGACTAAGATTATTTTTTTTCTCTTTTCTTTTTCTTTCTTAACCATCATGTTTCTAAAGTATATGTCGAAAAATCATTCTTTAACAATTACTCATATATATCACACATTTGACATACATATATTTGCAAACATTTTAGCATGGTTCATATGATTAACTCTTTGGTTGAATTCTCCTTTTTAATTTAGCATGACAACAATTGTTCACTAAGTCTCAACAAGAGCATTGCATATTATGCTAGCATGGATTTTGTCTACAAATATCATATTCAACTTTATACTACTTATTAAACTATTTAGAATGCAAATGTCTATTCTAGAAAGGAAGAGATCACCCACCTTAATTGAAGTTTGAACAATAAAAAGAAAGATGGAACAACACTTCTATCTCCAAAGCAACTCCTTTTTCTCCTAGCAAGACTTCTCCTCCTAGAAATAGCTTCTCCAAGCACAAGAACTCTCTTGCTCTCTTTCTTTTTTATTTTTCTTGTTTTTGTTTAGTTTTTGGTGTGTGGAATGAGAAGAGAAGGGGGCTATTTGTAGGATAACGTTAGGGTTCAATTTGCAAAATTACACACCTAATAAATTGCTCAATTTAATCTCCATCTCTTCACTTTCTTAACTCTAACCCTCAACCTTTCATTTGTCCACCTCTTCAAAGCTCTAACCCCCAAAAACTCCCACCTCTCTCTCTCTTCCTATTCAAAACCGGAAACAACACTTTTGTGTGTTGTTGCCTTTCTCATGTGGGCCCCCATCAATGCCACGTCACTGTGGCAGACCAGGCCAAAGCTCCCCCCTGCTGCACTTTGAAACCGTGGGTCCCATTTCCAATCTATCTTCTTTTACTTTTACATTCTTATAATTCAACAGTCAACTATCATATATATATAGGAAAAGGGGGTATGAGCAACTTGCCCTTTTAGTACATAAGCAATTGATGATGTGGCATGCATGTGATTAGAAAATACTTTAAAGGGTTAATTGTCCAATGTATCACATGCATGTCACATAATCAACTGCTCATTTACTAAATGAGCAAGTTGCTCATATCCCCTTTACCCTATATATATATATATATATATATATATATATATATATATATATATATATATATATATATATACTTTTTATATTTTTATACTCTTTGAAAATTACGGGGTGTCACACGCACTCCGAAATTTATTAAAAAACAAATATACTTAAATATGCGCACTGAAAAACACGTACTTCGTACGTAAAACATAAAAATACTAAATTCGATTTTATCAACTGAAAAATATTGAAGATAATAAAAATACAATATAAGACAAATGTATTTATTAATTTTATATATTTCACGATGTCATTGCTACGTACGTATAAAATACGTGCATTATACGTACAAAAGTATTTAGATCAAAATGCGAGAAAAATGAATTTTTATTTATAAAAATAGATTTGAATGTCTAAAATAAATAATTTAAACATATAGAAGATATTACACGTAGCGGTGGGAACACATAATCGATACGTGCATCAAAATACGTAAAAGCACCTAAAATTACCGAGATTGAAATATTATATTTTGAGTTGACACAAATATGGATAAAATCAATACGCAAAATGCATACAGAGTCGGAAATCAAGATATATAGTAAAAACACGTTACAAAATACACGTGCGAAACACACAAGGGTAAATTTTCATTTCCAATTTTGCGGGGTGTTACATTTAAACTATAGGAATTGTAATAAATTTTGTGCATGTGTGTTCACTAGTGCACAACACATGCACATGGAAAGTGAAGAGCCTAGGGGAGTTGACCGGATTTGATAGTGGAGGAGGGGAGTTTTGAGTTTTGATGAGTTGGAAAAATGAAGAGTTTGGAGTTTTAGGAGTTAGGATCATGAAGAGTTGAAAAATTAAGAGAACAATTTATTAGGTGGAGATTTATGCAAATTAAACCCTCACTTTTTCCTATAAATACACTCTCATTTCTCCTTCTCTTGTCACACCTAAACTAAACAAAAATTTAGAGAGAAAAAGAAAGAGAGAGAGAGTACCTTTGTGCTTTGGAGGCTTGATAGAAAGACAAGGAGGTGCTAGTAGAGCTAGGAGCTAGGAGCTAGGAGAGGTCTCTCCATTTGTGATCTTCATTCTTCATAAAGGTGGGTTATTTCTTACTTTCTAAATGTAGAGAATGCATGCTAAAAGTTATAATTGAGTTATATAAATTGGATTTGAATGTGAAATATGTAGACAAAGTCCATGCTAATGTAGTATGTCATGAATGGAAGTAATCTTGTTGAGATTAAGTAAATAATTGCTACCATTGTTAATTAGAAAGAATAATTTTGACACAAGAATTAATACCATAAATTATGTTAGTATGCTTGTAAATTTGTACATGTCGAACATATGATTTGTATGAAAAATTGGTTGGTGAATGTCATATCTAATATATGCCTTAGTGTCATGATGATTAGAAAGAAGAAAGAAAGAAAAACAAATTTTGTTGTTGTCATGAAATGTGTTGACCTATGTATATTGCCATGTTATATTGAAAATATAGATTTTGCATAAAAGAGTTTTCTTTGAGATTTCATGGATGATTAAGAGGCATGTTTGGTTTTATTACAAAATTTTAATTAATTGCGAACATAAACTAGTTTTAATGAATACAATTCTTAAATTCAAATTTTGAGAAAAATACAAATCTATGTGTAAAATGGAAAGAGGAACTATTTAAAAATAGAAATATCTTTTTAAAATAGATTTGAAATTAGTTGGTTGCTGTTTTAAAATTTGTCTCAGTTAAAAGAAAAGTTTGTTTCAATATCCCAAAATTGATTGGATTATTGGATAAACGAGTTTTGCGAAAAAGAACCAAATTCATGTTCATAAAAGAGAATGAAATAATTCGAAATATAGATACAATGTCTAAATTATAAATTTGGAAATTCGGGAATCACAATTTTCAAGTAAACTCTGTTTGGAAATAATTTTGCACAAACCCCAAATACTACAGTCTGTAGGAGTGACAGTCGACTGGTAAGTTTCGACAGTCGACCGTTGCGAAACTGGTTGCAGTGATTTCTAGAATTTTGGATTTTTCGTGCGGGACAGTCGACTGACCCTTTGTCGTAGTCGACTGTCACTACTCTAATGGATGGATTTCTTGAGTTTGGATTTCACGCGGTACAGTCGACCGATCACCCTATGAAGTCGACTGGTACTACTCTAACTGATATTTTCCGAGTTTTCTGATACTTCTTTTGAATGAAATATTTGGTGTGGGTTGAGATGTGAATTGTTATGTGAGCTTAAAATTGCTAATGATACTTAAGTGGATGAATCTATCTTCATGGAAAGAAATATCGTTTTAGCATAGAATTGTAAATGAATAATTGAATCATGAATGATGCTAAAACAAGACATTTGTCAAATTGTGAATAAGTTAAAGAGACTTGGAGTCAAAACGTGATTATTGAAGGGTATGAATACCCAGGGTTTCTTGTACATGAAAATTTGTGATTTAGGGTTAGTAAGACCTCGGGTACCGGCACTATTGAAATAAAAGAGTTGAGATATAATTTTGAGATATTTCCATGGAGCTATCTCGTATTTTTGTGACTAAGTCCGGTAGGAGGTGAAACTAATTCTAGGTATGATAAATTATTCATATCTTGAACTAAGAATTAGGCACTTAAGAGAAGTATAGCAAACCTGGGCAAACGTACTTGGGACACTCTATATAGTCGGGCGGTGTACTCCAGGACTATAGACCAGTCGGGTGGTGTACTCCGGGACTGAGGTTGCTTCGATGGAGACGAAATTTTATTTGAAATTCGGGACTATGCGTAGTCGGGGGATAGTGTTATCATACTCCAGTGTATATATGTATACCGGGGCTGGAGGGGCACCTACGGGGTATTCGCACGACGAAGTCTCTGTATAACAATCGGGCGGTATACTCCGGGGCTGGGATCCGTACTCGTGGAATATCTGAACCGTGTTCTTACTACTGGGTAATGTCATGGCGAGGGATCGAACCCTTTATTGTGGAGTACGTAGGTGCTTGCCTTCGGACCTATGTAGTATGGGATGCATAGAATCTGAACAAGTATGCATTAGTGGCATCTTAGTATAAAATGTGTGCATTAGGCATTAAGGCATCGCATACACTTACATGTTTAGAATAATCACTTTTGACACTTTATTGTTCATTCAAATCTGTGGTATGTTAAAGTAGTGAGATCATTATATGTACGGCATAGAGAGGGTGACCGAGTATAACATTTTCTTCAGTTGTAAGTAACTGACGTGTCCACAGCTTATTATGCAGGTAATGGACCTTTTCATGAAGAAGTAAAGATGTGATGCTGTTGATTAATTGCATTGATAAAATTGTATAAGTTGTTGTTACCGCTGATTTTGGCGTGGGGGTAAACAGATGAGATTTGTGAGTTCGTAGAAAACCTGAATAGTTGATCCAAGCCTCCTGATTCCCGCAGCTACCTGCAAGGAAGTGCTAAACACCGGGGTTGATCCCGGCGACGCACCCTCCGACGCTCTTGTCAGTAATCAGTGATATGATTAAGAAAGAGCTTAGGTTGGGAAAGAGTGATTACCTGGTCACAGTGGTAGGGGGGAGGTATTTATAGTCGCCATGGGAATGATTAGGGGCCTGATTTCCTGCGTAACTGTCAAGAGAAAAATCCTCCCATTCTGTTTTGGGAAGTTGACCCCTGATTCCCGGTGGGGGCAAATCAGGCCCGTTGATTCAGTCAAATCAGTGGCCCTGATTCTCCTCTTGGTGATCTGGGTTTGTCTTGGGTCGGGACCCGTACCCAGTTGGAGTGGATCCGTTTGCGGGGTGTTGGGTCTGTGAGAAGGAGACCCAGTACCCGTTTCGGACCCATCTGTATGTGAAATTACCGTTTTACTCCTGAACTTCAAGATTCGTGCCCAATCTGGACGGTTCCGATTTAACCCCATTTTTAGCCATATCACGAGCCCCCCCACTCCTAAAGGCTGAGTGTGATCAGGCTTTGAGGAGTAGTTTAACTGTTTCAGTGGCTAGTGGAGTTGTATCGGAGTCTGAATGGAGGATTTTGAATCTCGAAGTGGGTAGTAAGGTAATTTTTTGTAGCCGTATCGAGTATTTGACGGTCTTTATCTATTTTTTCGGGCTATTTATTTAATTTTGCGATGTGTTAACTAATTGTTCGGGGGGCTTAACAGTACATTCTAGGCAATAATTGTTCGTTCAGGGGCTCAAAAATATCCCCTCGAATTTTTAATTATTTTCTAGAATTTTTAGTTAATTTTTCCGAATTTTTAGCAATTTTTTGCAATTTTTAAATAAATAAAACGACTTAAATAAATAAAAATTGATTTTTAAATACCGATTTATGACGTGGCACAATACAGACCCTTGATCAGTACGAAGCGCGAATTTCTGAGTGATCAGACGATCCCTGTTCCTCGGCGGGCTTTTTCGCCATATACGAGGGTCGGCTCCTCGGCTTGGAAGATTGGCTCCTCGGCTCGGAACCCTCCGAGGTACGTGGCATCATCTAGGCCGTTCATCTCAGCGTGGATTCCCAAAAAATGCTATCTTGTCGTTTAGTGGACGTGGCAAGATCTGGGCCGTCCATCATGACGAGCGCGCTTTTTGACAAGATCCAACGGCTAATATGGGTCGGCGTGTTTTTTTGCCATATACGAGGGTCGGTTCCTCGTCCCCTCGGCTTGGCCTTGTATCTTGTAAGATACGAGGGTCGGTTCCTCGTCCCCTCGGTTCGCTCTGATACCATCTGTAATGCCCCGAATTCCAAATAAGACCGAGTTCGAGATTCCACAGGATCTTTACACTTCACTTTGTACAATTTTACAAGAAATTTAAACTTTTCAACATACATCAGAGTTCTTTACAATTTGTTTACACCGCGGAAGAATAAAAAGAAATACAACAATGAAAATAAAATACAACTGATATGGCTAAAAATGGGGTTAAATCGGAACCGTCCAGATTGGGCACGAATCTTGAAGTTCAGGGGCAAAACGGTAATTTCACATACAGATGGGTCCGAAACGGGTACTGGGTCTCCTTCTCACAGACCCAACACCCCGCAAACGGATCCACTCCAACTGGGTACGGGTCCCGACCCAAGACAAACCCAGATCACCAAGAGGAGAATCAGGGCCACTGATTTGACTGAATCAACGGGCCTGATTTGCCCCCACCGGGAATCAGGGGTCAACTTCCCAAAACAGAATGGGAGGCTTTTTCTCCTGACAGTTACGCAGGAAATCAGGCCCCTAATCATTCCCATGGCGACTATAAATACCTCCACCCTACCACTGTGACCAGGTAATCACTCTTTCCCAACCTAAGCTCTTTCTTAATCATATCACTGATTACTGACAAGAGCGTCGGAGGGTGCGTCGCCGGGATCAACCCCGGTGTTTCGCACTTCCTTGCAGGTAGCGGCGGGAATCAGGAGGCTTGGATCAGCTATTCAGGTTTTCTACGAACTCACAAATCTCATCTGTTTACCCCCACGCCAAAATCAGCGGTAACAGATTGGCGCCATTTGTGGGAAAACACCACACGAATAGCCTCCGCCTCTTCCTCATCAACTAGCCCTTCTCCAACCATGCCTCCCAAGAAGGTCAGGTCTAGGGGGTCCAACCGCGGACCCAATCCCGCCGATCAGCCAGAGGAAGCCCCTGTCCATCCTGCTCCGCAGCCCGAACATCTTCCTCCCCTGGCCCAACAGGGCCAACCTCCTCTTCCGAACCAACAACCCCCAAATGGTCCTGCTGGTCAGAACCAGCGGAGGCAGAAGCAACCGCTCCATCCAGACCACGTCGCTATTCACAATGCCTCCTCGGACTCTCTGGCTTCCCATCACCCCCGAGCCTCCGATCTCCGCAACACTGTTCTGAATCGCCAAAAGAAAGAGGACCTTCGCAACCACCTAGATGAGAGGCGGGCCCGGGAGGGAACCTCCCGCCAGCATCATGGTGAGCGATCTCCTCATCGCCGAGACGGTAGGAGGTCTCCGGACCGAAGGGGCCGGAGGGAGTCTCCCGAGCGTCGTAGGAGGAGGCCGCATTCCCCTACCGATCGACATCATCCGAGGAACAATGAGGCACCAATCACTCGTGCCGAGTTCCTACAGTTCCAGGCTACGGTGTTGCAGGCCCTCAACCTTCGCAACAACAACATTGGTGCCCAAAGGGTTCCAACACCCCCACGGGTTCCAAGTCCTCGCCACCGATCCGTGAGTCCTCTCCCGGCTCCTAGTCGCCAGCAACATCAACACAGTCCTCGTCGATCCCAGGACTACCGAAGCCGTAGTCCCCGCTCCCCTTCCTATGAAGAGGAGTCCAGGGGATCGTATGATTACCAGCAGAGGGACGATGCCCTCTACCGTCGTCTCCACGAGATGGAGAGGCGCATCGGTCGCATGGATAAAGAGGAGGAGTCGAGAGCAGGGACCGTCCGCCCCAGCAGACCCTCCTTCTCTCGGACAATCATGGAGGCCCTCATACCGAGGGGTTTCAAACCTCCGCAGTTTGAAACGTACTCAGGGGAGTCCGACCCAGTTGATCATGTCGAAAGCTTCAAAATCTTAATGCTGATCCATCAAGCTTCCGACGCCATGCTCTGCAAGACCTTCCCCGCCACCCTAAAGGGGTCGGCTCGGGAATGGTACTCCAGGCTCGTTCCCTCTTCTATCTTCTTGTTCGAGCAGTTCGAAACGCTCTTCATAACTCACTTTGTGAGTAGCACGCGAACAGAGAAGACGAGCCTCTCCCTTTTCCACCTCCGGCAGGAGAGGGGGGAAAAGCTGAGGGATTATGTGAGGAAATTTACCGTGGAGGTCAGGTCAATAGCCACCCTCGACCAGTCCGTGGCGACCGTTGCGTTCCAGTCGAACGTCCTCAACCCCAACCTCCGGTTGTCCCTCGCCAAGAAGCCCCCGCACAACTTCGCCGATCTTCTCCTAAGATGCAAGAAGTACATTCGGGCGGAAGAGGCCGAGTGCCTCACGAGTTTCGGAGGACCTGCCTCCGGCTCGAAGAGGAAGACGGCAGAGGAGGAAGGATCCAAGAAGCTGCAGAAGGACAATAGTGGTCAGCGCCGTCCTCCCCCAGGTTCGAGAAGTTCACCCCTCTCACCACAAATGTCTCCACCATCCTGATGGAAGTGGAGAAGGAGGGTGTTATACCTCCTGCTCCGAGGATGAACACCCCGACCAAGAGGAGGAACAAGGAGAAATGGTGCCATTACCACCGAGACCACGGTCACGACACCAACGACTGCCGGGCGTTGAAAAATGAGATAAAAGCTCTCATCCAGAGGGGGTAGTTGGCCAAATTTGTGAAGGCGAACAATCAGGGGGAACGCGCCTCTCCTCCGCCTCGGGGGGCTAACAAACGCTCCGAGCGGCGCGATGAGACCCCCGAGTTCGAGGAAGAACGAGTTCTACACCTCATCCACGGAGGCCCCATGGGGGGCTCCTCCAACTCCTCTCGGAAGGCCTTCGTCCGAGAAGTCAACTCAGTTCACAGCGCCCCTCCCCCCAAAGGCCTCGGCATCCCGGTGACTTTCTGCGATGAAGACCTCGAGGGGATCCGAACTCCCCACCGCGATGCACTTGTCATCGACCTTCGCATGGCAAACTTCAAGGTGCAGAGGGTCCTGGTAGATAACGGGAGCTCGGTCAACATCCTCTTCCTCTCGGCCTTCCGAGGGCTGCAGCTGTCCCGGGATCGCCTCAAGCCGGCCGGCTATACGCTCCACGGGTTCACGGGGGTACCAGTAACTGTCGAAGGGGTTATTACCCTGGACGTAACTGTTGGGAAGACCCCTACTACCCAGACCGAGCCGATGGACTTTATGGTCGTCGACGTCCCGGCCGCATATAATGTCATCCTAGGCCGACCCGGCCTAGCTGCCCTGGAAGCTGTCCCTTCAGCGTACCACCTTAAAATGAAGTTCCCCACTCGGTCGGGAGTGGGAGAAGTCAGGGGCAGCCAAGAGACGGCTCGGAAGTGCTACATGACTTCCACGGGGGGTCCGGTGCTCTCCCTCGAGATCCTAGAGATCCCCGAGCCGAATGTCCGACTCACGTCCGAGCCGGCGGACGAATTGGAAGAAGTACTCTTTTCGGACGAGGACCCGAGTCGAAAGTTCCTCATTAGCAAGTCCTTGCCGACTGCACTATGTTCCGACTTGGTGCAATGCATCCGGGATAACCGCGACCTGTTTGCTTGGTCCGCCGCGGATATGCCCGGGATTTTCGAGGAGCTGCTAGTCCACCGCCTCAGTGTCGAGCCGGGGTGCAAACCGGTTCAGCAGAAGAGGCGTAAATTCACTCCCGAGCGACAACAGGCCATCAAGGAGGAGGTGGACAAACTCCTAAAGGCTCGGTTCATACAGGAGGTAAACTACCCCGAGTGGCTGTCCAACGTTGTAATGGTCAAGAAGTCCAATGGCTCTTGGAGGATATGCATCGACTTCACCGACCTGAATAAGGCGTGTCCGAAGGACCCATTCCCTCTCCTAAATATCGACACCCTCATTGATGCCACCTCGGGCCATGAGCTCCTCAGCTTCATGGATGCCTTCTCCGGCTATAACCAGATCCGAATGTTCCCCCCGGACATTCCGAAGACCTCCTTCATTACCGACCAGGGCCTATACTGTTACAGAGTCATGCCGTTCGGATCGAAGAACGCTGGGGCCACCTACCAGTGCCTCGTCAACAAAGTCTTCCAAAGCCAGATAGGCCGCAACATGGAAGTGTACGTCGACGACATGCTCGTTAAAAGCATCCGAGGTACCGACCATGTGGCCGACCTCCTGGAGGATTTCGGCGTATTGAGAAGGCACAACATGAGGCTAAATCCGAATAAATGTGCGTTCGGAGTCTCCTCAGGAAAGTTCCTCGGCTTCATGGTGAGCCAGCGAGGGATCGAGGCAAATCCTGAAAAAATCAAGGCCATCCTGGACATGGCCCCGCCCCAGAACGTCAAGGAAGTGCAGAAGCTTACGGGTCGGCTCGCCGCTATTGGGTGGTTCCTTTCAAAGTCGGGGGAAAGGTGCCTCCCCTTCTTCAAGGCTCTCAGGGGTGCCAAGGGTTTCCAGTGGGGCGAATTGCAACAGAAGTCTTTTGAACAGCTGAAAGCATACTTGGTCAATCCTCCCCTGCTCAGCAAGCCCGTTCCGGGGGAGCCCCTCTTCATCTACTTAGCTGCTTCCGAGCAGACCCTAAGTGCAGTTTTGGTGAGGGAGGAAAACCGGGCTCAGAGGCCCATCTATTACGTGAGCAAGGTGCTTCGGGAAGCCGAGCTCCGCTATCTGAAGATAGAAAAGATGGCCTACGCCCTGATCATGGCGGCGAGGAAGCTTCGTCCATACTTTCAGTCCCACTCGGTTGTGGTCCTCACCGAACAACCGCTAAAGCAGATCCTCCACAAGTCTGAAACCTCGGGCCGACTTATGAAGTGGTCCATAGAGCTAAGCCAACACGACATCTCCTACCAGCCCCGAACCGCTATCAAAGCTCAGGCCCTCGCCGACTTCATCGTCGAGTCCACCATTCCCGAGGTCAGCCATGTCCCGAACGGTCCCCCCATTTGGAAGGTTTTCGTGGACGGCTCCTCCTGCAACGAGGGAAGCGGTGCCGGTATCATCCTGAACGGCCCTGATGACTTCGTCCTCCAGTATGCCCTCCGCCTGAACTTCAAGGCCTCAAACAACGAGGCGGAGTATGAGGCACTAATCGCGGGCCTCGGACTTGCCCGAAGTGCCAGGGCGCAGCGCCTCCGAGTCCATAGTGACTCTCAGTTGGTTGTGAACCAAGTCTTGGGCGAATACGAGGCGCGAGACGAACGAATGGCGAAGTACCTTGCCAAGGTCCGAGCCCTCATGAGCCGGTTCGAAGAGGCACTCATCCAACGAGTCCCTCGAGAGGAGAATTCATAGGCCGATGCCCTCTCCAAGTTGGCCTCATCCTCCCTCCAAGGTCTCGAGCAGACCGTCTTGATCGAGGTCCTCTTAAGGCCGAGCATAGAAGACGAGACACCCTGCTCGATGGAGTCATTACTGGTGTTGCTGCAGGATAATTGGATGAAGCCGTTAGTGGAGTTCTTAAGGGACGGACTCCTCCCCGAGGATCCCAAAGAAGCACGCCGAGTCAGAACCAGGGCCGAGAGGTATATCTTGATCGAGGGAATCTTGTACAAGCGCTCCTTCTCGCAGATTGATGGCCGACCATACCTAAGGTGCCTCTCCCCAGAACAGGCCGACTACGCCTTGCAAGAGCTACATGAAGGCATCGGCGAAGCACATTCGGGGTCTCGGTCTTTGGCTCGGAAAGCTCTGAATTACGGATACTTCTGGCCGACTCTCCTCCAAGACGCCGAGCGACACGTTCGGCAATGTGGCTCTTGCCAGAGACACTCCCACATTCGTCGCCTCCCCCAAGCCAACCTCGCCTCCCTATCAAGTCCTATCCCCTTCGCAATATGGGGGATGGACTTACTAGGGCCTTTCCCTCCAGCTCCGGGCCAGTTCAAGTTCTTGGTTGTTGCCATCGACTACTTCTCGAAGTGGATTGAGGCCGAGCCCCTCGCCACTATCACCGAGAACAAGGTGCTTCAATTCTTCTGGAAGAGCGTCATCTATCGGTTCGGCATCCCCCGTGTCATCGTAACCGACAACGGAACTCAGTTTACCGGGGCTGCATTCCGAGCTCTGTGCGAGGACCTTGCCATTCAACAACGCTTCTCTTCCGTCTCCCACCCGCAGTCGAACGGCCAAGCAGAAAACGCCAATCGGCAGATCCTCTCCGGTATCAAGAAGAGGCTGGACAAGTGTTCTAGGGGCCTATGGGTCGACCAGCTCCCCAATGTGCTGTGGAATTACCGCACGAACAAGCGGACGCCCACAGGAGAGTCCCCTTTCAACCTCACCTATGGGTCCGAGGCAGTGATACCCCTCGAGGTGGGAATACCTTCCCCTCGCCTCGCAGCCTACAACGAGGAACAGAACGCCAGAGACCCCAGGGCAAACTTAGATCTGGTGGACGAGCTGAGGGAAAGAGCATCAATTCGGCAACAGAACTACCGGAGGAGAGTCGAACTGGCATACAACAAGAAAGTTCGACCCACCGATCTCAAGGAAGGGGACTTGGTTCTCAGAAAGCTAGCCATCTCCTTCCCTAATCAGAGGAGCAAACTGGCCCCGAACTGGGAAGGACCCTACAAGATCGTAAGGGTTGTTCGGCTCGGAGCTTATCGTCTGGAAGATCTAGAGGGCAGAGAGATTCTGAGGACCTGGAATGCCGACCATCTCTTAAAATACCAAGAAAGTGCCCCGGCGCCTCTCTGAGTATCACGAGGTGTCGAACAATTCCTCTCCTCTAACTTGTAATCCATTTCATAAATTGTTATATGTAAAAACGGTTCGCCGTCAATTATCAATGAAGAATGCTCTTTCATACTTATAAATTTGCTTGCATCTCTCTGCCTTTATCTTTGGTTTTTTAATTTCAACCAATGGTTCGGAGTCCAATGTCTAGCTCGACTTTACTTCCTCGGCTCGCCCCCGGGCAAGCCAGAAGTAAATCACCATTCGGAACTGCTCCCACAACCGTTGAACTACACCGATGGTTCGGAGTCCAACACTCGGTTCGACTTTACTTCCTCGGCTCGCCCCCGGGCGAGCCAGAAGTAGATCGCCGTTTGAAACTGCTCCCACAACCGTTGAACTACACCGATGGTTCGAAGTCCAACACTCGGCTCGACTTTACTTACCCGGCTCGCCCTCAGGCGAGCCAGAAGTAGATCGCCGTTCGGAACTGCTCCCACAACAGTTGAACTACACCGATTGTTCGGAGTCCAACACTCGGCTCGACTTTACTTACCTGGCTCGCCCTTAGGTGAGCCAGAAGTAGATCGCCGTTCGGAACTGCTCCCACAACCGTCGAGCAACGCTAAAGCCGGTTCGGATTACATTGTTCGGATAGGAACACGTCCACTCAAATCCTCGAGCCGAGCGGACGAGGGACTGACCCTCGTATATGGCAAAAAATCCTTCCGAGGCAAAGTCACCGTTGGATCATCTCAGAATGTGTGCTAGAGTGTGATGAACGGACCTGACCATGCCACGCGTCCACAAAACGAAAAGATAGTGTTTTCTTGGAACTCGTGCCTCCCTTCTTGTGATCCGCGCCCTGATCAAGATCCACCGTCCAAATCAGGCCATGTGGCCGCATCTTCGAAACAGCTACACCTCAGCCGAGGCACCGAGCCGCACTGGAAGGTACCGAGCAAGATTCGGAACCGCGGCTAAAGCGTGAGTTTCGTGGCCAAGGTGCTCGACGAAGCAAACACTCGCTTCTTGCGGTTCATTACAAGCCTACTCCAGCTAACGCAATTACAACACTACGACAAGCAAGCCAACTCCAATTTCATTAATATAACTTGGATAAATTTAAAAAAAGATTACAACAAAAGATCGTTCGGAGGCCCAAAGACACAATACGACCCGTTCCCTACTTCCGCAGAAGGGGGACGCTCCGGTTCAGGGACACCTTGGGTCTGCGCTTCTTGACCCCCGAGCTCGTTTCTAGGCCGACGAATCGAGATGCCCCCTCGCCGTTGACCCTGACGGTCGCTCCAACCGAAGCACCACTTGAAGATACCGCTACTCCACTTTGGGCGTCGGTTGCTGTCCGACCTATGATGGGAGTTCGGCTCGCGAGTTGATAGAAAGTGATTCCTCGGTCAATCTCTTCGCGAGTACACGAAGTACTCCGAACATTAGCCCTCACCGGCTGAGGTTTAAGCCGAGCAACCTCTTCCTCCAGTTCAACGATCCTGTCCTTCAGTGCATCGTCCCTCACAATTACCTTGAACCGAGGAAGCTTCGCCGAACCGGGATACTCGGCGCTATCAGATATGACACGGCGCAAATGGGTCACCTCGATACTCTTGTCGACCATTACCCTTTGCAGCTGTTCTACCCTCCTTGCAAAATCGTCGCGCTCGGCTAAAGCCTGGGCCAACTCTTCCTCCTTCGCAGAGAGTTCGGCCTCGACTATTCGCAGATGGTGCAACTCGACCAACAACTCGTTATTTCTCTTCTCCACGTTATGGAGTATTCTCCTCGTCAGATGGACCTCGCCCTCGAGGCGATCCTCCCGGGACTGCTGAAACAACTCCGCACGGTGCCGAGCTGCCGCGGTGATACGAGTCTGCTCGGCGATCTGAAATAAAAGAGGGACAACATTGAAGAACTACATGACCGAACCAAACACTTAGACAAGTTCAAAACCAAAACAATCTTTTTCATTTCATTCATCAGAGCGGTGGCCAGTCCGCAAAAGGCATTACACTTCTAAAAAAAAAGGAGAACAAAAACTACAAAAAATTACGAGGGGATCAGGGGTCCACCTGCGTCGCCGCTTCGACCACAGGCGCGTTGCCAGATGGCCCCTCGTTTCTCCCCTCGGCCTGCGGATCTGCCACCGAAGGGTTGGCCTCCTCCTCCTCCTCCTCGTCGCCCTCCCCCTCGTCACCTTCGGCTTCCTCCTCCTCGCCGCCTGAGGGCGACCCCGGCCACAGCCTGTAGCCGACCCGCTCGAAGCCGGGGACACGTTCCTGAACATGGTCGAGTGCTCTCTGATAGGACATCTCCATGTTCTTGGCCATGTGTTTCTTCGTTTCGGCCTCACACTCGGCCTCGACCTCGGCCCTAATCTTCGCGGCCAGGGCCTCCTTCTCCGCCTTCAGATCGGCCAGAGACTTCGCCGACGCAGCCAGTTCCTCGGCAGCCTTCGCAGCCAGTTCCTCGGCAGCCTTCGCAGCCTTGGTCGACTCCGCATCAAGTCGCCCCTTGGCTCTCTCCAAGTCGGCCACAAGATCAACGACCTGGACTTCCAAGGCCTCGACTCGCCTCTGCTTGGCC
The DNA here is from genome assembly GCA_017893485.1 of Hemerocallis citrina. Taxonomy (NCBI): domain Eukaryota; kingdom Viridiplantae; phylum Streptophyta; class Magnoliopsida; order Asparagales; family Asphodelaceae; genus Hemerocallis; species Hemerocallis citrina. The sequence continues at coordinate 227,650 of JACEHZ010000333.1, read as the reverse complement.
TCGAGTTGCTGAACCGCCTTGACCTTCTCTGCCCTGTCTTTGTCGCTGGCGGCCTTCAGCTCCTTCTCCTGCACGGCGAACGTCTCGAGGAGATGGCCGAAGTGGCAAGTGGCCTGTGAAGACAACGATAAGCGCAATATACAAGCCGAGCAGTAGACTTGAAGAAATTCGCAATGAGAAACTTACCGATACGAGTGACCGAGCCACTTCGTAAGTGTCGTCGCCGACCGTTCCCGCCTTCAGTGCGACTCTGTCCTTCGGGGTCGCCAGGTGCTTGACGACCTGCACCGACATCTGCGAGTTTTCGAGGAATCCGTCGTGATTCTTCACTCGCCAGTTCGGCACGAACAGCTGCTTGTGCTGCTCGGTTAGGAACTCCTCGGCCACATCAGTCAACCTCGGAGCCTCGAGCGACAACGCCGCGTTAACATCGAAGGCCCCTTCAACCGGGGCCGAGGCCACAGGCACCGAGGGCTCCTCGGCAACAACCACCTTCGAAGGCGCCTCAGTAGTCGGAGGAGGCGGGGTGGTAGTCGAAGCGACCTTGGGCTGCGGAGCCGACGAGGCAGCCACGGTCGCGCTCTTCCTCTTCCTGCCCCCGGCCAATTTGGACCTATCGGCCATCATGGCGTTGAAGTCTATCTTCATCGCTTCTGCATCAAACAAAACAAAAACTGAGTTAGGAAGACGAACTAAAGACTTGGAAGAAAAACAAAAATAAACGAGATGTCAGGAGCATACTCGGGTCGATGGGGCTAAGGCCGGACCCGAACAGCACCTCCTCCGTCAACTCCCTCCAACTCAACAATGGGAGGGCCATGATCTTCCTCGCCACCTCCTCTTCGGCCTCAGTCAGCACGGGGTCGGCTCGCGCAAACTTGGGCACCTCCGGTTTCCAGCGGGTCGGAAACTGCAATATTGGTTCCCCCCTTAATATGAAGAACTTTTCTTTCCAGCCCTTAATCGAGTCCGGGTTTTCTATGATCCGAACGCCCTTCCTCGGCCCCAAGTAGTAGCGGTGCTCGGTCTTGTGCATCCGGTTTATCCGATACAGGCCTCGGAAGACTGTCAGATCCAGCTCGACTCCTGCATTTCGGCACTGGAGCAGGAAGGCGTTCACATGTCGCCATGTGTTCGGCATGAACTGAGTCGGTGCGAGGCAAAACCATCCGAGGAGCTGGCGGATGAAAGGATGCAGCGGAAAGCGCAGTCCGACGTTTAAGGAGTCGACGTCGAACATGCACATATCCGACGACGACAGCTTGGAATTCGCTCGCATCCCAGCACCGGGGACCATCAGCTTGTACTCCGGAGGGATGGTGAATCCCTTTCTGATCTGAAGGAGATCCCTATCAGATAGTACCGAAGCAATCTCGTCGGCTTCGGTAGGAAGAGCCGGGTTGGGTTCTTCGTAAACTTTCGACTTGCCGAAGATCGCCTTTTCCAAGAGGTCGCCCTCGTACTGCCTAACCCCCGAGTGCCCGGACAATACAGAAGGATATCGTCCCATCTCGGGCGCTTGCTTTGGGTTTTCCACGATCTCCTCGACCACGGGAGATTGGGTCGCCACCCTCCTCTTCTTGTTCTCCTGCCTCGCCTCGGTCGCAGACGGCTCGGCGACCTGTTTTCCCTTCCTTCGGATCTCCGCCCTTCTCCTCTCCTCGGCGCCATCATCGCCCGAAGACGAGGCCCCACTCCCCGAGTTCACTCTTGACATCTCTTAAAAAAAGCAAAGGCTAGTAGACTGACCTTTGAAGTGACGTTCACGGTCGGAATGTGCTCGCCGGAAATTGCCTAGCCCACACGACAGCTAGCGCAAACGCCTTGAAGTAAAAAATCACCACTAGCAGAGAGCAGAGAGTGAAAGTGAAATCTTGAGAGTTAAAAGTGAAGAATGAGCTTGGGGGTGGGGGAAGGATCTTTTATAACCCCAAAAGCGAGTTTGGGCCGCCTTGGGAAAATAAAAAGCCCATTAAGAAGACAAAACGCCAAAGCGGATCGTTACGACGTTTCAGTTTCAACAACAGAGAATCCTCAAATCACTAAGTCCACGACTCGGCCACCGGTATGCCTGACCGAGCTACCGAACAGCTTGACTGGGCAACCGAGCCAATGAGTCCCTTCAAAACAGCTCCAAGCAACCAAGTCTCACACCTCGGCCAACCTCGCCGATCTTCCGAGCCGAGAGGATGAGGAACCGACCCTCGTATATGGAAAAAAATCCTTCCGATGCGAATTTACCGTTGGATCTCTCCAAAATTCGTGTCAGAATTCGATGGACGGTTCAGATTGCGCCACGCCCACAAAACGACAAGATAACGTTTTCTCGTGATCTGAACCCCATCCTCGTGATTCGCACCATGATGGACGGACCAGATCCTACCACGTGCACCTTCCGAACTGCCTGCCACCAGTCTGCTCAACCGAGCTACCGAACAGCTTGGCCGAGCAGCCGAGCTACTAGGCTCGGAAGAGTGAAACCGGTAAAAGACATCCTTCAAAGTCTCCACACCTCGGCCGACGTCACCGAACTTCCGAGCCGAGAGGACGAGGAACCGACCCTCGTATATGGAGAAAAATCCTTCCGAGGCGAATTTACCGTCGGATCTCTCCAAAATTCGTGTCAGAATTCGATGGACGGTTCAGATTGCGCCACGCCCACAAAACGACAAGATAACGTTTTCTCGTGATCTGAACCCCATCCTCGTGATTCGCACCATGATGGACGGACCAGATCCGACCACGTGCACCTTCCGAACTGCCTGCCACCAGCCTGCTCAACCGAGCTACCGAACAGCTTGGCCGAGCAGCCGAGCTACTGGGCTCGGAAAAGTGGAACCAATAGAAGACGCGTCCTTCAAAATATCCAACTCAGCGCCTCGGCCAACGGCACTGAGCCCTCGAGCCGAGAGGACGAGGAACCGACCCTCGTATATGGCGAAAAAACACACCGACCATCCTCAGCCATTGGATCTTGTCGAAAAGCACGCTCGCTATGATGAACAGCCCAGATTTCACCACATTCCTCGGTAAATCCCGAACCGAGGGGATGAGGAACCGACCCTCGCATACGACGAAGCGTCCGACCGAACCGAGGGGACGAGGAACCGACCCTCGTATCTTACAAGATACAAGGCTGAGCCGAGGGGACGAGGAACCGATCCTCGTATATGGCAAAAAAACACGCCGACCCATATCAGCCGTTGGATCTTGTCAAAAAGCGCGCTCGTCATGATGGACGGCCCAGATCTTGCCACGTTCACTAAACGACAAGATAGTATTTTTTGGGAATCCGCGCTGAGATGAACGGCCGAGATGATGCCACGTACCTCGGAGGGTTCCGAGCCGAGGAGCCAATCTTCCGAGCCGACCCTCGTATATGGCGAAAAAGCCCGCCGAGGAACAGGGATCGTCTGATCACTCAGAAATTCGCGCTCCGTACTGATCAAGGGTCCGGATTGCGCCACGCCATAAATCGGTATTTAAAAATCGATTTTTATTTATTTAAATCGTTTTATTTATTTAAAAATTGCGAAAAATTGCTAAAAATTCGGGAAAATTAACTAAAAATTCTAGAAAATAATTAAAAATTTGGGGGGATATTTTTGAGCCCCTGAACGAACAATTATTGCCTAGAATGTACTGTTAAGCCCCCCGAACGATTAGTTAACACATCGTAAAATTAAATAAATAGCCCGAAAAAATAGATAAAAGCCGTCAAATACTCGATACGGCTACAGAACAGCATATGGCTTCAAAAAATTACCTTACTACCCACTTCGAGATTCAAAATCCTCCATTCAGACTCCGATACAACTCCACTAGCCACTGAAACAGTTAAACTACTCCTCAAAGCCTGATCACACTCAGCCTTTAGGAGTGGGGGGCTCGTGATATGGCTAAAAATGGGGTTAAATCGGAACCGTCCAGATTGGGCACGAATCTTGAAGTTCAGGGGTAAAACGGTAATTTCACATACAGATGGGTCCGAAATGGGTACTGGGTCTCCTTCTCACAGACCCAACACCCCGCAAACGGATCCACTCCAACTGGGTATGGGTCCCGACCCAAGACAAACCCAGATCACCAAGAGGAGAATCAGGGCCACTGATTTGACTGAATCAACGGGCCTGATTTGCCCCCACCGGGAATCAGGGGTCAACTTCCCAAAACAGAATGGGAGGCTTTTTCTCCTGACAGTTACGCAGGAAATCAGGCCCCTAATCATTCCCATGGCGACTATAAATACCTCCACCCTACCACTGTGACCAGGTAATCACTATTTCCCAACCTAAGCTCTTTCTTAATCATATCACTGATTACTGACAAGAGCGTCGGAGGGTGCGTCGCCGGGATCAACCCCGGTGTTTCGCACTTCCTTGCAAGTAGCGGCGGGAATCAGGAGGCTTGGATCAGCTATTCAGGTTTTCTACGAACTCACAAATCTCATCTGTTTACCCCCACGCCAAAATCAGCGATAACACTAAGTAAATCCGATTTCTAGCTGGATCGTGTTGCATTTTTGGGCCACATCATCTCAGGAGCTGGAGTTTCAGTAGACCCAGAGAAAGTTGCTACTGTCATGGATTGGCCAGTACCCAAGTCAGTGTCAGAAGTTTGTAGTTTTCTCGGACTAGCAGGCTATTATCGGAAGTTTGTTCAGGACTTCTCAAGGATTGCTGGACCACTGACAAAACTGACGAGGAAGGATCAGAAGTTCGTATGGGATGATGCGTGTGGTCAGGCCTTCGAGGAGTTGAAAGATCGACTGACATTAGCACCTGTGTTAACTGTACCAGATGGTTCAGGAGGATTCGTGATTTATTGTGATGCATCTGGTAAAGGCTTGGGAGCGGTACTGATGCAGCAAGGCAAAGTTGTTGCTTACACATCCAGACAATTGAGGCCTCACGAGCAGAACTACCCTACTTATGATATAGAGCTCGCATCTGTGATTTTTGCTTTGAAGCTATGGAGGCACTACTTGCTCGGTGATAGAGTTGAAATCTTCACTGACCATAAGAGCCTCACGTATGTATTCACGCAGAAGGAGTTAAACATGAGGCAGAGGAGATGGATGGAATTCATGGCAGACTATGACATCAACCTGCAGTATCACCCGGGTAAAGTGAACACGGTACCAGACGCCCTGAGTAGGAGACCAGCAGCTATGTTTCTCACTGAGCAGAAGATATTATTAGAAGAAATGAGGAGACTGAACTTAGAAGTAATTTTGCCAGGTTCAACACAAAAATTTATGATGTTACAGTTGCAGTCTTCGTTGGTGGAGCAGATCAAAGAAGCCCAGGCAAGTGATGAGCAGTTATAGAAGTTCAGAAGTTAAGTAGAGGCAGGCTTGAGAACCGACTTGATTATTCATGCAGATGGATCGCTTCGCTTTGGAGCACGATTGTGTGTGCCTAAGGGAGAAGTCAGACAAGAATTGCTCGCAGAAGCCCACCATTCACCCTATTCCATTCACCTTGGAGGCACAAAGATGTACAGAGATTTGAGACAATATTTTTGGTGGAACGGCATGAAGAGAGCAGTGGCGAAGTTTGTATCACAGTGTCTGATTTGCCAACAAGTGAATGCAGAGCATCAAAGGACCGCTGGACTGTTGCAGCCTCTTCCAATCCTGGAGTGGAAATGAGAGAACATCACCATGGACTTCGCGAAGACACTTTCGAGGAGTCCCAAGGGTCATAATGCCATTTGGGTGATCGTAGATCGTTTGACGAAGTGCGCCCACTTCATACCTTTCAGAGTGGGTCAGTCCACAGAAAGTCTGACCGAGAATTACATACAGGAGATTGTACGGTTGCATGGAGTTCCCATCAGTATTGTGTCGGATAGAGATACGAGGTTTAGGTCCCAATTCTGGGAGAGCCTTCAAAGAAGTCTGGGAAGCATGTTGAATTATAGTACAACATTCCACCCTCAGACGGATGGACAGTCTGGAAGGACGATTCAGATTCTAGAAGACATGTTGAGGTCTTGTGTTCTTCAATTTGGAGGTTCTTGGGAAGATCATCTGCATTTGGTTGAATTGTCGTACAATAACAGTTATCAGGCAAGCCTTAAGGCGGCACCATTCGAGACACTCTACAGTCATAAGTGCAGGTCACCAGTTTGTTGGGATGACATCGGCGAGAGAAAACTTTTAGGACCAGAGTTGATTACGAAGTCAGTGGACGCAGTGTCTCAGATCAGGAAACACCTGAGGGCAGCTCAAGACAGGCAGAGGAAATGGGCGGACACTCACCGCAGACCCTTGGAGTTTGAGGCAGGTGATCATGTGTTCCTCAAAGTATCACCATCAAGGGGCATCATCCGTTTCGGAGGCAGAGGCAAGCTTAGTTCCCGATTCATCGGTCCATTCGATATTGTGGAACGAGTGGGCAAGGTCGCTTACAGGCTCGCGCTACCACTGGTGTTATCAGGAGTTCATGACGTATTCTATGTTTCCCAACTCAGGAAGTACATCAGAGATGTCAACCAAATCGTCGACTACTCAGAGTTATCTGTACGTCCAGACTTATCATGTGAAGCTCAACCAATTTCTATCTTGGACAGGCGTGAGAAAGTACTGAAGAATAAAGTCATCAAGCTTGTACGAGTCTCTTCGAATCCTCACTCGCCAGGAGAGTCGGCATGGGAGCTCGAGGAAGAAATCCAGAAGAAGTACCCCTATATCTTCGAGTAGGTGTCATCCTTTTCTATCCTGTATCTCGCCTGAAAAAATTTCGAGGACGAAATTTTTTTTGTAAGGTGGTGGGATTGTAACTCCCTATTCCAGTTGTACGTATTTTATTACGTGAATTTTTGTACTTCAATTTTCAGATCAGTTTTATTTTTCTCTTTGGACTCTTTATCTAAAACCAGAATATTTTTCTGATCAATTCTATAATTTTGTGATTTTTTCGATCGGAGTTTAAATACAAACTTTAACCCTGATTAATACTAATCCTAATCCTAAACCTAATTCTTAATCCAACAGCTAACCTAACTCCTACACCTTATTTTCTTCCTCCCTACACCTTATTTTCTCCCTCCCTACTTCTCCACTTCTGCATACACCAATCTCTCTCTCCCTTTTTTCTCCTACTGCCTAATTATACGCCTAACTCCACGACTTCTCCTCCTTGTTCTCATTTTTCCACACCTCTGCTCTCATTTTTCAACACCCCCATCTCTATCTCCCCTAATTTTATACACACACACACAGTAGAAAACATCCTATATCTTTATCTCCTTATATATTATTATATATAATACACATGCATGCATTCACTCCATTCTTCTTTCTATATATATACACACACACATATCACACCTCACTCTCACCTCTACGTCTCATTCTTCATTTTTCCTCCATTCTTCTTCTGCCTTCTTCACACCCAAGAGCTCAAGCAACACCCGAGCTCCACTTTACCTTCCACCTTCGAGCCGACGACTCCATTTCTACGATCCCGTGAACCCCGAAAAACAACCTGATGCCACACCATCTCCTCATTGTTGTTGTCGCTCATCACCGTCGCTCACCGTTGCTACCATTGCTCGTTTGCTACTGTCTTGCCGCCATTCTTACCACCATTGTGCCGCCGTCCATTGCCGATGTCGCTTCTTCTTTCTGTGGTTAACACCATCACCAAAATCGTTACGTTATAAGGCAAGTATCTTGTATACTATTTTTGTTCTCATACAAGCATTTTCCTTGGACTCGTGGCAAGTATGTTGTCAGCTCAGTTATCTAAATTAATAGATAATCCGAACACAAATTATAAACCTCGCAAGTGTACGAATTGTTTTCAGAAGCGTAGTGAAGAGCAAGGGTCGATCCCACAAAGATTGTAGTAATTAACTCACTAATCAATAATCAGAAATGTTTGTCATAAAGTTTGTCTAAAAGTATGTTTTGAAAGGAAATGAGATCTAGATCAAGTAGTCCTTAATTTGAATCACAAAATATCTATTAAAGTAGTTGGGCATGATTTCCACCTATAGTCACGAATGCTAAATTAACTTCTACACTACTCTGATCACCCATGTTTGTTCATTTAAGGGCATGGTATCTACTCCTTAAAGTTAAGATTTTCCTAGGCCAAGAATTAGGTATGGTATCTACTCTAATTCGTTTCTCTCCTTAAGTATTTAGCATGGTATCTACTAAGTTGCACTTGAAGAAAGCGTAGGAACGATGAAAATTAACAAACACTCAAAGCTCTAGAAGTTGGTATCAAATCTAGATCCTCCAAGTTGATTAGACCAAGAACCTAAATGAATCTTGTGTTACTAGTTATGAGCATAAGATATGGATAATCTCTATACTCATATAACAGAGTCAGTTTTATAATAAGCAAACTTAATAATGTAAGGTTTTTCAGATCAGTCGACTGTCGTTAGTTGTCAGTCGACTGATTCTGCTACTATCCAACAAAAGTTTGATTCATATTATAAATTTGATCAGGAACAACCAGGTTTAATCAATAAGTGATAAAAGTAGTGCTTGGTAAACATTACATGACTACGGTTTCAATCAGCCCAACAATGAAATTAGTTGCACATAATACAACTTTTATTGACCAAAAGATTTGAATACACGACTCAAATGAATTAAACTAGAACAAGAATTAAAGAGAGAAGAAGACCACTGATTTGTATGATGTTTAGCTTGAACCCAATCATCCTGAAGTCGACTTGTTCTCCTCCCCCTTAATGCAGAGTTCCAGTTCTTGATCTCCTTCCTTATTCGATGCTGATAGATCGATGCTAGATTCATAGATTCCAGATTGCTTGCTCTAGACTGCGTATTCCCCCTTCTTATAGTTTTTTTTACCCCATCTACTGATCTCATGCTCCAATCTTCTCACACATCGGATATGGATTAAGTCAAATCTTAGTACTTGCCAAACCCGGGTCTCTAACTTGATTGTTGAGAAGTTATTATTTGCAGCTAACCGAGATTTGGATAACTCAATCTGATTTATTTGCGGATTTGGATGAGGGTGAATCTCAACTATTCTTATCTCTTAACTTCCGCTGAAAGCCACTTCGGTCGACTGTTCACTAAGAGGCAGTTGACTGTACTGCAACTTTTGGAACTTCAGCCTCAGTGAATTCAGTCGACTATTGTTAAGAATTAGTCGAATGTTCCGCAAACTTTTGGGAACTCAAACAAGTCAGTCAAGTCGACTGTCATTAAGGGTAAGTTGACTTTACTGCGTAGCTTCAGAAACTTAATCCCACTCTGTCCAGTCGACTGTATTCTGCAGCTTTTATCAAATGCTTTGATGCAAACTTAGGGCTCTTCATTCCAGTGTATCATCCTCACAGTCTTGAGTAAATCTTGAATCTGCTTCGTTTAATTGCTTTTAGGCTGTTTCCTATGGAAAAGAGAAAAGAAGAGTAAATTACCACATATAGAGAATTTAACTGTCTAATTGCATTCAGATTATTGCTCCAAAATGTGGACATTATCGGATTTATCAAAGTAGTCTAGTTATCATCATGATTTATTGTCAAACTCCATTCTAGTCACTGGTTCCATGCTATATCAACTCAAGAGTGAACCGTTAACACACTTCGAATCGTATTATCGAATATTCAACCTTACTATCTCTAAATTTCTTGACCTTGCACTAAGAACTCGACCATGTTCCCGATACTGGATTGAAGATTTCTACATGGAAATCGTAGCCCATCGAGTCCCGAATCCAGAACATCTTACAGTTTCTCAATCAGATGTATAGATTGTGAGATATCGCGATTTTAGTACTGGCATATCGTAAATTTTTGAACATGCACGGGATTATTAACCGGTATCTTGTACTGAGAATTCGACCATGTTTCCGACACTGGATCGAAAAAATTTCGACATAAAAATCGTAGCCCTTCGAGTCTAGATATCTGAAACATATTACGCCTTCTCAATCGGATATATAGATTGTGAGATATCGCGATTTTAGTACTGGCATATCGTGAATTTCTAAACCTACACGGGATTACTAACCGGTATCTTGTACTGAGAATACGACCATGTTTCCGATACTGGGTCGAAAAACTTTCTACATGAAAATCGTAGCCCTTCGAGTCTAGATATCCGAAACATATTACGGTTTCTCAATCGGATGTATAGATTATAAGATATCGCGATTTTAGTACTGGCATATCGTGAATTTCTGAACCTGCACGGGATTACTAACCGGTATCTTGTACTGAGAATTCGACCATGTTCCCGATACTGGATTGAAAAACCTTCTACATGAAAATCGTAGCCCTTCGAGTTTAGATATTCGAAACATCCTACAGTTTCTCAATTCAATGTATAGATTGTGAGATATCGCAATTTTAGTATTGTGACTCTGAATTTCCAGAATGCGCGTGAAACATCAAAACCAGCGAAGAATGAATTTGTACGCATAACTACTGTCTCTAGAATGTATCGTGTGAATATGCATTAGAATTGGAAGAGAGTCTACTTTCTAGAATCTCTGACAGAATTGGATTTGCTTTTCTGTAACAATGGGAAAGTGAATTTGAATGCAGATATGTCAAGTTGTCTAAAAATTCATCTCTACGTTTTTGCATATAAACCCGTTATATTTCATATTTAATGAACTGAGTGTATTATTGTTCTTGTAATAATAACTTGCATAGATATAATAGGTTGATAGAATGCATTTTATACCACTTGATAATTCTATAATAACTACTCTCGATACATGTACTCGTTTTACGTCTCATGTCCATGATTACTGCCCTTGATATTTTCCTTGACTAAACTATTTTATTACACCGTTCCACTAGTCATACCAACTGCATGTTCATAATTAATTATAAAAGAATAACAAGTCGGGGTTATAAGGGTATGGCTTAATAGTGGACAATATAGGGGAGTATACTCGGAAGGGGGCCCGTGTTTCCCGAAATAGTGATTCTTGATTCTTGATTACATAATTCTTGATTACACAATTCTGGATTACATAATTCTCGATTACATGATTCATGATTACATGTCTTGATACTATCACTGGAAGACCCGAGTACATAATCCTATATAATTCACTACTTAAGTCTAAACGTCACATGACTGATATGCACCGAATTTGTGGTATGGGACACAGGATTGCGTGCATTAGATAAGTTAATAAAATAGATAAACTCGAGATTTTCACTAAGCATAATTCTTGATTACATGAATCTTTATTACATGACTCTTGATTCTTGATTACATGACTCTTGATTACACGACTCTCGATCATTGATTACATGATTATCGATTAACTAGGCCTAGGTTATCAATTGCTTATATCTTGAAGTCTAGAATACACTAGTTACAGTTATTACTTACATGATCATATTGTCCCAGTTCCTTGCTTACTTTCATATTGTATTTGTACTTCTACTTCTTGTTTCTTCCATGTTATATCTTGTTATATTACCCCTTTTACTGCTTGTTGCTACTTGCTGCCCGGAACTTGCTCTAACGGGTATTTTTTTCTATTTTTTTGAGTTAATAATTATACAGGTACTGATGGACCCGCAGAACAGATTTTCTAGATGATCGTTGTTGCTTTATTACTACTTCATGTTGTTTTTCTTTCAGTCGCTATTTTATCTAGTTGTTATAGTGAACTGCTTATCATATTATTTTAATTCTGGCACCTTGTACTCCCGGGCATCTTGACCCGATGTTGATGTATTATCCAAATAATGGTTATTCTAATTTCAGCTCATGTGATTATTATATTTGCCTGCGTTAATATGTTATAAAGATCTTGTTGAGCTTATAATTGTACAGCTTATGGATGATGTATATCATTCGCTGGGCCTCAGTTGCGTACCTGTATTTTCGTATAGTGGAAAATGGGGCGTGACATGTATGATTGTTCGTTTAAATTAAAATTACACTATTTTAGAAAAGTGAGTTTATATCCTAAAAATGTTGTAGGTTGACTAATGAGTAAAAGAAGAAAGAAACAAGTTGTCATGTGAAAATCTAATTATCGAATTATGTAGAAATGTAAACCGTTTTCAATGTCGAAATTATGGACATAGAACACAAAATATGACCAAAAATACATTTTTATAAGGCAAATAATGACTATAAAAATACTGATTTACTGTAATTTCATATGTTTTATATTCTGAAAATTTTGAGTTCAAAAAGAGAAGAAAAAGAAACAAAATCATTTTGAAACTTTATAAAATTTAGAGATGAACAGAAAACTACTTCAAACCCAACCAAACTCATTTCGAAACAATCTGGTCACTTAAGCCATTTGGTCGGAGAGCGTTTAGGCACTACAGTAGCGTGGGGTTGTCTCTGGTCTCGGGATTCGATCCTGAGTAGGAGCTTTACCTTTTATTATTTTGTTAAAAATCCCGAATGCCCAAAAATTAATACGCATCGGTTAAAACTCAGTTCTTGTCGCCTTTGTGGTTTGGCGCAGTGGTCTCGGGTGGCGCCCGTTTGGCCGCTGGTTGTGGGTTCGAATCTGGGTGTGGGCTTTGGTTTATAAAGTTGATTTTTTTGAAGAAAATATTAATACTTTGAGTTATAAAAATAAATTAAAATTGGGAAAAAATGTGGGAAAAATTCCTAGAAATTATTTAGACTTCATGAAATAAATTTCTATAACTTTTGATGAAATGTAATTGAAAATTTGGGACTATTTTCAAGAAATGACTTGTTTAATTTTGAAAAAGAAAATAAATGAGTTATTTGAAGAAATTCAAAATGAGACTTAGAAATAAGAAATTGTGACTTGTGAAATAAAAGTATGGATTTGTGAAATTAGTATGGATTTAAAATAAGATTAAGAGAATTATGTGGAAAGCACAAATTGTTGAATGTGACTAGTTGGGAAAATTGAATTCATTTGGTTATGCATGATATTGTACATGAAATTAAAAGTGAATGTTCGATAAGTTATGAAAGATCTTACGAATACGAATACATGAATGCTATGAACATGAAATGAGAATTTTGTTAATCATGAAAGAGAACTTATGAGTATGAAAGAACTCAATGTTGTGATTATGAGTTGAAATTAAGAACTAGGGAGTAGCTAAGTCTCATACCGGCAATAAAAGAAATATTGATATGATATTTGAGGTGAAAGAACAGGTTTGGGTCAAATGCGTTGATTGATGGTTAAGACCGGTATAGAGCAAAGAGTTAACCCTAGAAATTGATTTTTATTCATGATTCATACAATTAAGGACCAAACAATAGAGAAGACGTGATGGAAGTAAGAGAAAAACACAAGTATGAGGGCCTCGAGTCTACGGTGTGAGAGTGATTCATAGGTTGCCTACTTGATGAGTCAAGTCTTGGCATGGACACTACTCCGGAATTATCGAGATCGTGGCGACGCTTGTGGGATGTTTGATTGACTACGGGTGGTGCCATGGTCCATGATGGAGGCTGAATTGACCATAGGCTCTGCATGATGCGTCGTGTCACGACGTAGGATTCTCCTCCAGGTTGTCTGGACATGGGCTCGTAACTCATAGGACATATAGGATACTTACCATAGTTACAGTAGTAGATTAAGTCATAGCGAGGGATTGAACCCTACAAGTTGAAGAACGATTAAGGGCTTGCCCTCGGACCTATGTAGTATGGGATGCATAGAATCCGAACAAGTACGCATTAGTGTCATCTAATAATAATAATAATAAATTGCATTAAGGACTAGGCGCACAATCACAACACAACATCAATAGGATAGTCCCCTTAGTTTTGTTTGTGAACAAGTTTGTGGTTTGTTAAGTATTGAGAATCGTTATACTGTTTCGACATAGAGATGATGGCCGTGCATAATATCTCGTTAGTTGAATGAACTGACGCGCCCACCGTCTTTATGCAGGGTAAAGGAATTGATAAAGATTAAAGTATGCATGCAGCATAAAGAATGTTTCAAGTGTTGTACATTTATTTATGTAAATGTTGTAAATTGCTTCCACTATTTAAAATGTAAATGTAAATGTAACTCTGATGTAAAGTAAAGTTCAAATTTCCTTATAAAATTGTACGAAGAGAAGTGTAAAGATCCTCTGGAACTTCGAATTCAGTCTGTTTTGGAATTCGGGGTGTTACAATAATAATACCCTATAAACACCTGAAGTTATAGTAATACCTCAGTGACACCTAAAGTTGTGGAAATTGGACTTATAGGCACCTGCCGCTCACAAATCAGTTTTTTTTAAAGGGGTATTTTTGTAATTTCACATGCCTCTTAACGGAATGAAACCCATTAAGAAGAATATTTCCAGAATATTCCACTAACTTAACTTAGAATTAAATGGTGAGGGCCTGTAGGTCCAATTTATAAGAGTTTGGGTGCTATTGGGGTATTATAGAAGCTTTAGGTGTGTGTAGGTAATTTTTATAAACTTTAGGTGCCAATAGGTCCTTCACCTTTAAATAAATAGCGATCCTTGTTTTTAGGTCATTATAAAAAAGAAATAGGGAATTAATCCTAACTTTAAAAAATAAAAAAAAAAAAAAACTCCACTTTTTAGTTTGCATCATAGAAAGAATCTAATTATATTAGATGTTGAGTTGAATATTTCATGAATATCTATGTCAAGTGATGGCTGTAATTAAGCATAACTGAATTTTAGCAGAGACAGGCACAGTTTTTTTCTTTCTTTCTTTTTTTTTTAAACACATGCACGTGCTTTTCAAATATTTTAAAAATTATGACAAACATAGACAATCTAATATGGGTAAAAGGGATATGAGCAACTTGCTCATTTAGTAAATGAGCAATTGATTATGTGGCATGCATGTGATACATTGGACAACTAACCCTTTAAGGATTTTCCAATCACATGTTTGTCACATCATCAATTGCTCATTTACTAAATGAGCAAGTTGCTCATATCCCTTTTCCCCATCTAATATATACTTGTAGGAGAGGATAAGTTATATTAATCAATCGAAGTTTATATTGGAATAATAAATCGATCATTTTAATTAATCTCAATTCTTTCAATTACTTGTTTCTCAATTCTTTCAAATTCTTTCAAATACTGTGGCGAATTTGAGGGAAAACTTGTTTAGTTGCAGCACTAATACCCCGGTCTTGATCCGTTACAATGCCAAGAGGAGATTTCTTCAGGACTCCTAGCTATTTTTGAAATAACCAGACAAAAGATGAAGCCGTTTCATTTGGGATGAAACCACAACCGAGAAAAACAGACTGCCAATGATAATTAATTCCAACAAATGGAACAAATAGCATACCGTAACGGTTTGTACTATGTGTTGCATCAAATGAAACTACCTCACCAAATAGATCATAATTTTTACGAGCAATCCCATCAACCCAAATACAATGAGATAATCTTTCAGACTCATCTTGCTCAAATGCATTAAAAAAAAGAATCTTTTTCCTTTTGCCATTTGAAAAAGTCTACCAACATTTGACCAGCGTGACTTTTCATTGACTCCCTCAAGTTTCTTTCATGATTTCTAACATCAGTTACGATAAATCCAACCCTATCATATCCCCCACTTGAACCTTCGGAAAAAATCTTTTGTTTGCATATAGGAATATTAACACCCGTAAGTTGCTCCATTATGACTTTATCGGAACTTGACACAACACGATTACGCAGCAACAAATACCGTCTACCGGGTGAGGTGAATGCATGACTGTGTACCTCATGAAAAGAATAAAAAGACCATGAATTCGTTTCTTTGTTTAATTTCACACGAACCAATGCATTGCAAGCAGTTCTAGATGTAGTACTCATTCTAATTTCATTATTCTTACTTTTTGACACCCCCGCTTTATTACAAAGATACATTTTTTCCACTACCTCACCATTCTTCAATTTATGAGGTCCCTTACGCATTTGAAAACCCGCACATTTTGTATAGCTATCATAATAATTTTTTGCTAGCTCAAGGGTATCAAATATCATACCTAACTTTGGTATTAGATGCTCGTCAACAGTGGGTGTAAAATCACCTTCTTGGATACACAAAAAATTGTCACCCAATTGTGAGCAACCTTCCCCACTTTCCATACCTATCACAAATTCCAACATATAATCGGATAGTTATCACAGTATACATTCATATTTGATTCAATAAATTAGGGTTTTCCAGTTAGGGGGAAATAATGGGGAAAAATTATTACCTCAGATCGGCAGAAGATGGTGCTATGTATGTAACCTCAAACCAAAACACAAAAGGAGAATCGAGCAGTTTCGCAACAGCGAAGGGGAAGCTATGAGATTAGCAGCAAGGGTTTGGGGTTTAGGGTGAGAGAGAGTAGCGTCGATCGGGAGAGAGAGAGGGCTTCATCTCTCAAGAAAAAAAAAGAGCACAGTAGCGGTTTGGGGTTTCGTCAGTCGTATTCACGGGTACGATCAAGTCTAAGATTAGGGGTAGGGGGAGAGACATCCACTAGAAGAGCGATTAGGGTAGAGTATTTTGGGTGATCAAGTCTTCTGTGCTCGTATCGAGAGAAAGAGAGAGAGCAACGTCGACGGAGAGAGAGAGAGAGGTCAGTGTCGATGGAGAGAGAAAGAGAGGGACGAGACTGAGGGGTAGGGGGATAAGTCAAAAATACCCCTCCGTAAGTGTGAGAAGAGCATGAGAGAATTGCAGCCATTAGATGTGGATCATGATCAGGTGTAAGATCGGACGGCCACAGAGGAGTGAACACGGCAGTGTGCACTAGAGTTGTGCACAACCGAAGCCCCTCCCCCCTATATATAATGTACGTGCGATGCACGTCTACAAAAAGTAAAGTCATCAAATTAAATGAATATATATCGAACAAGAAAAAAATAGTTTATATTTGAATGTTTTGATTTGGGCTACATGTGCGGTGCACATTTATTTTTTTTGGATATAGTTTGGACGTATATTATACGTATTAATATAGTTACAAAGTTAGGGTTTGTTACAAACCCCAACTCTCTCATTAATAGTAGTAAAGATAATGGGAGAAGGCTTTACTGTCATTTGTAAATCTACCAATCCGTTCATTACACGTGTATAACTAAGGTAAAGGAGGTCTTAGGTTCAAGTCCTCACTAAGTCATATTTTTACTTCAAATTTTTTAATATATTAAATGTGCATCACACGCATAAATTACTATCTATCTACCTATCTATCTATAATATAATATATAATATATAACTATATAATGGAAGAGTTGGAGTTGTAATTTTTTTTTAATTAATATGTGCATCGCACCTGTATATTACTAGTAATGGGTAATGCTACACATACTACCAATCTTACTATATTTTTATTACTACCTTAGTGATGAACCCAATAATATTCACATTTAGGAGCAATAATCTTAATGCAATTGGACATTTAAATGCTCTATATGAGGTATTTTACTCTTATTTTTTCTTTTCCACAGGAAACGGCCTAAAACAGCAAAACGAAGCAGATTCGGGATTTTGAGGATGATACACAGAAACTGCAAAGCATAGGTCGACTGATTCCTCCAACAGGCGACTGGACAGAGAGATTGATGGGGCTCGGCACAGTCGACTTCTCCAACACCAGTCGACTTGACTGATGAATCATGAAGCCACAGATGTCTCGGCATAGTCGACTTACATCCAAACCAGCCGACTGCATTCAGCGGAGTTAGAAGAGAAGAACAGGAAGATTCGTCCTCATCCAAATCCGAAGCAAGATTAAAGTTATCCAAACCCAGGGCTTCTGCGAATAACAACTCCCCATTAATCGAGATAGGAGACCAGGGTTGGAATGTGAGAAGATCGACTCAAACTTATATTCAATGTAAAGAGATAGAATTGGGATCTGCAGATGTGGGCAAAAGAAGTTATAAAAAAGGCTGGAAGAAGAAGTTAAGGGTATCACTTAATCTCTGAATCATCAATCATCAACCAAGAGGCAGTATTCGATCAGCATCAAAGGAAGAGGAGATCAAGTACTCAGAAGGGAACGAGCCAGTCGACTGTGTGACAGCCAGTCGACTTATCTGGCCGAACATCATCAGTTTATTTCTTCTCCTTCTAGTTCTTTTATGTTAATTATGTACTCGAAACTGTTAGTCAATAAAAGTCTTATTATGTGGAACTAATTTCGTAGTTGGGTAGATTGAAACCGTAGTCATGTAATGCTAAATTCTTCTGAATGCTTCTCTATTACTTATTGATTGAACCTGATTGAACTGGTATAGATTTATAATAATTAAATTTGTTCAGAAGTTCTAAGAGCAGTCGACTGAGAGTGACAGCAAGTCGACTGCCATACAGAACCTGAGATAATCAAATTTGCGGATTATAAAACTGAATCTGTTATATGAGTATAGAGACGACCCGTATCTCATGCTCATAGTTTGTAACACAGGAATCTCTAGGGGTTCCTGGTTTAATCAACTTGAAGAATCTAGATCTGATACCAATTTCTAGAACTTCAAGTGTTTGTTCGTTTCCATTGTTCCTATGTTTTCCTTAAGTGCAACTTAGTAGATACCATGCTAAATACTTAAGGAAAGAAACGAATTAGAGTAGATACCATGCCTAATTCTTGGCTTAGGGAAACAATAACTTTAAGGAGTAGATACCATGCCCTTAAAGGAACAAACATGAGTAATTAGAGTAGTATAGAAGGTTACTTAGCATTATTGACTATAGGTGGAGATCAAAAACCCAACTACTTAATAGATATTTGTGATTCAGAACTACTTGATATAGTTTTTAATCTCTTCATTTCTTTTAGAACAACACTTCAAGATTCTTATTTCTTTTTATTGGTTAGTAAGTTAATTTCTACAATCTCTGTGGGATCGACCCTTGCTTGTCACTACGCTTCTATAAACGATTCGTACACTTGCGAGGTTTTTAATTTGTGTCTAGTTAATCTATTTATTTAGATAGCTGGATTGCACGACAAGTTTTTTGGCGCCGTTGCCGGGGATTGTTTAGTATTTTAACTTGCAAATCAATTTTTATCTTTTTCTTTTTTCTTTTCTTTTATAACATTTTCTTTCAGGATACACTCTGCACAGACAGACCAGTCGACTGTCTCCAAGGACCAGTCGACTGTACAGCGAATTTTTTCCAAAAGCAACAATGGGGGAGAAAGTACCAAATCGAGTACCAATGCAAGACAAATTCACTCCGAAGAATATTGAGCAACCTTCTTGCATAGCTTATCAGCCTAATGTCACAGGGAATATGCATCTATCTTCCCAATTACTTAGCATGGTTCCCCATTTTAGTGGCAAACCAGACGAAGAGCCTCACCTCCATCTGCAAGATTTCTTTGATCTTTGCAGAACACAAAGCGTCCAAGGGCTTACCCCTGAACAGATCAGGTTAATCTTGTTTTTATTTTCTTTAAAACTTAATGCTAAATTGTGGTATAATTCTTTGGAACCAGGATCAATTAATTCATGGGAGCAATTGGCAACAAAATTCTTAAAAGAATTCTTTCCAGCCCAGAAAACCAAACAACTAAAAAGGGAGATTCAACTCTTCCAACAAAAAGATGGAGATTTATTCTTCGAAGCATGGAAGGACTTCAAAAACAAGCTTCTCAAGTGTCCTACGCACAACATGCCTAAGGATGATCAGGTACAAGCATTTTATGAGGGTTTAAATGATACTAACAAGGCAATTGTGGATTCAGCTTGCAACGGGATCTTGATGAGGAAAAGTGGTG
Organism: Hemerocallis citrina; assembly: GCA_017893485.1. Lineage (NCBI taxonomy): Eukaryota > Viridiplantae > Streptophyta > Magnoliopsida > Asparagales > Asphodelaceae > Hemerocallis > Hemerocallis citrina. Next base: position 207,968 of record JACEHZ010000333.1, on the reverse strand, counting down.
AGGAGGCCATCGAATTATTTGAAGAACTCAGCGAGAACTCACAGCAATTTTCAACAAGGGGAAGAGGCATTTCTAAAAAACAGGGAGTTTACGAAATTTCTGGTAGTAATAACATACAATTAGAAATGGTAAATATGAACAAAAAAATTGATGTGCTTGTTAATGCAATGACGACAATGGGCGGTGTAAAAAATCAAACAAAAGAAATTTTTGCAATTTGTTCTCATTCTGATCATACAACTGACACATGTCCCATGTCTTCTTTCATAGATCATGAGCATGCAAACTATGTGGGACAAGGAGTGTTTCCACCAAAGAACAACCCCTTCTCGAACACATACAACCCAGGGTAGAGGAACCATCCAAATTTCTCATGGAGCAACAATCAAGGCACTCAATCTTCGCAAGGACATGCACGGAACTTCCAGATGGGAAGTGGGTTTGATCGGCCAGCACAAGAACAGAAGAAGTTGGATTTCGAATCCACCGTTCTTCAATTGCTCCAACAGCAACATCAAACAAGCAACCAACAAGGGCAGGCAATTCAGAAATTGGAAACCCAAATCGGTCAAATCGCGAAGGAGTTGAGTGAAAGAAAGGCAGGAGAACTTCCATCACAAACTATACCAAATCCTAGAGGCCAAGAACAGATCAAATCAGTAACAACTCTGAGAAGTGGTAAGACAATTGACAGCAAGGTTGGAACACACGCAGACGAATCAGATACACAACCATCAAAAGCGATGGGGTCCAACAAGGTAAGTGAAAAAGAAAGGACAGTTTTGCCACCATTCCCTCAAAGGTTAGTCAAGCAAAAGAAAGAACAACATTTATTTGATATCTTTGAAACTCTCAGAAAGGTAGAAATTAATATCCCCCTACTTGATGCTATTAAACAAATTCCTTCTTATGCCAAATTTTTGAAAGAATGTTGTACTCACAAAAGAACATTTCAGGTTAGGGAGGATGTAGCTTTGACAGAGGAAGTAAGCGCCATTCTGTTAAGGAAATTACCTCCTAAACTGAAGGACCCAGGTAGTTTTACCATTCCTTGCAGGGTTGGAGAGCACTTCTTTGAAAAGGCACTGCTAGACTTGGGGGCAAGCATCAATCTTCTTCCTTACTATGTTTACGAAAAGCTAGGATTGGGGGAGCTCAAACCAACTTCCATCACTTTGCAGTTGGCTGATCGCAGCATCAGGAGACCTAGAGGTATTTTGGAAGATGTCCTAGTTCAGGTAAATGATTTCATTTTGCCTGCAGATTTTGTTGTTTTGGATATGGAGGACTCTTCAATGCTATGTTCTTTACCAATCATTCTAGGTAGGCCCTTTATGAGTACAGCTGATATAAAAATTTGTGTTAAAAAGGGTACTATAAGTATGAAAATAAATGGAGAAAAGGTTGAATTTAAAATGTTTGATGCATTAAAATTACCACATGATGATCATGAATGTTATAATATTGATGTGGTACAGGAGATTGTCGATCAAACATTTCAGGTACGTAGTGTTGAACCACTACAAGCCACAATTACACAATCTCTAACTTTGTCTCATGTTGAACAGGAATACGATGACTGGAGGATTGCAGAGACAGTACATTACCTTGAAACTCCAAAATCATATTCAGGTAAGTTTGTACCTACATTTGAAAATCTCGTGTCTGATAACACTTCTGTTTCCTCTATACCAGTCGACTGCTACCAGGGCACCAGACGTGGAACTTAAGCCGCTGCCTGAACATTTGAAGCATGCATATTTGGGTGAGAACCAGATGCTACCTGTGATAGTTGCTGCAAACTTGAGTGTGCAAGAAGAAGATAAGCTGCTGAGGGTACTGTGAGAACATAAGGGCGCAATAGGATGGACCATTGCAGACATTAAGGGAATAAGTCCATCCAAATGCATGCATAAAATACTTCTTGAAGACAATGCAAAACCTAGCAGGGAAGCACAGAGAAGGCTTAATCCACACATGAAAGAAGTGGTAAAGACAGAGGTCCTGAAGCTGCTAGATGTTGGCATCATCTACCCTATCTCAGATAGCAAATGGGTGAGTCCTATACATGTAGTGCCTAAGAAAAGCGGAGTCACAGTGGTGAAGAATGAAGAGAATGAGCTTATCCCTATAAGAATGACCACAGGATGGAGGGTATGCATTGACTACAGGATGCTGAATAACGAAACCAGGAAAGATCACTTCCCTCTTCCTTTTATTGATCAAATGTTAGAAAGATTAGCAGGATATAGTCATTATTGTTTTTTAGATGGTTATAGTGGCTATAATCAAATTTCTATTGCTCTAGAAGATCAAGAAAAAACCACTTTTATATGTCCTTTTGGTACTTTTGCATACAGGAGGATGCCCTTTGGATTGTGCAACGCACCAGCTACATTTCAGAGATGCATGATGAGTATATTTTCAGACATGGTGGAAAGGTTCATCGAGGTATTTATGGATGATTTCAGTGTTTTTGGGTCTTATTTTGATGAATGCCTTAACCATTTGCAGCTTGTACTTAAGAGATGTGAAGAATGCAATTTAGTGTTGAATTGGGAAAAGTGCCATTTTATGGTACAACAAGGTATTGTCTTGAGACATGTGGTGTCAAAAAGAGGCATAGAGGTGGACAAGGCAAAAATTTACATCATATCAAAGCTACCCCCTCCCACTATAGTCAAGGGGATAAGGAGTTTTCTTGGACATGCAGGGTTCTATAGAAGATTTATAAAAGATTTCTCCAAAATCTCCAGACCCCTTTGTGAATTGTTAGCTAAGGATGTTGAGTTTGCATGGAAAGAAGAGTGCACAAATGCTTTCATTACATTGAAAAATCTTCTCATTTCTGCACCTGTCATCATGGCACCAGATTGGAACCATCCTTTCGAGCTTATGTGTGATGCAAGCGATTATGCTTTGGGAGCTGTTTTGGGTCAGAGAATAAATAAGGTACCCCATGCTATTTACTATGCTTCTCGAACTTTAAATGATGCACAGCTTAATTATTTCACTACTGAAAAAGAAATGTTAGCTGTCATTTTTGCTGTAGAGAAGTTTAGATCATATTTGATTGGTTCTAAAGTCATTGTTTTCACTGACCATGCTGCTTTGAGATATTTGTTTGCTAAAAAGGATGCTAAGCCTAGGTTGATCAGATGGGTGCTGTTGCTTCAAGAATTCGACCTTGAGATTAGAGACAAGAAAGGAAGTGACAATGCTGTGGCGGATCACTTGTCCAGATTACTACATGATGAAGAAAGAATTGTGCCCCCACTGAATGAAAATTTCCCAGATAAAAATTTATTTGAAATAAATATACAATTTTTATGGTTTGCAGATATTGTAAATTATCTCACTGCTCATGTTTTCCCTCCAGGTATGACAAATCAAGAAAGAAAGAGATTGGTGGCCATGTGCAAGCACTATTATTGGGACGATCCTTATTTGTTCAAATTCAGTCCTGATCAAATTATAAGAAGATGTGTGGCAGAAGAAGAGCAAATGAGTATCCTACAACATTGCCACCAATATGCATGTGGAGGACATTTTGGACCAAAAAGAACAGCACTTAAGGTATTACAATCTGGTTTTTATTGGCCTAATGTATTCAAAGATGCTTTTTTCTTTTTGCAGGACTTGTGATAAATGCCAAAGGACAGGCAACATCTCTTCTAGAAATCAAATGCCACTGCAAAACATCCAAGTAATCGAGCTTTTTGATGTTTAAGGAATCGACTTCATGGGTCCCTTTCCTAACTCATTTGGTTATTTATATATTCTTGTGGGTGTGGATTATGTGTCTAAATGGGTCGAGGCTGCCCCCTCAAAAACTAATGATCATAAAGTTGTTGTCAAGTTTTTGCAGGAAAACATCTTCACCAGGTTTGGTACACCACGAGCAATAATTAGTGATGGAGGAAGCCACTTCAATAATTTTCCATTTGCTTCTTTGATGAAGAAATATGGGATTACACATAGAGTGCGTACTCCATATCATCCTCAAACCAGTGGGCAAGTGGAGATTAGCAACAGAGAGATCAAGAGCATTTTGGAAAAGACAGTAAATACAAGGAGAAAGGATTGGTCGCTACGCTTGAATGACGCATTATGGGCCTACCGAACAGTATACAAGACACCCATCGGCATGTCACCATACCGTCTGGTTTTTGGAAAATCCTGTCATCTGCCAGTGGAGCTGGAACACAAAGCGTATTGGGCCATTAAAAGGTTCAATTTTGATATGAAACAAGCAGGCGACAAAAGAAGTTTGCAACTGAACGAGCTTGAAGAGTTGAAGCACGACGCATATGAGAATGCAAGGTTGTACAAAGAAAGGACCAAGATATATCATGATAAACAACTAGCAAGGAAGGAGTTTTATGAAGGACAGAAGGTATTGATATACAACTCAAGATTAAGACTCTTTCCAGGAAAGCTTATGTCACGATGGTATGGCCCATACATTGTTACAAAAGTCTTTCCACATGGAGCATTGGAGGTTCATAGCAAAGAGAAAAATCAAACATTCAAGGTGAACGGGCATAGGGCGAAGCCGTACATTGAGATGAGTCTAGAGCCGCAAGAGGAAGATGTGAATCTTCAAACCATTCAATACATTGCATGAACTCATCAAGTCTAGCTGAAGACAGGTGTGGTAGGGTATAAATGGCTTGGGGCCCAACCAGGGCCCAATACAATCTCACTCAAATATGGTAAAAACAGCAATCTAGTTCGGCTTCGAGCCACTACAGGATCGGCGCCGAGCCTCAAGTTCACCCCCATAGAATTGGTCTCCTCGTATCCGACGAGCCTCAATGGTCTTCGGCCTCCGATCCATGACAGCCCCACGGGTCGTCGCCCCATCCTGGCAAGGCATGAGGATGACCTGGCACAGCCTAGGCCCTCCGATTCTCCCAGAGGCACAGGAGACCCATGATCAGCCATGTCAGCTCCAAATACCACTTAGGGCGTTGCCACGTCAGCCCTATACCACTCTGGGCACTGCCACGTCCGCCCTAAACCCCTTGGGCCTCCTGCCACGTCAGGCCCATGGGCTTTCGGGTCCAGACCCAACCCCCAAGCAGATCCAAACCCGGTTGGGATTCCCTATAAATACAAGGCCCTCACCCACCTTTTCAGGTAACCAATCTTTTGCCACTTAAATTCACCTACTTATTGCTACTCTCTCACAGAGACTGACTAGATCGTCGGAGGGTCCGCCACCGGGATAAACCCCGGTGTTTCAGGACCGTCTGCAGGTACACAAGACCTCGGATCCAAACCCTTTGATCCGAGCCCAAACATCCACCTCATTCCGAGCCCGTCGCAGGTACCGCCCGCTCAACCGAGGGTCGGCAGACAAGCAGCTTTCTCCTTCAATACAAATCGAGTCCGAACTCACACCTGGTGCATCCACACGTCTCCCAGAAACAAACCGCATCAGGTTGGCGCCGTCTGTGGGAACACTGCTTCAGAAGCCGACTCGAGCCCGACCATCAAGGGACCCCGACAGCCGAACTCTCATGGCCTCCAAGGGCAAGGGGGCTGCTTCCTCCGTCAACCAACGGGACTCGCCCCCACCCACTGCTAGTGTAACACCCCGCAAAATTGAAATTACAATTTTGCCCCTGTGTGTTACGCACGTATATTTTGTAACGTGTTTTCATCACGTATTTTGATTGACAACTATTTATGCATTTTCCTTTATTGATTTTTACACTATTTGGAGTCAACAAAATATCAAATTTCAATCTTGTATTTTACGTGCTTTTTACGTGTTTTGATGCACGTGTTTCCACCACTACGTATAATATTTTTCTATAGGTTTAAATTATTTATTTTTATGTATTTAAATCTATTTTATAAAACGAAAATTTATTTTCCCCCTATTTTGATTAAAATGCATTTTCTTGCACGTATGGTGCACGTGCAAATTTTTATTCTCATTTTGCCACTCTCATTTTACTATTTTTAGCATGCATTAGTTTTATTTAGCTTTTCTTTTGATCCATGGACTTAAAGTTAAATTCTAGCCCAATAGACTAATTAAAAAGAGAGCCCACTAGAATAATTAAATTAGTTAAATAAAATGAAGGCCCATGATTCAAGCCCACTAATTATAACTTAAATTAGGTTGAACATGTACTAATACATGACAAGTTACAATATTAGTACACATTTTTGAGTTATAGAAATGTATTCATATTTGTTTGTGCATGTGTGCATGCACACACAAATGTATTTGGACCATTTTGTGGGCTAGGTGGTAGAATAATGGAGAGATTAAGTTCATGGAGAGTGGGGAGATGAGAGGTTGGGAGTTTTAGGAGTTAAAAATATGAAGAGGTGAGAATTAAAAAGAGAATTAAAATGAGAAGTTATTAGGTGGGAGATTTTGCAATATAGTCCCTAGCATTGTCCTATAAATAGCAACCCATTTCTCATTCTTTTTCACACCAAAAATAAAATAAACAAGAGAAAGAAAAGAGAAAGAAAAGAGTGTAAGAAAAAGAAAGAGAGTTATTGTGCTTGGAGGATCTCTTGCTTGGAGCATTTGCTAGGAGGAGAAGAGGACTAGGAGTTGCTAGGAGCAAGAAGAAGCCATTCATTTGTAGTTTTCAACCTTCAAACAAAAGGTGGGTTCTCATGCTTTCTAATTTAGACCTATGCATGCTAGTGATAATATATGAACATTTTGTTTTGATGTGTAGTTAAAATTTCATGTTAGTGTTACATGCTATTGCTATGATTAAACAAATAATAGGAATTTTTGACTAAAGAGCTAATGCCATAGATCATGTTAGAATACTTGTAAAATGTTATGCATGTTAAAAGTGTGTGGTTGTATGAGAAATTTGTTGAAAAATGTTGGGAATACATTCTTTTGCAAAAATATTTTTGTGAAGAATCTTGTTATGAATAGATAAAATTCAGGTTAGTTTAAAGTGATGTTGTGATTAAGTAGAAAAAGGAAGTCTACCATGCTAACTAAAGAAAGAGAATTACTTGATTGTTGTGAACCATGCTAATATGTTTGATTAGTTTTGTGTTTACAATAGTGTTAATATATGAGAATAACTTTGATGTGAAATTTACAAATGGGAATCATGCCATCATAATTGCGAAAGTAGTCTTATTGTGACAATTACCATGTTAATGAAAAAAAAAAGACAAATTCTTGTATAAACCATGTTGGTAAGTTGTAGAATTTTATGCTTATAATCTTATTGACCATATTAGATTTTATAATAAAATAAAAATGAAATTTCGATTAGTTTATAATATGTCGACATGAGTAGGTTCTATTTTTTAAAAAGAATGGGAACTATTGTGTGAAAGAGCAATTTTTATTTTTATAAAATATAATTTATGTCAAATTGAGATTTTAATCAAACAGACATGGATACTAGTTTTCATTTCTTTTGTAGGATTTAGTTCCTAAAGAAAAGTCTAAGTTTTGCAAAAGATGAGAAAAAGGAATTTCTTTAAATAAGTGAAAAATAGTATTTTTAAAATAATTGAAAATTTTATTAGTTACTATCTTTTTATTAGTTGCTATCTTTTTATTAGTTACTATCATGGAAAGGATTATTTCTAAAATTGTGAAAGAATTGATCTTTTGGAATGAACACATTTTATGGAAAAAGACACACTTTGTGGATAGTTGAACAAAAGAACATTTGTGCCTTTTTAAACAGAAATTACACATAGACTTACTGGTTAGCGTAATAAACTTGGGCTTGGTTGAGAATAGTCACGGGTTCAAAACTCCCTGGTGACTTATATTTTATTTTGGAGTTTTAAAATGATTTGGTAAATAGTTTCGAAAGTGGGTCAGTTTGGTAAAAACTTCCGTGGGAACTAGATCGGTAATTTTGATAGTGAGTAGGTCAATTTGGTAAATAGTTTCGAGAGTGGGTCAGTTGGGTAAAAACTTTCAAAAGTGTTTCATTTTGGGAAAAATTTAGTATTCATAAAACATAAATGAAGAAATTATTTCTTAAAGATTGTTTTTGTGTAATTGATAAGTTTTAACGAGGATTTGAATAGGAAGAAAAATAAATGACTACAAAAGTATTAGTAAAGAGCATGACTTTTAATTTACAAAATAATGATTTAGGGTGAATTGAAATCTCTTTATTTCTAGAAATGCAATATGGTTGAGTTATGTGACTTTTGAGATCATGAAAGATTTTGTTGTGAATGAGTAAATCATGTTTAGTGCTAAAGATGAGACATTGAATCGTGTTAAAATGAGACATCGTATGAATTTGAAATTGTGAATGAATTATTATTTATTATGAATAACTAGATCATGAATAGTGGCAAGACTATGAAATGATTACTTTGTGGATAAGTGTTAAGACAAGATTTGATTATTTTTGTGAAGTGAATTGAAAGATCAAATTATATAAGTTTAAGACATGATTACAAAAGGGTATGTGTACCCATGTTTCTTGTACATGAAAGATTATGATTAAGAATTAGTAAGACTTCGGTTACCGATAATTTTGAAAGAAAGAATTGATATGATTTTGAGATAATGCCGTCGGGCAATCTCGTATTTTGTGAATAAATCCGGTATGAGGTAAAACTGATTCTAGGGTGATAACATATTCATGTCTTGAACTAAAAATAATTAGACACTTAAGTGAAGATGTGATAAACTTGTGCAAACGTAAATGGGTGCTTCTATATAGTCGGCGGTGGATCTCCGTGGCTATAGACCCAGTTGGTGGACTGCGGTTGCCCCATAGGAGATGGACTGTATTTTATCCGGGACTTAGGGTAGTCGACGGATGTTTACCATACTCCAAAGAATATGTATATACCGGGGCTGGAAGGGCATTTACGGGATTATCATCACGATATAATAGCCAGGGAGGCTGGGATCTGTTAATATAAGCCAGGGAGGCTGAGATCCGTATCTGTGAAATAACTCTAAAACTTGTTTTATTACTGGGTAGTCTCATGGCGAGGGATCGAACCCTTCAATGTGGAGTACGTAGGCGCTTGCCCTCGGACCTATGTAGTATGGGATGCATAGAATCCGAACAAGTGTGCATTAGTGTCATCCTAGTATAGAAATGTGTGCATTAGGCATTAAGGCATGATATGCACTTATATTTAGAATAATCACTTTTGACACTTTATATGTTCATTCAATCTTTTTGTGATTTGTTAAAGTATGAGATCGTTATACTATTTTCGGCATAGAGAGGATAGCCGTGTATAATATTTCGTCAGTTGTAAGTAACTGACGAGCCCACAGATTAACATGCAGGTAAAGGACCATTCATGAAGCTATGAAGTGGATATGTTGATGCTGTTTTTATTTTAAAGATGTTGTAAATGTTTTATTGTAAATTTCATTCTTCCGCTGTGTAAAACCAAGTTGTAATTGAACTCTGATGTACTAGTGAAAAAGTTTTAAATTTTCCTTGTAAAATTGTACGAAGTGAAGTAAAGATCCTGTAAATCTCGAATTTATCCTTATCTGAAATTCGGGGTGTTACAGCTAACGCCGGGCCACGCACTTCAAAACACAGGGCTCCCCATCAGGGGTCCCAAAGGAGCGTCACCCGTCAAGTCCAGCCCGACCTACGGGGGATAATCGTCAACCGACAGATTAGCCGCAGCAGGGGAAGGGCCGCTTCCAACCCGGCCCCGAACCATCCAAGACCGCCGCCCGAGGGACGAAGGCCAGCGCTCAGCCGCGTCGGAAGGCAACCTTCAGACCGACCAAACAACAGGAAACACAGCGCTTATTGGGAGGCAACCCAATTCTCAGGGGAGTATTTACATTTTCTCTTTATTTCTTTTTATCTCTCTATTCAGTTTTTTTTAATTTTATTTTTCTTTCCTTCCAACCGGATGGTAACATATGCCTATTTTTATTTCAAACATTGAGGACAATGTTTCATCTAAGTTTGGGGGTAGTTATTTAAGTTGGATTCTCTTGATGTTGAGTCTTTTCTAACCACAATGATGAGAAATGAGCTCAGTTACTATAGGTAGAAAGTGGAGAACTAGTATTAAGTGTGGTCTTTATCTTTACAAATTTTAATAACTTGTCATATGGATCATACTTGAAACTTTCATTCATGTGGCTATGTCAATTTAACGAATTGTGAAAGAGAATAGCAAGTTCAACTGTGAGTAAACTTAACTACACAAATTGTGAGTTTTTGAGCCTTATTTATTTCTTTTGGGAGAGTCACACACTTGAAGATCTCAGTTGACTACATTCTTGAGATGATCTAGAACTTGTTTTTGCTACTTTTCGAAACTTATTTTTGGTTTTTGCATAAAAACTTGGAAATGATTAAGGCACCTAAGATTCTATCATCAAAGACAAATAGCCTACCCAACATCAGTTATCCACTAGTTGCCCCTTTGAAGCCTATAAAAGCCTTATTTTTTTTTGTAAGACACATCATCCTTAACCAAAGACTAGATGAATAGGTCACCTTACCTATATCTATTGAGTTAATAGAGCAAGAATTGTAAAAGAGATGTGGTATGTCAAGATGAAGGGGATGAAAATATAAAGAAGAGTTGGAGGATTTGTCATAAAAAAAAAAGAAATGAAAAGTTGTAAATTGCTGAGTCATGGATGGGGGAAAGGTATAGACCTATTATAGTTGGTCTAAAAAAATAAAAAATAAAATTAAAAAAAAAAAAATCTCTTAGAACAACACAAGTTGCTCTACTAATTCTTTAGAATTTTGTATTCCTTTTCCCTTCAATTGTTTAAACCCCTCACCCAAGGCCCCATTACAACCTATATAAGACCTTTTGATCCAAGTAACATGCTAATCAATGGTGTGAAGATGTAGTAGCAAGATCAAGCATATGGTTTCATCCAAGTAATGAAAGTGTCACGAGATCTAACTTGAATGTCCCATGCCAATGAGAGCTATTTTTTTTTTTGTGAGTGCATGCCATGGTGAGAATTTGGAGTTGAAATATAGTTGAGCTTGCTAACCTTAATCATGATTATGTTGCTTGGGCATTGGCCTCACTACTATTGGATATTCAAGTTGAGTATTCGTGTGAATAAGTGATTAACATTTGAATTAAAACTTGTTAGACCTATCTTAATGCTTATTCTAACATTTACACCTAATGTAGCAAGTTCTCTGAGGTAAAGTTGGAAGAGTCAAGATGTTCAAGAGATGCTGGTAGTTTAATTTTGCTTGAGGACAAGCAAAAGCTAAGTTTGGGGGTATTTGATGAACCCAATAATATTCACATTTAGGAGCAATAATCTTAATGCAATTGGACATTTAAATGCTCTATATGAGGTATTTTACTCTTATTTTCTCTTTTCCACAGGAAACGGCCTAAAACAGCAAAACGAAGCAGATTCAGGATTTTGAGGATGATACACAGAAACTGCAAAGCATAGGTCGACTGATTCCTCCAACAGGCGACTGGACAGAGAGATTGATGGGGCTCGGCACAGTCGACTTCTACAACACTAGTCGACTTGACTGATGAATCATGAAGCCACAGATGTCTCGGCACAGTCGACTTACATCCAAACCAGCTGACTACATTCAGCAGAGTTAGAAGATAAGAACAGGAAGATTCGTCCTCATCCAAATCCGAAGCAAGATTAAAGTTATCCAAACCCAGGGCTTCTGCGAATAACAACTCCCCATTAATCGAGATAGGAGACCAGGGTTGGAAAGTGAGGAGATCGACTCAAACTTATATTCAATGTAAAGAGATAGAATTGGGATCTGCAGATGTGGGCAAAAGAAGTTATAAAAAAGGCTGGAAGAAGAAGTTAAGGGTATCACTTAATCTCTGAATCATCAATCATCAACCAAAAGGCAGTATTCGATCAGCATCAAAGGAAGAGGAGATCAAGTACTCAGAAGGGAACGAGCCAGTCGACTGTGTGACAGCCAGTCGACTTATCTGGCCGAACATCATCAGTTTATTTCTTCTCCTTCTAGTTCTTTTATGTTAATTATGTACTCGAAACTGTTAGTCAATAAAAGTCTTATTATGTGGAACTAATTTCGTAGTTGGGTAGATTGAAACCGTAGTCATGTAATGCTAAATTCTTCTGAATGCTTCTCTATTACTTATTGATTGAACCTGATTGAACTGGTATAGATTTATAATAATCAAATTTGTTCAGAAGTTCTAAGAGCAGTCGACTGAGAGTGACAGCAAGTCGACTGCCATACAGAACCTGAGATAATCAAATTTGCGGATTATAAAACTGAATCTGTTATATGAGTATAGAGACGACCCGTATCTCATGCTCATAGTTTGTAACACAGAAATCTCTAGGGGTTCCTGGTTTAATCAACTTGAAGAATTTAGATCTGATACCAATTTCTAGAACTTCAAGTGTTTGTTCGTTTCCATTGTTCCTATGTTTTCCTTAAGTGCAACTTAGTAGATACCATGCTAAATACTTAAGGAAAGAAACGAATTAGAGTAGATACCATGCCTAATTCTTGGCTTAGGGAAACAATAACTTTAAGGAGTAGATACCATGCCCTTAAAGGAACAAACATGAGTAATTAGAGTAGTATAGAAGGTTACTTAGCATTATTGACTATAGGTGGAGATCAAAAACCCAACTACTTAATAGATTTTTGTGATTCAGAACTACTTGATATAGTTTTTAATCTCTTCATTTCTTTTAGAACAACACTTCAAGATTCTTATTTCTTTTTATTGGTTAGTAAGTTAATTTCTACAATCTCTGTGGGATCGACCCTTGCTTGTCACTACGCTTCTATAAACGATTCGTACACTTGCGAGGTTTTCAATTTGTGTCTAGTTTATCTATTTATTTAGATAGCTGGATTGCACGACACTTAGGTGGCACACTAATAGTTAATATTATTGTAGAGTAAGTGTAGAGAAGGTGGTAGGAATCTCTTGATGGGTTGTTGTTAGAATCTATTTTTCGCGTGCGCACACGTGTAATCGCATGCGCAGCTGCTTGGGGTGTTACAATACATTTTTGGCTTTACCCATAATTTTTCATAGTCATGTGTTCTTGGTTGATTGCATAGGGCAGAACCGGCCCTGGCCAAGGACCCAATATCATAAGAGGGTTTAGTGGAGCACACAAATCACGAAAGGCAGGGCTTAGAGGAAAAAAAATCACAAAATTTATTGCTCTAACGAGTTAAAATATAAACCTAGTCATTATAAACGTTTCCTAACTCTTCAATTTTTTTTCTTTTTCTCATTATCACCAAAGTTCCAATAACATAACTCTATCCACTGCCTGCCTCTGAAACTTATCTCCTCCACCACTGATAACCACCCATCACCTCCATCTCCACCTCAACTCCACTCCAATGCTATCCACACCCTACGACTCCATTCTAATCCAATCCAATCTAATCCCGACAACCTCTATTCAAACACAAGCCCGAAAACCCCCCTCTACCATCGTTGTAGTCATCATTGCCTATTGTCCTTGTCACTGCCGCAGTTGTCCTCCATCGCCGGCGTCGACAAACCAGCTTTGGCCCCCCCTCCTCCGGTCGATAGCCTATCTTTTTTCTCTATAATGCTTTATTTTCATTTTAATTTCATTTATTACTCAATAACATATGTAAATCAATTTGAAATTAATATTAAAAAATGCTATTTGTGTTGAATGAAAGTTGAATGTCGTATGTGTTGGAATGGGTGAGAGGTTGAAGATGGGGTGCTACAAAGGCTCCACATGTTTTATACTTCAATTTTAGTTCCTTAATTATTAATTTGATTAATTATAATAAGTCATGTATATACACATATCGTACCAAACAACTAATACTTAATCTGATATATCTATATGCATGAATGGACATCCATGCATTTTTATGATATAAAAATATCTATATCATCCGACTTCTTTATCATAATTAATTAAGCTTCTTTAATTTTTGTTAAAAGTAATATTTTTAAAATGTTTTTTTTATGAAATAAAATAGCATCTCCCCTCCCCCCCCCCCCAAAAAAAAATAAATAAATAAATTAAAATTAAAATTAAAATTAAAATCTTTAAAAAAAATCATATTTTATCAATATAGTAGGTTTGCCCGTTGACGCGTGCCTACGACACGTATTCGGAACGGTACACCTGATTTGATTATATAAAATAGATCTAGAGGTCCAGCAAATTAATTAAAGTAGGAAACATATTATATGAGAAAACAACATATCTACCTTTAAGCTCAACCATCGCCTTCTTGATCATTAGCTTGAACTTACTTGAAATGCATATTGTTTGTTAGAAACACTGCATATAGTTTTTATTTAACTTCAACATCACTTTTAGATACTTGTAATAGTTATGCAATGACATGATCATATAGGTTTTATATAGCTTACTCTAATCCCATAACCAATATGAGCATGTCTAAATACAATGGTCACCCATGTGCATGTGTGAATGTATCTACAATACCAATAATCTAAACATTTGTTCGTATGTGACTCAGCTTGCAATTGAAATACCTCTTATTATTATTTCAACCAAAATGTAATACATGAAGTTCTCAAAACTCTAATTCAACCTAATTATTTCTTTTATCTCTACTTTGTATCCCCATTGCATCTTTATAAAAAAAATCAAAATGGATCAACACCAAATGTACTTTAGTTGTCTTCTTGAGTTGAGAGTTTACACCCTTCCCTAGTAAACTTCAGTCATCCCAATCCTATATATCCAAACATACACTAAAGTTATTATATGTTATGTTATCCATGGTTTCTAATAATTAGTCAAGGAAACACTTCACGATGGTATATTCTCTTGTAGTAAATGAATTAATGTTGCATATTTGCCAAGTTATTTTAGGTTGCTGATCAGCTTACCTGTCCTGCTATAGTTTGGAAGTCCAAATTGAGGTCACCAAATAATCCATCTCTCACTTGCGTACACCTTAAATCAAAACCAATAAAAAACTCATCAAATAAATCACTAATTTAAACTTTTTTAAATCCAAAAATAAAACAATCATACCTCGCTGAAGTTAGATCCCATGCACACAAAAAATTCGAACCATCAAAAAATTGAGTAATCCCCTGCACACAAAAATTTTTAAATTAGAATGAGAATTTGATTAATGAGATGGAATTAGAGTCGCCGCATCGCATGTAGAGGCTCTCGATTCGGTGGAGGAGAGTCGCCGATACGGAGTCGCTTGATATTCGTGCTCGATTTAGTGGAGGAGAGTCACCGATACAGAATCACCAGCAAATCAGATATCAACGACGACCTCTTGATTAAGGTTCGACACTGGATTTGAATTTGGATTTGCTTTGAGATTCGCGCTTGAGAGGACGATGAAGGCTTCGCTAATGGAATGAAAGCGAAGGTTTAAGAAAATGGTTTTAGGAATTTGGAGTTAACGGCTTAAAGACCCTAAGGGGGGAGAGAGATAAAAAATAATAATTGGAGCTCTCTTGTTTGGGGAATAGAGTGAGCGAACTGATTTGAAGAGAGAGAGAGAGAGAGAGAGAGAGAGAGAGAGAGAGAGAGAGAGAGAGAAATAATTATATAGATAAAGGAGTTGTTTTTTGGGCTTTTTTTGTGGGGGGGAATGTCTTTTGGGAGCTTAGATCTAGACCATTAATTTTCTTACTATTGAAAGAAAGCCACCTGATAGCTTTTCTCTGTGTTTTATTATATAGATAAAAAAGAGAGACATGTATATAAAGGACACGATCTTATTTTTCGCACATGGTCTTAAATACATCAGGACCGGCCCTGCATAGGGGTTTAGTCGTATGTTCTCAGTTGATTGCACATAGGTATGATTGAATATTCTCAGTTGTTAAAGTGTGATGTCTGAACGAAAAGAAGCAATGATGATGAAAATCTAGTGACATTAAATATAGTTGATGAGATCGAATGGAAAAATGGAAGAAGGCGAAGTGGAAGAAGGTAGAGTTATTCGAAAGAAAATATAAGAATGTGTAGGGGTCACCGTTGAAGGCGGGGTAAGGTCGTCAGAAATGGCAATCGCGATAAGTGCGTGGGAGGCGGCAACGTTAGAGGCAAGGTGGAGGATTGGGGAGGTCGAAGTGTGGCATGCGCCGGATACGGCGGCATGGTGGAGGGTTTGGGAGGTCGAGGCAGATCGGGAAGGGAAGAGGTCAGGTTGGGGAGATTGAGGGTTTTGAAAGTGGGAGAGAGGATGAGAACATGAGTGGTTTGGTTTGAGGTTGTAACATCCCACATTTTTATTTTATAAAAAATGCATTTTTTTTCAAATTGTACACGTATGATGCACGTGTTATTTCTTTTCAAATTTTAATTCTCATTTGTCTATTTTAGTTTGCATGCATAGGATTAATTAATCTCTTTTGATCCATGGATAAAATTTAGCCTATTGGATTAAATTAAAAAGAAGCCCATTAAAGTAGTAAATTAAATATAAAGTTAGAGCCCATGATCAAGCCCATAAATTAAAATCTAGTTTAGGTTGATGATGCACTAACACATGACAAGTTACCATTTTTGCGCACACTTAGAATTGTCACAAATTGTACTTAAATTTGTGAGTGTACATGTGTGCATATGCACAATGTATCTAGCCGGTTTCCTAGACTAGGGGGGTGGCCGGTTTTCATACAAGGGAGAGAGAGGATGAGTTAGTGTTTGTGAATAGTGGGGAGGTGAAGGGTTGTAAGTTTTAGGAGTTAGGAAAGTAAAGGGTCATATGTATTAATTTGAAGAGTTATTAGGATGGATTTTATGCATAAAGAATCCTTCCGAAATCCTATAAATAGAGCCTTATTCTCTACATTTCTCTTGCACCAAAACAAAATCAAAAGAAAGAAAAGAAAAGAAAAGAAATAAAGAAAAGAAAGAGAGTAAGAAAAGAAAGAGAGTAAGAGAAGAGTGTTCTTGTACTTGGAGACTACTGCTAGGAGGAGAAGAGGAACTAGGAGTCTTAGAGCTAGAGGAGGTGTTCATTCTTTCAAGTAATCAAGCTTTAATAAGGTGGGTGTTCTCATGCTTTCTAATTTAGAACTATGCATGCTAGTGATGATAAGTGAGTATTATATTTTGATATGATGAAGTAGAACAAATCTATGCATTGGTCGTAATGAAAGATGCTATATTAGTAAATAGATCAATATCATGTTAGTAGGTGATCTCATTATTTTCCAACGTAGGATATGCATGCTAAAGATGAGAATTACAAGTAGAATGTGGATATGAATAGATAAATTTATGTTAGTGCAAAATGATATAACATTTGTTGTGATTGAGTAGGAAAAGAAAAGATATCGTGCTTAAAAGAGAAAGAATTATTTGAGGTTATGAACCATGTTAATATGCTTGTAAATGATATTGTTGACATATAAGAGGAAATTTTGATGCGAAAATTATGAATGAAATTCATGTTAGTATAATAGGATGTGAAAGTAGCTTTGTATGATAAAAACCATGATAAGTAAAGAAAGAAATTTTTGTTAAGTATCGACATATGTATGTTTAAATTCAAAAGAATGTAAACTAATTCATGAAGAGTATTCTTGTTCAAGTGAATACACTAGTATTTGTTATAAAGTGCATTTGTGTTAAAGTGAGAATATGACCACTTGTCATGGACACTAGTTTCTTTTCTTTTATAAGTTTTAGTTTCCTAAAGAAAAATCTAAGTTTATGTGAAAAATGAGAAAGAGAATTATTTAAATGAGTAGAAATAACATGTCAAAATATGAGTTTTACAAACCCAAAACCTGCAGTCCATAAGATCCTTTTGGCTCCGTACATATGACAGAGTCATAGTAGTGTTTGCATCATTTTATATAACAATTTGTTTCGATGAGATTGACTATTCTCTAATAAGGTGAATTTCATTACCAAAACTAACATAAGAGAGAGGTTCCGGGGGTTTACCCAAAAAGGTAGGTACCATGACTCATTTTCCGCATGGTAATTATGTGAGTCATTCTTTACGGAGTGATTAGTGGTAAGGAATCGATGACTTTCGAACATCGACATCATAAAAGGTGACATCTAGCTAGCTACATCCAAGCCTGACTTCTCAGTTAATTCCATATCCATATTAGTCTTATCATGCCATCCTCACCTTAATTAAGAAAGACCAGGCGAGATTTAGCTGTTGGAAGAATAGGACCAGCTATTGAAGAAGAAATTTACGTAGAAAGAGGCATTTAAGAAGCTGCGATTGCTCTTGTCGACTCTTCATGGCATGGTTGGCCGGGAATGAGAACAAAAGGAGTCAGCGGTCCTCTCGCTTGGTCAGCTCTTAGCCAATCTCTGCATTCAAGTGATTCGCGCCATCCTTGGTTCTGGCTTTAGTTGGACCAGTAAAGTCCCAACAGTCGACCGTCACGAACCTGACTGCAGAGCTTTCTTGAAAAAGTGGATTTTGTACGGAACAGTCGATTGGCTCCTTTCACAGTCGACCGTCACCGCAATGAGTCATGTTTTCTTAAAGGTTGGATTTCCCTCAGAACAGTCGACTTGCTTCAGTACGCAGTCGATTGTCACTGCTCTGATCGATGATTTCTTGAGTTTGGATTTTGCGTGGGACAGTCGACCGATCAACCTATGAAGTCGACTGTTAGTGATCTAACTGATATTTTCCTGAGTTTCTGATACTTCTTTGAATGAATATTTTTAAAGTGAGTCGAGATTATATGAGTTTGAATTTGTTGATGAAGTTGTGCTCATGAAATAAATTAATTTCTTAAAAAGATTATGAATGAGTAAATAGATTATGAATAGTGACAAGACTATATTTTTTTGTGAACGAATTGAAAGATGAAATCATCTAGGTTTAAGACATGATTCTTAAAAAGGTATGTGTACCTATGATTCTTGTACATAAAAATTATGATTTTAAGAATTAGCAAGACCTCGGTTACCGGTGATTTTGAAAGAAAGATTTTGAGACTTGATCGCGAGATAATGCCGTCGGGCGATCTCGTATAATTTTTATGAACAAATCCGGTAGGAGATAAAACTGATTCTAGGATTGATAACACATTCATGTCTTAAACTAAAATAATTAGGCACTTAGGTGAAGATGTAGTGAACCTGGGCAAACGTAAGTGGGTTGCCTCTATATAGTCGGCGGTGGATCTCCGTGGCTATAGACCCAGTCGTCGGACTGAGGTTGCTCTGTGGGAGACGGGTTTTGTTTATATTTAAATCCGGGACTTGGTGAAGTTGGGCAGATAGTTTACCATCTCCAAAGTATATACGTATACCAGGGCTCGGGGGCACTTGCGGGATGATTCGCATGATGTGGGAACCATTAAAATAGCCGTCGGACTGGGACCCATATTTGTGGAATGATCTAAACCTTGTTTTATTACCGGGTAGTTTTCATGGCGAGGGATCGAGCCCTTTATTGTGGAGTACGTAGGCGCTTGCCCTCGGACCTATATAGTATGGGATGTACAGAATCCGAACAAGTGTGCATTAGTGTCATATTAGTATAAAATTGTGTGCATTAGGCATTAAGGCATGGCATACACCTATATGTTTAGCGTAGACACAATTTAACACTTAATTTATTTCATTCAATCTTGTAATTGTGATTTGTTAAATTAATAAGATCGTTATATGTATGGCATAGAGAGGATAGCCGAGTATAACACTTTCGTCAGTTGTAAGTGACTGATGTGCCCATAGGTTGATATGTAGGTAATGAACTATCCATGAAGGAACAAAGCTATTATGATGCAATCGATGATTTATTTTTAAGTTGTATAAGTTGTATTCTTCAAATGATGTAATCTTTTATTCTTCCGCTATGTAAACCCAAGTTGTATTTTAAACTCTGATGTATTGTTGTGGAGAGAAGTTTTAAATTCCTTGTAAAATTGTATGAAGTGAAGTAAAGATCCCGTGGAATCTCGAATTCATCCTTATTTGGAATTCGGGGTGTTTGAGAGGTTTTTAACAATTTTTTTCTTTAGTTTTTTCTTTAGTTTAAATTTCGAAATTGGCATTTTTTTCTCTCTTTTGCTCTCATTTCTCTATTTCAAAATAAAGAAAGAAGATAGAGGGTAGACTTAATATATAGTTATAATTATAATTCCCTCATACAAATCACTTTGTATGTGTAGAAAAAATCACTTTGTGGGGCCCTTATGGAATATCAACTCTGTTCATCATGTTTATCATGCTAATGGATGTATGTGTAAAAAAAATTAAGTGGTTTTGAGGTCATTCATCAATGCATTATGTGGGTCCAATTTTAAAAATTAACGATTTCAACAGTAATACAAATCGAATCACAAATTGGACCCACATGATGGATGGGTGAATGACCTCCAAACCACTTGATTTTTTCTACACATACATCCATTGACAGAAATTAAACACGATAGACAGAGTGGATCTTCTATGAGGGTCCTACCAAATGAATATAATCACATTGTTTGAAGAAAATTTTCCATACAAATATGAGGCTCACATTACTCTTATAATTATAATAGATATAATTTCACCTTGTACTTATTACATCTTTTGCTCTTTCTTCATTGTATCGTTTAAAACCTAGTTATTTTAATTTTTTCCCCCTCCAAATTGAAGATTTGAAGTTGCCATATGCAAGAGCATCCACAATGGTTTCTTATTTTTGCCATTTTGCCATATTTTGGCAAAAAAATACCCACATCGGATTGCTATATTCCCATATTTTAAGAATTTTTCTACAGTTGCTTCTTATATTTGAGACACAAAATGTGGATTATCAAAATATAGGGGACAGACTATGTTGTTCCGTTAAAAAAAAAATTCTCAGCGGACGACACAACATCTATTGTCTATAATTTGTTAAATTTTGTGTTTAATTTTTTTGGATCGGACGGAACAAGTTGTTCCATTAAAAAAAATTACAAAATATGATCAGATTGTCCCGTCCGAATAAATTTTCTCAAACGGGACATGTCATGTCCCGTTTGAGCACCTTTTTAACTTTTAGCCCATTAATTAACCCACTTAAGTAGGATTTAGTGTTAATTTAAACATAGTTTAGGTTATTTTAATAGTTAATTAACTCACTTAATGTTTTTTTAAAGACTAAACCAAATTTAATTCAAAAAAAAACTTCAAAGAACAAATATATGCGACGGGACAACATGTCCAGCCTCCTAAATTTTTTTGTTGTTGAAAAATTGCCAAATTATAGCAAACGACTGTTGCAGCGTTTCTCTATTTTACTATTTGTCATTTTGCCATTTTGCTATAAAATAACAATGACCATTTGTGGTTGCTCTAAGGACTTTTTTATTTTTTTGTGATTGTAAAGTAAAGATAGTTAAATAAAGCATGAATGAACCAATTTTTCTGTGTTAAAATCATACTCTTCCAACAAAATAGTTACAAAAAATGAAAACACTATGTATTGCACATGCATATATACAATAAAGTTTTTGCTTTACTTTTTCACCTCTTCATTGTAGAACCCCGTATTTTCAAATATTATTTTTATATTTGAAAATGAATTTCAATTTATTTTTGGGATTTAATGAGTATTTTCAGAAAAATTATCTTTTGTACACGTGTAAATGCTTTTATGAGAAGTGTGAAAATTTAGTTTTCTTTATGAAAAATCTTTATTTAATATTTGAGATTTAATTAGTATTTTTCCAAATTTTTCTGAAATTTATTGGAGCTATTTGCAATTTTTGAGAAAAGAAGGACTTTTTGCAAATTTGACATTTTTAGGGGTTAAAGTGCAAAATACAATTTCTGGATGTTTTGAACAGAATTAATTGAGATTTAGAAGTATATTTTCTTATAAATCCTAATTTAAATGAGTTTTGACGGAATTTTCAAAGAATGATCTATATATGTAAATTGTATTTGGGGAAGGGTTGTTTTGCAAAGTTTGGGTAAAACCCTAATTACCCATCCGGCATATTTAAGTGATTTTTTTCACCCCAGCCTTCATTGCTGATAAAATAGAGAATTTTGGGAGATCTCTTTTGGTAGAGCAAGGAGCTTTCGGATCTAGCAAAAGGAGGACTCATTTCGTGAACTTTTATCAAATTCTAACGTGAGAAATATAGAAATTATTTTGTGGTTGTTTCATGCGTGTGACTTGTTTTGTTTATTTGATTTTGTGAGAATTATGATTCGTCTTGTTGATTGATCTATGTGTACCAATATCATGTTGTAATGATTGGATGATGTGAACGATAAAGAGGTTGTGATGTGGTGTGAATCATGTGAAAAATGAGGATGAAATAGTAGATCTTCATTATTAAAATTATTGTTAAGAGCATGTTGAGATTTGAGTATGAATACCTGGACATTAGTTTATGAATCAAATTTTATTTAGATTTGTGAAAGAAACTTAGATCTTGTAAAACCCTAATGGAAGAATTTTGATTTAGAACATGAGAACCTAAATTTTGACATATTGATGTTTTGATTGATATATGCATATACCTGACGAAGATTTGTTGAGAATTATTATTTTCCTGAATACGAACTATTTTCATAAGCATTGATCATTAGAAAGCTTCAGATTTTGATTTTTCTAATCAGACTTAATTTTGGAATCTGTAGGCCGACAGTCGACTGGCCTGCTGTGCAGTCGACTGGTACGAGCCTGATACTTTATTTAGAATTGTTGAAAAAAGGTTGTTCTGGACAGTCGACCTAGCTCATAGGCAGTCGACTGGTCCATTGAAGAAATTATTTTTGTAAGAATTATTAGTCCTTCTGGACAGTCGACCTAATACCTATTTAAGTCGACTTATATACTTAGAATATTTTGAGAAGATTATTGGAAATTACCTCGGGTAAGTCGACTGACCCTCTTGTAAGTCGATTGTTACATGACTTAGTTTATTTTTGTAAAATCTTGAATTTGGTCCTCTGGACAGTCGACTTATCATCAGTACGAGTCGACTGGTACTGAAGGACATTTGTAAACTTTAGTGTTTATTCGAATGATTAGTTTCTACATGCTTGTTATTCAGTTCAGTACATAATTAAGCAATTGACCTTGAGATAATTCAGTTGAGTATGTCATTGAGACATTCAGTTGAGCCACTCTTGTTAGTGGGACTTTAGTTTAGACTTTTGAGTTTGAGTCTCTAGAGGCGTATGACCCTAGTATACCGGTGTTGAGTATTTTGTTGAGGCCCTTTGAGGCATTTCAGTTATTCAGATTTGAATTTAGGCCGGTAGGGTACATCACTCTAGGAGATTTGTTAAGTAATCAATTAACCAAAATGATAAGGACAGGCACTAGTGGTGATATGATGAACGGGAACATGAGTCACGAACCTCAGTATGGCTTTTGGTGTGGGATTAAATCTCCGGAATTATCACAGTAGATTACTAGTGGTGTGGGATATGTCTCGGGAATTATCACAGTCTTGTGGTGTGGGACAATCTCCGGAATTATCGCGGTAACTATTGTGGTGTGGGATTGATCTCCGGAATTATCGGAGTCGAGGTGAAGCACATGTGGTATTCGTGTGGGGACGTGTCGATGTTTCGGTGTGGGATGATCTCCGGAATTATTCAAGTGAAATACCTTGGGTGTGGGATCCATCTCCGGAATTATCGGGCATGAGATACTATCCATAGTTTATCCTTATCTCGTAGTAGTCATCGTGTTAGGATTAGTTCATAACGCGGGGATTGAACCCTATGAAGTGAAGACGTTAAGGGCTTGCACCGAACCTATGTAGAATGGGATGCATAGACTTCGACAAGTACGCATTAGAGAGTCTGCATTTAGAACTTGTGTTTTCTTGGCTTGGTTTTATGCATGTGGTTTTCTTGTTTTCTACACATGACACTTAGCTTAGTATCACTTGATGTTTTATGTTACTTTCATTTCGTACTTTCCATATTCTTTTAGTACTTGTTGTTTAAGAATTTACGAGGTATGATCAATTATGTTGTTTGTTTATTTTTATATTTCTCACACCATTTATGGCTGACCCCTTTAGTTTGGGGATTAGGGATCATCTCTAGCCTCACATGTTGCAGGTTGTGCTTAGAGTTGGAGAAGGGATGCCTAAGTTGGTTTTGAGATATAATTGATATATAAGAGTTTGTGTAAATTTGTAATATCAATTTTTGAGATAAACTAGTGTTGTAAATGAAGAGAATATTCAGTTGAGTTGTTTAGAATTCCGCTGTGTACTGTAAATGATTTGTTGTAATAAAATGTTGAAAATTTTAGTGGTGTTGTTTATGTTTAATATTATGTTGAAGTGGATCACTGGGAATGTGCCACGTAATTTCTATGTTATTAATCTAGAAATTCGGGGCGCTACATTCATACTCACTTGGCAGACCATATTATGATATTAATAAGCATATTCACTAACATGAATGATGGGGTATATACGACGTGGTCCAATCAGGGCCGTCAGAACTTCTCGGATTTCGCTCATCTCCGATCATTAGGTCAACCGGTCCAACGAGCCGTCTGCAACTTCGAGCCCACAGAGAAACGGGTCCAGCCCGGCCCAATGGAACTTCGGACCCGTTTCTCTCTCCCTAAAAATATCATACCCCCTCCTCCACTTGGAAGGTAATCAACTTTTTCTGACATGAACCCTAGCCTTCAGTTACTGTTTCAGTCACTGACTAGATCGTCGGAGAGCCTGTCGCCGGGGATTATTTCCGGTGTTTCTAGGCCTCCTGCAGGTACCTCGGCCAACCGGCCACTAGTGGTCTCATCCGTCCGAGCCGCTGAAGCCAACCGGTTTCTGCGGTTGAGATCTATCCCTTTTCGCTTCACAAATTAAAAGAACTCACACCTGTTGCTCCCACCACTTAAATCAAGCAACATTAATGAATCTTGAGTCCGATCCTAATTGATGCTCTACTTGTTATATTATATAAAACTATATGTAATTAAGTACTAGTAATGTATTGTTTAAGTTATATACTGAATCAGTAAATGTCAATTCAAGTTTAACTAGTGTATGTGTGATTTCTTACTCGCATCATTGGTGTTGTCCATTACAGTTTTCTCCCAGTTACACCTTTAGTATTCGCATAGTAGATGAGACTATTACGGAGGAGAATGTTATTTTTTTTGTATTAGCAGAAATTGAATAGAGTTTGTATTTATAATGATGTTGACAGTTTCTTCCATAAAGAAACCGTCTGCCAACTCCCAAAACAACTAAATGAAAGACTAATTTGAGTTAATAAGAACATTTTCACTTACGATTTAGTCTTAGTGATATGGGTCAGATGACGTGTCCCCTCCTGGGCCACCAGATCCCTTAAAAAATTGCAATTCTGTGATCATCAGGCCAACCCAGAGCCATATGGGCTTCTGCCACGTCAGGCTCCCGAGCAAACAGGTCCGTCCCGGCCCAGCAGGGTCTCAGACTCGTTTTTCCTGCCTATAAATACCAGACCCCCTCCTCACTGAAAAGGTAATCAAACTTTCTCCCCTGAACCCTAGCTACTGTTGCTTTTCCAGTGACTGACTAGATCGTTGGAGGGCCTGTCGCCGGGACTTCTCCCGGTGTTTCTAGGCAGTGTGCAGGTATCCAGGACCGAGCCGAGCCCACAGATCCGAGTCGAGCTGCTAGATCCGAGCCGAGCACCCAGTCCCCACCTCACTCCTGCTACTCCCGAGCCGGTCCCTCAGCCGAGGGTCAGACCAGAGCCAGTACCGCAACTTCCACTATACAAACTACAAGAACTCATACCTGCTGCAGCCACACCCCAAAAACAAACCCATCAGGTTGGCGCTGTTTGTGGGAAATCTTCGGTTCTGACTTCAGTCCGATCCCAACCAGGGACGTCATCCCAGAATCCGAGCTCTTACATGGCCCCGAAGGCCAGATGAGCTGTCACCTCTGGACGTCGTCCAGATGCTCCTCCCCAGAACAGCCACGTCGACGCCCACGGATTTAACTATCCGAGGATCGAAGGCGAACCTAGAGTCGGACCAGGTGCTTCACGCTCGGTCACGACCAACTGACGTCGCGTCATCGAGAACCGGCAAGCCAGCCGAATAAGGAGAGGGGCCACTTCCAACTCGGTCCCGAACCATCCCAGGCAGCCATCTCGAGAGCAAAAGCTGGAGCTCAGTCGAACGGCCCGGAGGCTGCCACCTAAGCGCGACCCGACCGGGCAAGCTCCAGTCACACGAACCGAGTTCCAAAACTTTCGGAACGAGGTCATGGAGGCCATCTTAGGGGCCCCCGGAATTGAGACACTCCACTGCTTTCACTCGCGGTCGGGTACCGGAGTCAGCGAGCCTCACCGCTCGACTCGCCCACCAGTGCAGGAAGATGCTGTCCTCTAATGCCTACAGGAAATGGAGAACCGCCTCGCCCATTTCGGCGAGGGGGGCCCAATGCCGCCTCAGGGTCATAGGCCGACCCGGCCACCTTTCTCTACTCTTATCTTAGAAGCAGAGATCCCAGGAATTTTCGGCCTCCCCAGTTCGAGACTAATGACGGAGAGAGTGATCCTGCTGATTACATGGAGGGGTTCAAGACCCTCATAATCACAGCACTTTGGATCCCCTCCTGTGCCGTGCCTTCCCTGCCACCCTTCGGGGCCCGGCTCAGGAATGATTTTCTAGGCTCGTTCCCGGTTCGATCTTCTCGTTTGACAAGTTGGAGGCCAACTTCCTTGCTCACTTCGTGACCAGTAGGAAGGCCGAAAAGACGAGCGCACCGCTGTTGGACCTTCGACAGAAGGAAGGAGAGTCGCTCCATAAAATCTTTCGGAGGTTCACTGCCGAGGCAAGGTCTGTCTCCTCCCTAGACGCCGAGGTTGCCTCGGCGGCGTTCCGACACAATGTCCGATACGGACAGCTGAAAGCTTTCTTGGCCAAGAAGCCTCCCCTAGACTTCCCCGACTTGCTCAACCGGGTCGAGAAATACATTTGGGCGGAGGAGGCCCTAAACCCGGAAGGCACCAAAGAGGTCACTGGGAAGGGAAAATACAAGGCCGATGAGGCCGAGCCCGCCAAGAAGATTCCGAAGGACGGGACCGGCATGAAGAGGGTCCCACCGGTCCCGCGCTTCGAGAGGTATATGCCACTGACACAAAACATGTCGGCCATCCTCCTAGAGATTGAGGATAAGGACCTCGTCCGACTACCCCCTCGACTGACCAGCAACAAGAAATGAGATCAACGGTTCTACTGCTGCTTCTACCGGGACAACGGGCATGAAACCGACAACTGTCGGACCCTCAAGGATGAAATCGAGGCCCTCATCCAATGGGGGTACCACCGTGAATTCACCCGGGAAAGCCCAAGGGACCGAAGGGATACGAGGAACCGAAGGCCTTCGCCTCCTCCTCGCACACCCAAACGGCGTCCCGAGCAGGAACCAGAGCCCGATGAGACCGAAGGCCAAGCCATCCTACACTGCATCCATGGGGGGCGTATGGGAGGGGAATCCAATACTTCCCGCAAGGCATTCATCCGAGAGGTGAACGCCGTTCGAGACCTTCCTTTCCCCTAGATCCATCAACTTCCTGTCTCCTTCTCTAGAGAAGACCTGAAGGGGGTCCGGCTCCCGCATTGCGCCGCACTCATCATCAGCCTCGACATGGCAAACTTTGAAGTTCGTCGGATCCTCGTGGATAACGGGAGCTCGGTAAACATTCTCTTCTTGGAGGCATTCGAGCACCTCAAACTCCCCCAGGACAAGCTCAAACTGGCCGAGTACACCCTCCACGGGTTCTCCGGCATCCCAGTACAGATAGAGGGGATCATGACCCTAGATGTAACCGCCGGCACGATCCCCTCAGGTGGACCGAGTCGATGGACTTTATGGTATTCAATGTCAAAGCAGCGTACAGTGCTATCCTTGGCCGACCCGGGCTCTGATCCTTCCAGGCTGTCCCCTCAGCCTACCACCTAAAGCTGAAGTTTCCTACCAAGCAAGGCGTCGGCATCATTCGGGGGAACCAGGAGGCCGCACGATCGTGCTATATGAAGGTGGTCGGAGGCGGGATGTTTCCCTTCTATGCCATCGAACTTCAACCTGAAAGAATCCAACCAGAGCCAGAACCGACGGACGAATAGGAAGAAGTCTCGTTCGAGGCAGAAGACAAGTCGAAGTGGTTCCGCGCGAGCCGCTCCCTCGCCCCCGACCTGAAGTCAGACCTGATCAACTGTATCCACCGCAACATCAACCTCTTCGCCTGGAAAACATCCGACATGCTCGGGATCTCCGAAGAGCTGATCATGCACAGACTGAGCTTGATCCCAGGATTGAAACCGATCGTCCAGAAGCGGTGTAAGTTCGCCCTGGAGACGCAGCAAGTCGTCAAGATGGAGGTGGACAAACTGTTGTCTGCCCGGTTTATTCAAGTGGTCAGCTACCCCGAGTGGCTGTCGAACATCGTGATGGTGAAGAAGGCCAGCGGGAGTTGGAGGATCTGCATAGACTTTACAGATCTGAACAAGGCGTGCCCCAAAGATCCTTTTCCCCTCCCCAGCATCGATGCTCTGATCGATGCAACGTCGGGTCATGAGCTCCTAACCTTCATGGACGCCTTCCCGGGCTACAATCAAATCCAGATGTTCCCTCCGGATATCGCCAAGACATCCTCTGTTACCGACCAGGGTCTCTACTACTACCGGGACATGTCCTTCGAGCTCAAGAACTTCGGAGCTACATATTAGAGGCTCTTCAATCGAGTCTTCAAAGATCAGATCGGTCGTAACATGGAGGTATACGTCGATGACATGCTCGTCAAAGGCTAAACGGGGGTAGGACCACGTTGCTGACCTCGAAGAAGCCTTTGGCGTCCTTCGGACCCATAATATGAGGCTCAATCCCACCAAATGTGCATTCGACATCTCCTCGGACAAATTTCTCGGGTTCTTCGTCAGCCAGCACGGCATTGAGGTAAACCCCGAGAAGATCCAGGCCATAATAGACATAACCCCTCCTAGAAATATCAAGGAGGTGCAGCGGCTCACGGGGAGACTGGCGGCCATCGACCGCTTCCTCTCCAAGTCTAGAGAGAAGTCCCTCCCCTTCTTCAAAGCTCTGCGCGAAACTGGAGGCTTCGAATGGGGCGCCCAGCAGCAGGAGGCGTTCGACCAATTGAAGGAATACCTCGCCAACCCCCTACTTCTGAGCAAACCTGAGCCGGGTGAACCCCTCTGACTTTACCTTTCAGCCTCGAAAAGTGCATTGAGTGCCGTTCTCGTTTGAGAAGAAGACGAAGTCCCGAAGCCATTATATTATGTGAGCAAAGTCCTGCTCTCGGCCGAGACCCGATATGCGAAGATGGAAAAAGTAGCGTATGCCCCGGTCATAGCCGCTCGAAAGCTCCGCCCTTATTTTCAGGCGCACTCAATCCAGGTCCTCACGGACCAGCCCCTCAAGGCCATGCTCCACAAGCTAGAGAGCTCCGGCCGATTGGTCAAGTGGTCGATCGTGGTAAGTCAATACGACATCAGCGACCAGACGAAAATAGCCATTAAGGGGCAGGCTCTCGCCGAATTCATCACGGAGTGCACCATCTCTGAGCAACCCAATGGTCAGGAGGCTGATTCGACGTGGGAAGTTTACGTCAACGGCTCCTCTTGCGAAGCGGGAAGTGGTGCAAGCATAATCTTGCGAGGTCCTGACAACTTCCGTCTCCAATATTCTCTCTGCTTCAACTTTCCGGCCTCTAACAATGAGACAGAAGATGAGGCTATGATCGCGGGACTTACCTTAGCGCACCAGGCGGACACAAGGCAGATCAGGGCCTATAACGACTCTCGGCTCGTGGTCAATTATATCACCGGGGAGTACGAGGCTCTTGATGATCGTATGGTTCGGTTGTAATACCCCAGATTTTTTAAATAATGTTTTTAAGATTTATAAATGAATTTAAATGATTTTTGTAGATTTAATAAATATTTTCTGAAAATTTATCTTTTTACACGTGCAAAACACATGCAAATATTTTCTTGGGAAGTTCAAAGTTAAAATTTATTTTGTGGAAACTCGTTATTTATTATTAAATATTGTTTGTGAATTTTCTGGTTTTTCTTGATAATTATTGGACCTATTTGCAAATATTACAAAAAAAAGAATTTTGTGCAAAATTACCACTTGGAATGAAAACTCCAGATTTTCGGATTTTTGGGCTGGGCATGATACCTAGTCAACTCAAAGGTAAAGACTTTATTTTTTGTTTTAATAAATTTGGTTTATTTTGCAAGTTTTGGTAAAAGATGGTCTTTTTGAATAATTGCTATTTAGAGGGGTGAAAGTGCAAATTCATTTTTCTGGGTTTTCAAACAGTGCCGGATGGTTGTAGGCTGGGTTTTTTTTTCTTTTTAAAACTCAATTAAGTTGGTTTTATTCAATTTCCAAGTAGGGATTTAAATATGTAAATGTATATTTTAAAAGAGGCATTTTACAAATCTACTCAAAAACCCTAGACACCCTTATTCCGGCCTATATTAGGGTGAGGTGCAGCCGTCTCTTTACTGCACAACACGAAGGGATTTCTTATTATTATTTCTTGGAGTTTTTAAGCGAGAATTCTTGGTTTTCTTGCGAATGAGGACTTTTTCTTATTCTTTATTTTTCTTCGGTTGATTCTTCAAAGAGGTGAGTGATATATGTTTATTTTGTATTGTTCCTTGAATGTTGTATGTGATGATTTATCTATTCGAAAGCATGTTAGGGATTGGTGTAAAGATTTAATGGATTTGATGAGTAGATGAGTTAAAAATTGGATCTTTAATGAAAACCTAGTTATTTATAATTAAATTTACATATGAATGATTTGAGATTGTTAGAGAACCTAATAGAAATCATGAGTAGGTTATTTCTTTCATATTATTGCTGATTTGATTGAGTATGATGAATGTTATGCACAAATGGATCAAAGATGTATGAATACCCTGTTGATTAGTTTGGATGAATGCAAATCTGACTATAACATGTTACAATCACATATATTCACGGGTTAACTATTGTGAATGATGGTATAGGAGTTAAATGAATTATAAAAAATGCTAATGAATTAAAAGATCAAGTTTTGAGGTTGGATTGGGATAACTATACTTGGGGCTGATGCATTATGACCACTTTGGGATTTTGTGAATGCGTGAAGTCTTCAATTGGATTTGAGTTGTTTTCAAATACTGAAATGAATTAGAATTCTTTATTGCTTATTTACAATGGTTTCTTGATGATTTAGATATATCACATACACATATATGCCTACGCTCTATTTCATTATTTTTGAAGGAATTGAATTTTTTGAGTTTTATAGAGATTTGATTTAATCTTGATTATTTTAGCACTGAGATAGTTTTGAACAATGTATTCCCTATTTACAAAGTTATTTTGACGCATAATTGATTCTCAAATACCCTACTGTGATATTTGCACATATTCATGTCTTATTTTGAAGAAATTCAATAAATTGCTATTTTATTAATTTGAGGTGGTTTTGATTTGTTTTTATGAACTCCTATATACTCTATAAGTCACATTTGATCATCTCAGGAATGTACTTTTATAGATTTCATTTTTATAAAGTAAAACACCGTATCGGTTAAAACATGCACAAACTCAAACAGTACAGTCGACCGTTGCGATCCTAGCTGTAGTGTTTTCTTGAAGTTTTGGATTTTCATGCGGGACAGTCGACTGACCACTTTATACAGTCGATTGCCACTGCTCTGATTAATGTTTTCTTGAAGTTTTGGATTTTCATGCGGGACAGTCGACTGACCACTTTATACAGTCGACTGTCACTGCTCTGATTAGTGTTCCTCGAGGTTTTGGATTTTTACGCGGGACAGTCGACCGACTACAGTATGAAGTCGACTGCCGCTGCTCTTACTGACATTTTCTTGAGCTTTTCTGATGTTCTTTTAAAACGATTGATTCTTTAATATTTTTGGATTAATGACCTACTGTTCTAAATATCATTTTGCTACAGATTGTAGTATTTTCGAGACGTTTTCTAAATATAAAAGAAGTATGAGTTGTAATGAAAGTTCTGTATCGATGGTTAAATTGTGAGTCTCTAGAGGGTGCGTGGGACCCAAGTATACCAGCAGTTGAGAGTTTGTGGTTTGGCTTGTTGAGCCTTGTTGTTGATCATTTGAGTTAAGCCCGGTAGGGGACACCAACTCTAGGAGATTCGTGAATTAATCTAATTAACTTAAAAAGATAAGGACATGCACTAGATGGTGATATGATGAAATGAGAACATGGGCTATGGACCTCAGTATGGCTTGCGGTGTGAGATAATCCCCAGAATTATCGAGGTGTGAGTGAAATAGTCTCCGGAATTACCTGCGGTGTGGGATTGATCTCCAGAATTATCGGGGTCGAGGCGACGCTCATGGGGCATTCGTGTGATGAGGCGTCATAGCTTGCGGTGTGGGGTATTCTCGAAGATTCCCAGGTGTGAGTGAAATAGTCTCCGGAATTATCTGTGGATAAAGATTGACCTTTGGAATTATCGGGGCGTGGGCTAATACTCACAGTTTATCTATATCTCGTAGTAGTCATCGTAGTAGGATTAGTTGCATAACGAGGGATTAAACCCTATTAAGTGGAGAACGTTAAGGGCTTGCACCGGACCTATGTAGAGTGGAATGCATAGAATTAGATAAGTATGCATTAGAGAGTCAGCATATAGCATTGATGTTTTCTTAACTTGGTTTTATGTATATTGTTTCCTGTTTTTCTACACTTGCACTTAGTCTAGTTTCACTTGATGTTTCCATATTTTATTTACTGTTATCTCTTATTTCATTTATTCTTGTTGTTGATAAATGTTGGTATGATACTATGTTTCATGTTTTATTTATGTTGCATTTATTTATTTTTATCACTCACACCGTTATGGCGGACTCCTGTAGTTTTGGGGGTTAGGATTATCTCTAACCTCATGTTTTACAGATAGGTGCTTATAGCTTGGAATTTGGATGCATGATATAGAATTGATGTTATGGCTCATGTAAATTGTAAAATAATGTGTTGTAAAAGAAAGATTGTAATTCAAGGTATTTGTTTTTTCCGCTGTATTTTGTAATGGACTAATGTAATAAAAGTTGAAAAAAAAATTATTTGTATTTTTGACTATGTTTACTATTATAAATGAAGTTGATGCTGGGAACAGTGCCACGTATTTCTAAGTTATCATATTGGGAATTTGGGGCAATGCACCGGTACTTGGCAGTGGTCCAGCGGCTTTTAACATCCTTCGACTGTTCCGCAGTACTACGGATCTCAAGAGAGCAGAACGCCCAGGCAGATGCCCTGTCAAAACTCGCCTCATCGTCCTTTGAAGGCCTCGACCGCACGGTGCTTATTGAAGTTCTCCTAAAGCCGAGTATCGACCTTCCCGAAACCCTCTATATAAACAACGAAGCTCGGTCGGATGATCGGACCACTCCCATCCGAAAGTTCCTGGTAGAGGGCGAGCTCCCCCAAGATCGAGCCGAAGCTAGAAGAACCAAGGTCCACTCGGAAAGGTTCGTGATCAACGAGACCCTCTTCAAACGCTCGCATACATTGACGGACAGAAGACCCTACCTCCGCTGCCTATCTCCGGACGAGGCCAAGTACGCTCTTAAGGAGCTCCACGAAGGAATTGGCGGGTGCCACATGGGGAGCCGTTCGCTCGCCAGAAAGACCCCGAACCACGGATATTATTAGCCCACAATGTTACAAGATGCCTTGGCCCTAGTCAAAAAGTGCGGTCCTTGTCAAAGATTCTTCTCGGTAAGAAGGTTTCCAAAAGCAAACCTCCGTTCTTTAGCCAGTCCGACCCCATTCGCCATGTGGGGGATGGACCTGGTCGGCTCCTTTCCCAAAGCAACGGGCCAAAGGAAGTTCCTGGTGGTAGCCATCGACTACTTCACCAAGTGGATGAAGCCGAGCCCCTGACAACGATCACGGAACAGCAAACTCAACAATTCTTCTGGAAACACATCATATGCCGGTTCGGAATTTCGCACATACTCATCATTGACAATGGGACCTAGTTTGTGGGCAAGAATTTTCGAAAGTTCTGCGAGGATCTCGGCATCCAGTAGCGCTTCTCTTCGGTATACCACCCACAGTCGAACGAACAGGCCGAGAATGCGAACCACCAAATACTTGACAGCCTTAAGAAACGGCTTGATAATTCCTCCAAGGGACAATGGGTCGACGAGCTGCCGAGCGTGCTCT
Source organism: Hemerocallis citrina (assembly GCA_017893485.1). Lineage (NCBI taxonomy): Eukaryota > Viridiplantae > Streptophyta > Magnoliopsida > Asparagales > Asphodelaceae > Hemerocallis > Hemerocallis citrina. Next base: position 173,825 of record JACEHZ010000333.1, on the reverse strand, counting down.
GGGCACACCGGACGATGAAGAGGATCCCCACGGGAGAATCACCATTCAATCTAACTTACGACATGGAAGCGGTGATCCCCCTCGAGATCGGGCTCCCTTCGCCCCGGATCATGGCCTTCGATGAAGAGAACAACTCAGCGCAACTATGTGCCAACTTGGACCTCATAAACGAGGTCAGGGAGAAATCCACCATCAGAAGGAGCATGCATCAACAGAGGATCGAAAGGTTCTACAACAAGAAGGTCCGTCCCACCGACATCAAGCTCGGGAACCTCGTGCTCAGAAAGTTGGCGGTACCCAACCCGAGCCAAAAGAGGAAGCTGGCACCCAATTTGGAGGGCCCATACAAGGTTTCCGAAGTTGTGCGCCCCGACACATACCGACTCACCAACCCTGAGGGTAGGGCTGTGAAGAGACCTTGGAATGCAGAGCACCTCATTAAATTTCTTGAAGAAGAGGGCTAAACTTATGTAATTGATCTATTGTAATCGGCACTTACGTGTTATTCCCTTTTGTAAATAACAAAGTGTAACTTTATGTTTTCTTCTACACTTTTTTAAATTTCTTCTACCATGTTAAGGGGGCTCAACCCTCAGTACTGATCTCAAGCCACGCCCTGGCTTTCTCAAGCTAACAGGGCTACACGCTTAGCAGTACCTCTGAGCCGCAACCCGACAACTCCATCAAGTTAAGGGGGCTCGACCCTCGGTACTGACCTTGAGCCATGCCCTAGCTTTCTCAAGCTAACAGGGCTACACGCTCGGCAGTACCTCCGAGCCGCAACCCGACAACTCCATCAAGTTAAGGGGGCTCAACCCTCGGTACTGCCCTCGAGCCATGCCCTAGCTTTCTCAAGCTAACAGGGCTACACGCTCGGCAGTACCTCCGAGCCGCAACCCGACAACTCCATCAAGTTAAGGGGGATCGACCCTCGGTACTGACCTCGAGCCACGCCCTAGCTTTCTCAAGCTAACAGGGCTATACGCTCGGCAGTGCCTCCGAGCTGCCACCCGAAAACTCCATCAAGTTAAGGGGGCTCGACCTTTGGTACTGACCTCGAGCCACGCCCGAGCTTTCTCAAGCTAATAAGGCAACACGCTCAGCAGTGCCTCCGAGCCGCAACCCGATAACTCCACAAAGTTAAGAGGGCTCGACCCTCCGAGCGCCCGAGGGATTTTTCGTCAAAGCACAAGTCTTGAACCTTCGGCCAAGATTTCAGCTCTCGCCCCTACCCAAAATATTTCATTAAGATTTAAGACGCTCGTCTTTGGCAATCGCCCTGAGCCCCGTACCAAAGATCGGCCACCTCTCACCCGCTGGCAACTCGGGGTAAACAGCTTTTGGAGCCGCTACCCCGAATTGTCAGAAGGTGGCAGGAGAGCCACCGATCCGGGGCTCTCAGCCAAAAGTTTCAATGGGGGCACTCGCCTTCGGCAAGCGCCCCTATCCCCGCCTCCGGGATCGACCCACCTCTCACCCGCTGACAACAGGGGATAAACCGGCACTCATAACTGTTACCCCCAATTGTCAGAGGGTGGCAAGAGAGTCACCGGCAACGAAAACTCACAGTGAATTGAGACGATTTCTGGTGAACTATTGGTGAAGGGGTAAGGGTTATATAGCCCTCCAGAAAGGCGCATTTATGACATTGGGAAGTCCAAACGACGAAGGATGAAATGCCCCCCATTAAGCGACACTGGAAGACGAAACGACATTCGATACTGGTTCCTACAATACAGGGGGTTCGGAGCCCGGTTCGAGGGACTGTCAACATCCTAATTTTTTCCAAGTCAAAACGGGTCAGACAAATCGAATCGTATTCATAAAATGCCCTTAAAGGCTACGGTAAAATTATAAAAGGTTACATAATTTTCCCTCTGCTCCTACCTAAGGGTCCCTCGCCAGACCCTCCGAGCTCACAAGAGCCACCTCGAGTCCTACGGAACGACTCTGCCCCCCAGCAATCTCATCCCCCATCCTAGGCGTAGCCATAGTCGATGTCCCTTCGATCGAGCTCTGTGCGTCAGTAGGCCTCGCCATCTCCAGATACAGGGTCGGTGAGGAGCCTAAGACAGAGGGGCCTTCTGGCTCCGGACGGCCGAGTCGAGGTCGTCCGACGCCTAGCAGCACCTTCAACCTCTGAATCTCTAGCTCCTTCTCAACAACGACCACGCGAAGAAAGGATTTGAAGGTCTGACGCCTGGTGGAGGCATCAGACAGAGCCCAGTTCGTTTCGGCACTCCCCCAATCGCGGTCGGTTAGGGCCATTTTTAGACGAGCCGCCTCTAAGCTGAGCTCCTTAGACTTGTTCATAAAATAGTCTACCACGGCTTCTCGATTGTGAGCTTGCTTACGATAGCGAACCAGCACACTCTCCTTGGACTTTGGCTTATTTCGAAGTTGTCGGACCTCTGCAGAACTGAGGTCGGCCCCGGCAATCTCGTTCATCTAGCAAAAACAGGGGAGAAGCAATGATTCACTAAGAAATCTTGCTAAAAACAACAAGTCACAGAGGGTCGGCCAAAAATTTGTTTTATAAATTCAAAAATTATGTTACAAAAAGTGGTGACCAATCCGCACTAAGCAAATACAAATAAAAAAGAGTAAAAATCCTACATTACTTTGGCACGTCTTCGGCATCCGGGGCACCCCCTGCCTCCCTTTCCAGGTGAGGGTCCTTCGGAGACTCGTCTTCCTCACCCCCAAGGGTCGGTGGAAGTATGGGAGGCGCCCACCCATAGTTTAGGTGGTCGATCTTGGCCTCCTGGTAGAGGTGCAGAAAGTGCTCCTTAGCCTGGTCGTATGCGTCGTCTTGAGCTTGGATCAGCTCGTCCGCAGAGGACATCTGCAGCTCGTCATACTCTGCCTTGGCCACAGCTCGAACCGTCGCGACCTTGCGCACATGCTGATCCTACAGAGAAGCCATTTCGGCTTGGAGGATCCCCTGAGCTCCCTGAGCCCCCTGAGCCCCCGACAACTTGTCCATCAGTTTCTTTGCCTCTCGGAGGAACCGCTCGGCTTTCCGCTTCTCGACCTGGACCTCCTTCTCCAAGCACTTCCTTAGATGTGTCCCGTGCAGTAGCGCCTGGATGAATAGAATTGATTTAGACGCAAAACTCATAAATACTAAGCACAAAGCTGATAACTAACAAATACTTACCACGACCTGCGCCTGAGCCCACTTCATGTAGGCCACCTCGGACGTCTCTGTCGCCAGAGTTATCTAGTTGCACTCCGTGATGAGCTTCTCCGCCACTTCCACCGCGATCAGGCCCTCCGTCAGAGTGTTGCCCTCCTTAACTGCCCAGTCCGGGGCGAACGGCCTTAGACCCTTCTTGCCCACCATCTTCTGGGCATCAGGGCGAAGTGCTGGGGTCCCTGACTTTAAGACCTCCGTCACCTTCTCACTACTGGAGCTCGGCTTCGACTCCTTCGGCCCTCTAGATGAGTGGCTTTTCTTCGACTTCTTCGGAGGCGACTCCAAAGATCCTTGGACCGCCCCCTGGGCCGAACCCACTGCCGAGGCAGCCTTCTCCTTGTCGGCTCTCCTCCTCGCGGCCAAAGCCAGAAGGGCATTCCTCGTCTTGAGTCTCTTCGCGTCCATCGCTAAAGAAAAAGAAAAAGAAAAAGAAAAATGTTAACACGAAGGCAGAAAATTAAGAAAAGTGGAAACAAAAACATGAAAGGGGGCGCTGGGCTCAGTCTGGCTCGGGCCAGATGTAACTCTGTGATGCGCGGCCAACTGATGCTGTGCCCCTCGACAATTTTATCCACTTCAGCCCATTCCTTTTCCGTCAAGTCCCTCCGCCTCAGGGGTTTATGGTTCGGCTTGAAAAAATTCCAGACTGTGGGGATTTCTCAAGGCGTCTCACTCCGGACAACGAGGTACTTCTCCTTCCATGCCTTTATCGAGTCCGGGTGACCTTCATCACTCTCTTGTGGGGGCGTGGCGACATATAGAAGATTCCCTCCATATTCTGAGCGAGCTCACCCCCAAGACGGCGCGAAAATACTTAAGCTTCAACTTGACCCCCTTTTCCTGGCACTTTAGGATGAAGAAGACTAGATGCTTCCACGAGTTAGGGCCGTACTGTATCGGACTCAGCTCCCCCACCTCAACACCCTCTTGATAAACGGGTGCAGCGGCAACCTCAGTCCCTAGACGAAACCGTCCTCGGAAAACATACAGAAGATCTTCTCCAACTCAGTGGTTGGACGAAGACCGAGGCTCGGAATCAGTAGTTCAAACTACCGAGGGATGAAATAAGCCGCCCTTAATATCGGCAGGTAGTCCGCCTTCAGCACATACTGAACGCTGTCCATCTTTATCATGGTTTGATCAGATCCACGCTTCCCTGTGGTAAATTGGACAAGTTCCTCAACGCTGTTAGGATACATCCTGATCGACCCTGGGTTCCTATTGGATGGGTGAGGAACCGCAAGCCCTTCTCCTGGCTTGGGTCCGAACTCATCCGGCATGCTCGGACTGTCTAGCCGAATCCACTTTCTTTTCCTCTTACACGGGCGAGGCATCCTCTCCGGAGACAGAGTCGACAACGGGGGTAGAGGGGGGAGTCCTTTTTCTTCCTCCGCTACCACTCCCTCGGCTCCTCCTTCACCCCTCTCCTGGTTGCCTTCTCCCTCGGTTCCTTCTTCGCCCCCCTCCTGATCGCCCTCTTCCTCGACAAGCTCCTCCTCATCGTCCTCTTCCTCGACAAGCTCCTCCTCAGACCCCTTGTCAGTCCCCTCCCCCGATGACCCCTCTTCGAGCATACGACTTCGCAATGGGGCCACGTCAAAAATCACGTCGCTCGTACCTCCGGATACCGAATCCAACTGTCCTTCCTCCTCCGAAGAAGGGTCATCCAGAGACCAAGACGTCGACTCTGAATCGACCTCCACCACAGCACGACCCGAAGAGCTCGCCTCGGAACCGGACTGAGAGCACGACATAAGGAAACAAAATACTAACCTGATTAACCAGAAAATGGGGGGATCACCGTAAAAGTTGTCGCCAACAGCAAATAGAGGAAAATTCCTGTTATGAAGAGGGAGAGGGCGAAGTGGAGAAATAAAGGGAGGGGTGGGGGACTTATAAGAGGGGAAAGACTCCTCGAATTCTGCAAAAGAATCCTTACTGTCCAATCTTGATCATCAAGATCTAACGGCTACTAAGATCTCAAATACCTTGATTTCCACCCCCATAACGTCAGCCTGACATGTAAAATCCCTGTTTTACCTTCGACCTTGTCATTAGGTACAATGGCTTGGTGTCCCGTGGCAACAGCTCAAGTACTGCACTTTCTTCTTTACCATTACTCCCCCTTTCTCCCCCGACAGAGGAGCAAGTTAAGCCTCTTCATTCCGTAATGTTCAGAATTGATCATAGCTTTTTATGCCAAGTATGGGGGCTTGGAGCTCGGTCGTGACCTCGAGTCATACCAAAGCTTTTCCAACAAGTCTTGGGGCTCGAAGCTCGGTTGTGACCTCGAGCAATACCAAAGTTTTTCCAACAAGTCTTGGGGCTCGGAGCTCAGTGGTGACCTCGAGCCATACCAGAGCTTTTCCAACAAGTTTTGGGGCTCGGAGATCGGTTGTAACCCCGAGACATACCAAAGATTTTCCAACAAGTCTTGGGGCTCGGAGCTCAGTGGTGACCTCGAGCTATACCAAAGCTTTTTCAACAAGTTTTGGGGCTCGGAGCTCGGTCGTGACCTCGAGCCATACCAAAGCTTTTCCAACAAGTCTTGGGTTCGGAGCTCGGTTGTAACATCGATCTATACCAAAGCTTTTCCAACAAGTTTTGGGGTTCGGAGTTCGGTATGACCTCCAGCCATACCAAAGCTTTTCCAACAAGTCTTGGAGCTCGGAGCTCAGTTGAGACCTTGAGTCATACCAAAGCTTCCAACAAGTCTTGGGGCACAGAGCTCGGTCATGACCTCGAGCCATACATTTTCCAACAAGTCCTGGGGTTCGGAGCTCGGTTGTGACCTCGAGCCATACCAAAGCTTTTCCAACAAGTTTTGGGGCTCGGAGCTCGGTTGTAACCTCGAGCCATACCAAAGCTTTCTCCAACAAGTCTTTGGTCTCGGAGCTCGGTTGTGACCTCGAGCCATACCAAAGCTTCTCCAACAAGTTTTGGGGCTCGGAGCTCGGTTGTAACCCTGAGCCATCCGATAGCTTTTTCAACAAGTATAGGGGGCTCGGAGCTCGGTGGTGACCTCGAGGCACCTCCTAGCTTTTACCTCAAGTAGTGGGGCTCGACGGTCGGTGGCGTTTCGAGCCACTTTGGCTCCTACAGGCGAGCTTCTGAACTCGACATCCGACGACAAGCCTCGTCACCCGAGCTCATGAAGGCTCGGCCTTTGACACCCGACGCTCGGCTTATGACCCCCTATTCTCGGCTCTCGACGCCCCCCATAACCACTCTAACAAGCATGAGGGTTCGGCGCTCGGCAGTGACCTCGAGCCACCCCATAGCTTTTCCAATAAGCTCTGGGGATCAGCAGTCGGTGGCAATTCCGAGCCGTGCTTGGCTCCCACAGACGAGCTTCTGGGTTCGGCATCTGACGACATGCCTCGTCACCCGAGCTCATGAAGGCTCGGCCCTCGACGCTCGACCCTCGGCTCATGACCCCCTATTTTCGGCTCTCGAAGCCCCCCATAGCCTTTCCAACAAGCATGAGGACTCGGCTCTCGGTGGTGATCTCGAGCAACCCTCTAGCTTTTACCTCAAGCAGGTGGGCTCGATGGACGGTGACATTCCGAGCCACTCTTGGCTCCCACGGACGAGCTCCTGGGCTTGACACCCCACGACAAGCCTCGTCACCCGAGCTCATGAAGGCTCGGCCCTCGATGCTCGCCGCTCGGCTCACGACCCCATGTTTTCAGCTCTCGGCGCCCCTAATATCTTCAAAAGGGGTCCCCTTCATCTTACCCCGCTGACCTCTCCAGGAAGATACAAACCACATTTTCGCCGTACACACCGCTTCACTATTCCTACAGAGGCAAATCACCCCTACATGGCTGGATTACCCAGCCCTCTAGGAGTGGGAGGCTCCTGATATGGGTTAGATGACGTGGCCACCCCTGGGCCACCAGATCCCCTAAAAAACCGCACTTATGTGATCATCAGGCCAACCCAGAGCCATATGGGCTTCTGCCATGTCAGACCCACGAGCAAACGGGTGCGACCCAGCCCAGCAGGGTCTCAGACCCGTTTTCCCTGCCTATGAATACCAGACCCCCTCCTCACTGAAAAGGTAATCAAACTTCCTTCCCCTGAACCTTAGCTACTGTTGCTTTTCCAGTGACTGACTAGATTGTCGGAGGGCCTGTCGCCGGAACTTCTCCCGGTGTTTCTCGGCAGTGTGCAGGTACCCAGGACCGAGCCGAGCCCACAGATCCAAGCCGAGTTGCTGGATCCGAGCCGAACACCCAGTTCCCACCTCACTCCTGCTGCTCCCGGGCTGGTCCCTCAACCGAGGGTTGGACCAGAGCCAGTACCGCAACTTTCACTATACAAACTACAAGAAGTCACACCTGTTGCAGTCACACCCCAAAAACAAACCGCATCACTTAGGTTCAGTGGATGAGAATATCCATGATGTTACAATTGAACCAGAAAACTACTCACTTTTGAAGTTGATCAATGGAATAATAGTAAATTAGCAAGGACTAATATTGAATTTCAATAATTATTGGGGACCAGTTTGGAAAAACCCATAATTAATTTGAATCATTCTGAAAACATACATAGTTTGCACGTGTCAAAATTGTAAGTACAACCGACCTAGATCGAATCGCCCAAGATGGTCCAACCATCAGAAATGAGTTGCCAGTCATCCGAATCCGCGTACCCTCGGGCGCATCAATTCCTCGTGACACCCCACGTGTCCAATATCAAAACAATGACATCACATCTCCATCCAACGGCCATCCCTCTCCCACCCACGTTAGAATATCCTAAACCGCCGTACCACCACAACACCAGTCCAACCTTGGTTTATATTAGCTAACCCGAGGAGACGCAGCACCGACGCGATGCACTCACGGCCCTTTTGATTTCCATTACCAAAACAAACACAATATTCATTACTGTTAATTATTTTTGCCAGTAAATAAAAAAATCCCCCAAAAAATACAGAATAAAATAAAGAAGGAATCTTAAAGGAGAATCATCTTCGATTCCTGAGAAGCATAAAAAGGAAGGAACGGAGAAGACGACGACGACGACGAACGGAAGGGAATGAAGAAGATCCTCAGATCCTGCAGTCCCCGCAGCAGCAGCAGCGCTTGAATGGAAACTGCAGTGTCAGTGAGGGTTTCTTCGATCAGATCTGCAAGAATCCTAAGCGCTTTCACCTTCTCAGGGGGTTGAAACTAGTTGGTTAGGGTTTCGAATCGGATCGGGTCGGGTCGGATCCGGTTTTGAGATGGGGGTTTCGGACGGAGAAGAAGGGGGAATCGGGTCGGATTGCCCGGTGGGGACCATCGTTTGGGTGAGGAGGAGGAACGGATCGTGGTGGCCGGGGCGGATTCTTGGACCGGAGGAGCTCTCTGCTTCGCATGTCTTGTCGCCGAGATCTGGAACGCCGGTCAAACTTTTAGGAAGAGACGATGCTAGTGTGTGAGTGCTCTCTTTCTCTCTCTCTCTGATTTATTTCAAAAAGTCCATTCTTGACAGTGTTTGATTATGTTTGATCTGTTGATTAGTTGAGAAACTACTAGAAGTGATATACATGGTTATGATCACCATTGGTAGTTTTCATATAGATTAAAATTTGGTTGGAGTTTAGAAAGTTAAAGGTAAGGAGAGAGGAAAAGAGGGAGTGTAAGGCATGAAAAGGCGAGTTTTGGTGTGGAGTTTAGACTGGTGTGGAGTTTAGACTCATCTAGATGTATCGATGTTGAAAAGATTCCAAAATACGTAATGAGAGGTATCTTAGCTTGTTTCTATTTCTAAACAGCGCTTAATTTGCAATGCTCGACAGATTATCTTCTATATTGAATTTGAATCTTATGGTCACTGTGTTTTGGAAAAAAAACATATAAAGTAGTGAATTGGGCATCTTCAATTCGAGGAACGCTGGTCAGTAACAGGAAAAAAAGAACTTAGATTATTAACTTTCCAAGTTTTTTTTCATGTTATAGTGTTGGTGTTTCAAATATGTGCATTGAATAGCTGTGTATAGTTGCTCATTTTTTGGTCTTTTATCCAACACATCTTATAGAGGTGATTATTAGCTATACAGATCTGGATATGGTGTAGATTAGTCTATTTTGGCTATCCATTTACACCCTCGTCTGGATTCGAACAAGCAGCATCTCCTTCATTAAATTTGCATATAGGATTTCTTTTTCTTTGTAAATTCGATATGCTTCACACACTTATCCTTGTTTATATTCATGGCACACTTATTTGTCAATGTTCCTCATGCTCTCTTTCTTAACTAAGTTCCCCTTCCTCCCCTATCTTATCATCAATTGGGATAACTCTATTTGCTGCTTTAAAATTTAGGCTGATTGAAAGTGGCAATCAGTATTCAGTATAAAATCCCTTAATTAACATAGTATGATCCAACAACCACAAAATAATTTATATTTGCAAGTGCAATTTGCATCAATTTTCTTTTCACGCATCCCCATCACAGTTTTCATTTGTTCTTTCAAATTTGTGATTTAGATCAAGACTAATCTCATAATTGAAAAACTTAAGAGCCTATCACGCAGCTTCTCTGCCTCACTGTTATTTGGTTTATTATTATAAGTTTATAACTAGCGTTACATTTTTTTATGAGTAATGCTACACCCACTACCAATTTCACTACATTTTTCTTCACTACCTTAGGTGACACACATGCCACCTCAATAGGTGAGGGAAGAGAGACTCCAATAGGTGAGGGAAGAGATAAGGGAAGAGATAGTAGGTAGGGGAACTCTCCAATATGAGTGTGCCACCTAAGGCAGTGAAGATAACGGTAGTGAGATTGGTAGTGGATGTAATATTACTCTTTTTTTAATCCCTGGGTACATAGTTTCCCGTACTTGCTATTGAACTTACAAATCTGCATGTCCAACACCTTAAGCATTGCATGTCCAAGGTATTCTTAGTCTTGATGTCAATAATTTGCATGTCTTTGTTAATCCTCAGCAGCCTCTATATTAATTAAGGAAAATCCAAGCCCTTGAACTTCTTAGCTACTTGTGTTGTTACCGGTGTTCAAATTCAAATATTTCATTGAAATAAGATGATACATATACCATTCCTGCTTGTTTAGTAGATATTTGCTTCTGAAGCCATGTACTTGTTCAGTTAAATTTTATTTTCATTTCTACTTGCTTGACTAGTTATAGATGTGTATTTTTTTCAACACGTTTTCTTTCTGCAGTCCATATTTTTTGGTCGTACATCTAAAAAAACATCCGGCATTTTCCTTTCATCATAGTTCTATTATTCCTGATTGTACTTTGTTTACAAAGAAACTTCACCAAAATTGTACAAAAGACATTAAGCTTTTTCTCTCCCTCTTTATAACACCGTACTTTTTGGATCCTTTGCACAGGGATTGGTACAATTTGGAGAAATCTAAACGTGTGAAGGCATTTCGGTGTGGGGAGTTTGATTCTTGTATTGAAAGGGCTGAAGCTTCCCAGGGTGTTCCAATAAGGAAAAGGGAGAAATATGCACGTAGGGAAGATGCTATTCTTCATGCTCTTGAGCTTGAGAAGCAACAACTAGAGATGGTACATCTGCAACGTGGGACAGTTTCTAATGGTATAGGCAACAAAAGTTCAGGTTCTCATAGAAGAGACTTGAATATTACTTCTTCAAATGATTACAACAGGGATGATGTGCCTGGAGTTTCTAGTAAATTTGCCAATAAAAAATCTCATACGAATTCAAGAAAAGCAGTTGTATCATGGGGGGAAGAGAATAAGGGCATTTCTTCTTATTCTCATACAGGAAAATCTGGTAAGCTATCAAATTGGGAAGATGAAAATCCTGAAACCCTTCCTCGGATGAGAGGATTGCAAGATTTTGGTCTTAGGATTGCTCCACCTAAGAAAAAATTCTCTCAGTATTTTACTTGGGAGACTTCTTGCAAACTTGCTGATGATAATGTGGATGCTGTTGTTGATGGGGGTGGTATGAGTGCAAGTCATACTGGTAGCAGCAGCAGTTCTTTGGCAATTAAAAGGAAAAGATCACAAGGTGGTAACAACGTAGATAGTCTTGTTAAAAAACGTGATAAGCGGCGCCCACTTGTTCAAGTTTTACAGAGTAGTGCAAGATTACCAGTTCCTCTTTCTTTCCAGTCTGACCTTGACACTGGTGGCATTTCAGTGGATGGAGAAAGGGACCACGCTGATGGTATAATCTGCACAAAAAGGAGCAAATGTGTCTACATTCCTATCAGTTCAAATGATTCTCTGGATAACGATGTGCATTCTTGTGAAGATATGCCCATTGTAGCAACTTCGTTCGGAACTGCTGATCATCTTAGTCCTTTGCCAGAGGAACGCTCATCTTCTTCTGAGTTGGCTGAAGAGACCGAATCTGATTCGTCCGAAACTCACTACTTGGAGCCTGCCATGGAGGAAGATGGAAAGTCAGCGGCAGGTAGTTCGCAATCTTTACAATTCATTTTTATCGTCTTTTTTGTTTGTCATAAATGAAAATTATTGGTTTTCTGGTCCTGTTCCTGAGTAGTAGTTCTCTCTTATTTTGGGGCTAGGATTAGTTACGAACTGACAACTAATGTTTTTTTTTTTTTGATCATATAACTGAACTAATGTTAAGGAATACATTTTTATTAAACTATTTTAGATGGATTAAAGCTGTATTTCGATTCTAGTTGCTTATAGGCCTGTAAGTGGTGCCTAATGAAGCTAAGTTTCATTTTTACTAGTACTAGTTAAAGTTGTTTGTTTGACTCTGAATCCTTATCCTGTTTTTTTTTCTTGAGGCAGAGCAATTTTAGTTTAGTTGATGCTTTATAAATGTCATCTCTGGCTGCTTAAACACAAGCATTGACGAACAGGCACCATTAGCTGATCTCTACTAGTTAAAATATAACAGTCATAACTTCATTATGGTTCCTTCCTGAATATTTTCAGGTACAATTTCCTTCTTTGTCATATTATCCAGCAAACGCTCATTTGATCTCATCATCAATCTTGGTACTTGACACACATTTCTCCATATTTATATAAATATCAATCTGTATGTCCTGTAAATCTCTCTTTTATCCTTAACTAATTACTTTCAAGTTCAGTTTGTTCTCTTCAGTCTCTATCCCATCTTCTAACACATTTCATCTCAGCTTGTTCTCCCCGCTCCTTTAACCCATTTCTTTCTACTTTTATAGACCCAATCCAATTAATTTTTGAATTGTAAGCCTATGGAAAGTCTTAAATAATATGTGAACATACTTGAATAAATTACTAATGTGGGGCAGATTAGTGTTAGAAAGCACTTAATGATCTCATGTGCCGTTCATTATATTCTAAGATGTCTGGAGGTGGCTGATTGATACTACAAAGCAGAAAAAGTTTGGTGGATAATTGATGAAACAAATGATGGATTGGATTGAATTTATTTAAAATAAATGAACACCTAGTAGTAACTAGTAGAATGAGGTGCAAAATAAGCAGTTAAAATCCCCGATTACGCCCGATTAATTCCCGATTAATTGCTAATCGGAGACTAAGCAATTATTTTTTTAGCGATTTATTATATTTCAATAGTTACCGATTTAATCGGGTATAATCGGCCGATTAATGGTTAATCGGCCGATTTTAAGTGGCCGATTAACCGATTAAATCACCTCTTCTAATTTTCATGCTCGTTTGCATTATTTGGGCTCAAACCGGCCCGAACTCAATTCCAAAATCCAAACCCCTTCTGGTCCTCGCGCAAACCCAAACTCAAATTGATTTTCTTCTTCTTCCTCGCGCAAACCCAAACTCAAACTGATTCACTTCTTTTTCCTCGAGCAAACCCAAACTCAAATTGATTTTCTTCTTCTTCCTCGCGCAAACCCAAACTCAAACTGATTCACTTCTTTTTCCTCGAGCAAACCCAAACCCGATCCGCCGTCGCTCTCCCTGCACCGTCGCATACTTGACTCAGCCCGCATCCGCTGCACCTACTCCTTTTGCTGCTCGCGCTGCTCTTACCCGATTGTTTTTGTTTGATGGAACCGATCAGCAAACCCTACCCGACCCACATCCATAATTCAAACTCATCTCAAACCAAGTACTTTTTTTTTTTTTTTATAACTATATGTTCCTATTTGATAATTTCATAATAGTTTTATGTTAGGATTTAGGGTTGCTATGTAATGAGGATATATATATATATCTATATAATAAAACACAAAGAAAGCTATCAAGTGGCTCACCTTCAATCCCTCCAAAATTAAAGGCCCAAATCTAACCTCACAAAACACATCCCCCCCCCCCCCCCAAAAAAAAAAAAAAAAAAAGAACCTAAAAAACTATCTCTCCTTTCTTCACTTTTTCATATTTATCTCTTTCTCTCTCTCCCTATCTCTCTCTCATTCTTTCTTTATTTACTTAGAAATTTAGATTTTAAGATTTCAGGTTTGTAAATTTTCAGAATTTTTATGTTTTTTTTATCGCACATGTTATATTGAAAATAGCAAATATCTCTTCAACAGTTAAATTTCATCATTTTCCACACTTATAGTTCTAGCAAGTTAGATTTTACACCCCCATTTATAATTATTTTTCAACATATACTACTGGAAACATGGACTTTTATTTACAACAAATTATTGCATACTATTCAAACTTGAGCTACATAATTGTTGTTTTACTGTTTACAAGAATTTTCGTGTTTTGTATCGTTCCGAAGACGTGCCGTAGGCACGTGCCCACGGGCAAATATAGTATATATATATAACAATTTTTTCCGATTTAATCCCCGATTATTTTCGATTAACCGATTATTCACTAATCGCTCCTAGACCGATTAGTTCCAAAATCCGATTTTAACTACCTAGTGCAATTCCAACTAAATAAGTTAAAGTCGCATTGTGACTGATCCTAGTCGAATAGGTAATCTATGTTTCCTAGAATTATGTTATGATCAGCAAAGGCTATATTTTATTAATTGTTGTTTTAAAATCATTTCTTAGTACTCACCATTGAAGTGAAAACTATATATTAGCACTATATGACCGAGAATGTTGGGTACATTTGCATATACATCCGTGCACATGATAGGTATGTATTCCATTTTACAGTCATATGATGACTGATTTACAAACAAAATTCATACTTTTTTAGGATTTATTTCTAGTTTTACTACTGGGAAGTATATGACTATACAACAACAACAACAAAGCCTTTATCCCAAATTTCTTGGCTCAGTTACATGAATCCTTCTTCTATTTAACTCTACCTTCTCCTATTTAACACTATTTAACAGTACTGTGACTCTGTGAGCCACCTTCCTTGTTAAATTAACACATATAAAATTCATATTAATAGCTTCTACTCATGTTCGTTTCGGTCTACCCCTAGTCCTTTTTGCTCCACTAAATTCAATCTCATCAAATTTCCTACTTGGGGCATTTATCGGTCCTCTTTGTATGTATGCAAATCACCTTAATCGATTCTCCCACATTTTATCTTCAATTGGGGCAACCTCTACTTTCTTCCATATGCATTCATTTTCTATTTTGTACTTAAACATGTTTTCACTCGTTCACCTTAACATCCTCATTTCAGCTACACTCATATTTTTTGGACGTGTTGTTTTTAACCGCCCAAAGCTCTAGTCCATAACACGTAGTTAAGCTATCCTATAAATAAATTCCTTCAATTTCAATGGTACCTTCTGATTGCACAATACTCCAGATTTATTTCACCATTTAACATCCTTCTCGATCTCCCCTTCCTCATGAATGATCGATCTTAAATAACGGAAGTGGTTGCTCCTAGGTAATTGGTCCTCAATGCAAACAACACTTTCAACAACTCTCATACTTCTACTAAAATTACATTACTTATAATCTGTTTATTTCCTATTAATTCTAAATTCCTTAGATTCTAATGTTTTTCTCATCTCTCTAATTTAGATGCTTCTCGAGTCTCATCAACAACTATATCATCTGCAAACAACATGCACCATAAAACCTCATCTTGGATATGCCTAGTTACCTCATAAGTAACTAAAACAAATAGATAACAACTTAAGGATGACCCTTGGTGCAAACAACATGCACCATAAAACCTCATCTTGGATATGCCTAGTTACCTCATCAGTAACTAAAACAAATAGATATCAACTTAAGGATGACCCTTGGTGCAAGCATATGGTAATAAGGGAGGACTCATTCTCTCCTCCACTCATCCTTACACATGTTACTATGCATCGTACATATTCTTGATGCCATAAATATAACTACTAGGCAACCTTTTTTGTTTCTCTAAAACTGACCACAGAATCTCCTTAGGGACTTTATCATAAGTCTTTTCAAAATCAATAGAAGTCATATGAAGATCCTTTTTCTTCTTTCAATACTTTTCCATCAATCGTCTTAGTATGTATATAGCTTCCACAGTCGTCCTTGTCAGTGTAAAACCAAATTGATTGTCTGACTATCATTTCCTTTCTTATCTTTGCTTGATCACTCTCTCCCAAAGTTTCATCATATGACTCATAAGTTTTGTCCCACGGTAGTTTGTACAACTTTGATTATCTTCTTTGTGCCATGGTAATGTTGAGAACTAAGAACTCAAGCAAAGCAAAACACAAATGTTGCTGCTGATTTTGGTGTGAGAGCAAACAGATGAATTTGTGGATTCTTGAGAAAACGGATAAGGCAAACCTGCTGACATTGACCAACGTGTTGACTTATTTTTTGCCGCTGTCGCGAACCTGAAAAAAGTGCGATACACCGGGATGGATCCCTCCGACGCTCTTGTCAGTAATTAGAAAGATTATGAAAGAGCTTTATGTAGAAAAATATTGATTACCTTGTTATGGTGGGGGGAGAGGGGTATTTATAGTCGCCTTAGGGATTCGTTTCGAGATTAGGACAAATCTCTACTTCCCGGTGTTTTTGGATAAGATAGAATTTAAATCGTTTTATAGAGATAACTATGAATTTGAAATACTCTTTATCCATCTGGGTTGGTTTGTAATGGGTCGCTACCTATACCCAGTAAGACAGATCTGTTTATGGATTATTGGGCTTTGAAGAAAGATCCAGTTTCCATTTCAGACCTGTTTGTAGGTGAAATTACCGTTTTACACCTGAGAGCTTTAAGATTCGTGCCCGATTTGAACAGTCCCGATTTGGTTCTATTTTTAGCCATATACAAGCCCCCACTCCTGGAGACTGAGTTTTACAGTCTTTAAGGAGTAGTTTTGTCCGTTTTCAATGGCCAATAAAATTTATCGGAGTTTTCGGGGGAGTTTGGATCTTGCTCGAGGTGTAATGGTGTCAATATGAGCTTGTAAAGTACCCAAAATTATCCTCAGAATTTTTTGTGATTTTTCCAAATTTTTCTGAATTTTTTCCAATTTTTAATCATTTTTTGAATTTTTTATTCAATATAATTATTTTAAGAATTTTTTAATTATTTTTTTGCTTTTTAATTAATTTTTCGGATTTTTAAAAATAATTAATTCAAATAAATAAATAAATAAATAAATTAATAAATACCTGGACATGTGGCACAATCCTGTGCGTTGATCACAATCAGAAAGCGCGCATCGCAAAGCAAGGTGTTTTTCTCCAATGTGCAACTCAGTCTCTCGGTTGCTCGACACCCGTTGCCGACCCACCAGACACTGCCACATGGCCGGTCAACGTTGACCGCCATGTGGCAATTTTTTCTTCTTCTTTCTCCCGCTCTCCTTCTCTGCTTTCCTCCTCTCCTCTTTGTCTTCGATTGTTCCGAACCCACGCACTTTTTCCCATTCGACTTCAAGGAACCCGTCCCTCGTCTTCACCCTATCCCCCTCGTCTTCACCGTTGAGGTCGAGCTTAGAGGTGAGGAGGAAGCTGGCGATGGAGGTCAGCGAGGCGGGGAGCTTGGCTCGGAGAAAGCTCGTCGGAGAAAACGTCGGATCCCGGTTTGTAGCTCGACATAGGAAAAAGCTTCGATTGATGGAGCTGACGAGCGGAGGGGTCGAGCTCGATGACTCCATGGGAGGTTGGTGCTCGGAGTTTGACGACGGAGCTAATGAGCGGAGGGGGCGATCTCGATGAAGCCATGGGAGGTTGGTGCTCGGTTTTTAAGTATAGGATGACTAGAGCTCTGTGGAGTGGAAGCTTGGCAAATCTGAGATCGGAGCTCGGATCTTCGGCGGAGCGGAAGTGGTGTCGAGCTCGATGAAGCCATGGGAGGTTGGTGCTCGGTTTTTAAGAAGAGAATGACGAGAGCTCTGTGGAGTGGAGGTTTGGCGAATCTGAGCTCGGAGCTTCGGCGGAGCAGAAGTGGTGTCGAGCTTAGAGGTCGACGAAGGAGGAGCTCGAGATGCTCGAGCTCTGCATTGTGGGTTCGATGACAGAGCTACGGCCATGGCAGAGCCCTTGGGGAAGGAGCTGGCGATGGCACGATGGTGTCGAGGTCGGAGCTCGACACCGGTTGGAGAGCTCGGCGGGGTCTTGGCCATTGCTGGCCTTGGTCAAGGTGCCCGCCTAGCTCGGAGGCGAGGATGTGGCTTGGAGTTGGAGCCCGGCATTTGCGCTCGGCGAGGGGAGCTCAAGAGAGAGTGGCGCTTGAAGTTGGGCAAGTTAGGTGAGGAGCTCGGCGAACGGGAGATGGGGTTGAGCTCGATGGTGGAGTGGTTCTTGACGTCGTTGGAGGTTGGCGAGCTCGTTGATGGAGGGGGAGCTCGACGTTGGAGGTCGAGGTGCGGAGCTTCAGAGTTGTGGGGAGCTTCGACAGTGAGCTCGGCATGGGAGTTTTGGGTTCTGTTTATGGCGGGAAAGTGTGAAGGAGAAGAAGAGGTAAACGGAGAGAGGTGGTTCGGGTTTGGGTCCCTAACGGGTCCGAACCCGACCCGTTAGCCCCCCCCCCACTTTTGTTGTTTGGCAAATCTGGTCCGTTGATCGTGATTGAACACAAATTTTGAGGCAGAGTTTTTTTTTTCAATTTGCTGCTCGGTGCCTCGGTAACTCGGATTTCGGATCCGAGCTATGTGACACAATCAGGACGGTTGATCACGGTCAGGCACGAATCACGAAGGATTAGTTTTTCCTTTCATTCGTAGCTCGGTAGATCGGTAGCTTGGATTTTAGATCCAAACTACGTGACTCCATCTGAACGGTTGATCACGATCAGGCATGAATCACGAGGGATTAGTGATTTTACGCAAACACGCAGCTCGGTATCTCGGTTGCTCGGATTGTAGATCCGAAGTACGTGGAGAGATCTGAGCCGTCTGATTAAGACCTGGCACGAATCGTGAGGCGATATTTTTCGTCATTTTCACGCTCGGCGCAGTTGTGTTGTGACCTACTTTCCCGATGCTACGAAGGTCCGATCGGGGCGTGTGACCTCTTGTTTCGAAGCTGACTCGAAGATCTACAACTTCTCTTTAGGAGTTAGTTGAAGAATCACCCGTATTGAGGGTCAGAATAGGCCCGCAATATCTTTGCTTCTGTCGGTAGCTCGGATTGTAGATCCGAAGTACGTGACGAGATCTGAGCCGCTTGATGAAGATCTGGCGAGAATCACGAGGAATTAGTTGTTTTCCCTCAATAGGCAGCTCGGTACCTCGGTAGCTCGGATTGTAGATCCGGAGTACGTGGCAAGATCTGAGCCGTTTGATGAAGATCTGTCGAGTTGAGAAGAGCTTCGGTCTCCGGAATCTTCGAAGAGGAGCTCCACTCCTGTGGGCTAAGAGATGAGCTAGGAGGATCCTTGCAAGACCCATTCGGGAGACGAGTTTGAGGAGCAACTCTAGGGGAGAGTTTTGAGCTCCGAACTCGCTTAAAAGAGGACCACTCGGGAGGCGAGTATGATGAAGATTCACCTCCAGGCTCTAGGAGAGAGCCGTTCGGGAGACAAATTTGATGAGCAACTCTAAGGGAGAGTTTGAGTTCCGAATTTGTTGTTTAAGTGAGTTTCAACAGTTGTAAGAGCAATTTCGAATGGTGAGCTACTTTGTACTCGCTCATTCGCAAGTAGCTAAAGCGGCATCGAGCCAAGTGTTGGACTCCAAACTTGTCGTTTGAGGGGGTTAACGAGTTACAGGAGCAATTCCGAATGGTGAGCTGCTCCGCACTAGCTTATTGCAAGCGGCTAAAGCAGCATTGAACCAAGTGTTAGACTCCAAACTCATTTTTTGAACTTAGTAAGTTGTGGGAGCAGCTCTGTAGGACAAGCTGGACTTCGAACTCACCATTTAACGGGTCGTAGATGTGACTCGGAGAGGTAGAAATGAAGCATGTGCAATAATAGAAAAAAGCTAAGTTTTATTGAGATAAACTAAGTGGCCGCTTCAATAGAGCGAGCCATTATTACATGCTTTTGGCCGTGTTAGAAGCATCGGCCTTATTGAAACTGAAAACCTACTTCTACGATAGGGTAAAGGCCTATTGGGAGGAGTTTGGTTCTCCCCTCATTGGACCTCCTTGGATAAAGTGGAGGACAGCTGCTGGTTCGGAATCTTGAAACTCGGCGGACCTCTCTGTTCGCTTGTAGGCTCCTCAGGATGGAAGATCGGCCCCGTCTCTTCGGACGAACTTGGCAGGTGTCCCTGCTGTATGAGTTCTTCGATCTTCTCTTTAAAAGCCCGACAATCATCCGTGTCGTGGTCGTGGTCCGTGTGAAAGCGACCACTTATCTCTGTTTCTTTTCTTGCCAGGGATATTCATTCTAGGGGGAGCGCGGAGTAGCCCTTGTCCACCTTCATAAGAACTGCCGATATACCTAGCATTGAGGGGGGTGAACTTCTCAAAACGAGGAGCTGAGCGGCGTTAGCCATTGTCGTCCCTCTGGAATTTTTGAGACCCTTCTTCGCTCGTATTCTTCTGTTTGTTTCCGGAAGACGACTCCTCAAGAGTGGGCGGGTTGAGAGCCTCTTCCACTCGGATGTGCTTCTCACTCCTAAGCAGGAGTTACACGAAGCCCCGAGGAGGCTTATTAGCAAGGGACGTCTTGAGGTCGGCATTAGTGACTATGTGCCCGATTGCCGTTGAGGCTACTGATTGGTTGAGGGAGGCAATAGACCGGACTTCGGCGGTGAAGTGCCGACTGTAATCTCTTAGGCGTTCACCCTTTTTTTGGTTGAGGGTCACCAAAGATACACTTGTTTTCTCGGCCCGACGTCTACTCACGAAATGAGTAAGGAAGAGCCCTTCGAACTGATCGAACGAGAAGATGGAGGCCGGGGCGAGTCGAGAGTACTATTCTCTCGCAGGCCCCTTCACCGTGGCAGAGAAGGTTTTGCAAAGGAGCGCATCCGACGCTTGACGGATCATCATAAGAGTTTTAAAACTCTCGATGTGGTCGGCGGGGTCCAACTCCCCGTTGTATGACTCAAAGTTAAGGGCTTGAAGTTTTCTGGGACCGGAGCTTCCATGATGGCTCGGGAGAACGGGGGCCTGCTCGGGCGGAAATTCCTCGCCCGTTGTTCCTCTTCTCTGTCAAGTCGGCCAAGGTGCCTCTCCATCTCGTGAAGACGGCGGTAGACCGAGTCTTCCCTTCAGTCATATTTTGGCGAGCCCCTAGACTCTTTCCCATGCGAAAAGGGGATTATAAGTGCAGTGGTGATGGCTTGGGGCAAGTTGAGGACTAGGTGCCCGTTGCTCGTGGTTGGGAGCGACGTTGAGGGCCCGCAGAACGACCTCTTGAAAATCTTGGAACTCCGCCCCTGTCACTGGTGCCCCTCTAGCTTGGCGGTCCCTATGTGTGGCTTGGCTTACTGGAGTATGACTTCTCCGCCGATGACGTTGAAGGGACTCTCTTCGCCTCCTCGGGGGAGGGGATCTTCTGGTCCTCGGTCTGCAGGGGGTCTGGACTCTCGAGACCGCTGGGTGCCCAGGTTGATGGACTCCCCCAATTACTTGACGGAGATCCTGCTCGGGAGGGCTTTGAGAAGCCATAGAGTCCACTGAAGGATTGGGGACCGCGACATGGTCAGGAAGAGGATGTTGCTTTGGACGACTCCAATGGGAAACCCTTTGGGCAGCCCCCCGAGATCCTGGAGGGGCCTGTTGAGGAGGAGGCTGTTGAAGAAGAACATCTTGAACTGGAGGAGGAAGAGGAGTGACTCTTCGGTTGGAGACTGCTGCCTTCCCCTTCTCTTTTGGATACATGGCTTGAAACTACTCTCGCTGATGAAGTTAGGTTGGATTGCTTTTTCGTTTCCCACAGACGGCGCCAATCTGTAACTGCTGATATTGGTGTGGGAGCAAACAGATGAATTTGTAGATTCTTGAGAAAACGAATATGGCAAACCTGTTGACCTTCACCAATGTGTTGACTTGTTTCTCGCTGCTGCCGCGAACCTGAAAAAAATGCGATACACTGGGATGGATCCCGGCGACGCATCCTCCGACGCTCTTGTCAGTAATTAGGAAGATTATGAAAGTGCTTTATGTAGAAAAATATTGATGACCTTGTTATGGTGGGGAAGAGGGGTATTTATAGTCGCCTTCGGGATCCATTTCGAGATAAGGACAAATCTCTAGTTCCCGGTGTTTTTGGATAAGATAGAATTTAAATCGTTTCATAAAGATAACTATGAATTTGAATTACTCTTTATCCATCTGGGTTGTTCGTAACGGGTCGCTACCCATACCCAGTAAGACATATCCGTTTATGGGTTATTGAGCTTTGAAGAAAGACCAAGTTCCCATTTCAGGCCCGTTTGTAGGTGAAATTACTGTTTTACCCCTGAGAGCTTTAAGATTTGTGCCCGATTTGAACGGTTCTGATTTGGTTCTATTTTTAGCCATATCAACAAACAATCTGGGAATGACTTGATATTGAATGAAACAAACTTTGGCTATTAAATAGCCTTTACAATCCTAACAGAAAGCTAACACTGCAGCCCACGTTTATGCTAACTAAAAAAGTGGTAATCAACAGAAAAATGAGTCAAAACAACCTACTTCCCTAGTAGGGTTGCAAACGAATCGAGCTATTCACGAGCTATTCGGCTCGAGCTCGGTCAAAGCTCGGCTCGAACTGAGCTCGTTTCGTAAACGAGCCGAGCTCGAGCTTGGTTTTTTTTTCTTTTTTCTTTTAGGCTAAGCTCGCGAGCTATTCGGCTCGAATACGGTCAAAGCTCAGCTCGAACCGAGCTTGAGCTCAAAACTGAGCTCGTTTCGTGAATGAGCTGAGCTCGAGCCTGAAGGTATTCGGCTCGGCTCGGCTCCAGCCATTCCCTAGTCACCATGGGTTATTCAAACAGAAGACAAAAACTCCAACTGAAACACCTACTATCTTGACATTCCCTCCCTTGATTGCTAGCAATCAGTTTACTTCTGGTACTTGCCAAACTCCCAGCAAACCTCGAAGCTTACGAAACACATCTAACTTAAGAGGCTTGGTCATAATATCTGCAATCTCCCCCTGGGATCCACAATGAACCAACTCAACATCCTTTTGTAAGATCACATAGAAAATGGACATGAACATCGATGTGCTTACAACGTCCATGCATTACCGGATTCTTCGAAAGTTTGATCGACGAGCTGTTATCACAAAACACAGTAGTGCTCCCATCTTGTGAGTGGCCTAGCTTCTCCAAAATCCTTCTCATCCAAACGACTTGACTAGCACATGACGCAGCAGCTACAAATTCTGCCTCAGTTATTGAGAGAGTAACAATAGGCTGTTTTTTAGATGACCATGAGACAACTCCCGAGCTCAGCAAGAAAGCATAACCCGAAGTACTTTTCCTGTCTTCTAAATCACCAGCATAATCGCTATCAGTATATCCAACCAAATTTTCACTCCTTCCCTTGTAGAAAATTCCAAAGTTGATTGTCGCCTTAAAGTACCTTGAGACTCTCTTCACTGCCTACAAATGCAGCTCTGTTGGCTGCCCCATATATCGACTAACTAGGCTCATTACAAACATTAAATCAGGTTGAGTAGCTGTCAAATACATGAGACTGCCTACAACTTGTTTGTAGAGAGTTGAGTCCACCTTAACTCCATCTGCATCTTTGCTCACTTTGAAACCAGGAACGATGGGATTGGGCACAAGGTTACTCTCCACCATACCGAACCTTCTCAGCACATCCATAGCATACTGTGGCAAATATAAATCCCATCACCTCTTTATATCACCTCAATACCAAGAAAGTACCTCATCCTCCCAAGATCACTCATATCAAATTCATGCATCATAGAGTTCTGAAATTCATCAAACATAGACTCGTCATTCCCCATAAAAATAAGGTCATCAACATAGATACTGACAATCAACATAGATACTGACAATCAGAATTTTACCTCCATTTACCTTGACAAACAAGGTATGCTTGCTGTGACATTTCTCGAATCCTTCCTTCAAGAAATAAGCCTTTATACGGCTAAACCAAGCTCAGGGAGCTTGCTTAAGCCCGTATAAAGCTTTCTTCAGCTTTAACACCTTGTGTGGACTGTTTTTATTCTCATAACCCCTCGGCTGCTCTACAAACACATTTGCAGTTAGCTGACCATGTAGAAACGCCGATTTCACATCTAGTTGATATATTGCCCAGCCCTTTTGTGCAGCGAGAATAATAATCAATCAGACTGTGTCCATTCTTGCCACTGCTGCAAACACCTCTGTGTACTCCATGCTGCTATGTATACCCTTTAGCAACTAGACGAGCTTTGTACTTGTCCACCTTCCCAATTCCGTCAAGCTTCGTCTTGTAAACTCACTTAACACCAATTCTTTTTGCTCCAACAGGTATATCTGTCAAAAACCAAGTGTCATTCTTCTCGATAGCTTTCATCTCGGAGTCCATAGCTGCTCTTCACTTCTCACTCTTTACTACCTCTTCAAAAAGCACAGGATCAGCAGATGCAAACAACACCATGTCAGCCACATCTTCTTCTATGGAAAGTCCCTCACCACTCTCGTAATCATCCATCCAGACCGGTTTTATCCTGATTTTTCCTTCATTAGGACTATATCCTTCTTCATTAGAGCTAGGTGAGCTCGTATCATTCACATGCTTTGAGGACTCGGTCTCCACTTCCTTTGCATCATTCTTCTCTATCTTCTTCAATGACGTCTCTTATGGCAGCTTCTCCTTCATTGTCTCCCCATTCTAAGTCAACAACAATTATCTCCTCGTAACTCTTATTCCAATCCTAGCACTTATCTTCTTCAAAGTTGACATCTATGCTCACCACAATTCTTTTTTATACTGGATCATAAAGCCTATAGGCTTTGGATTCCTCACTGACCCCCAACAACACGCAACTAAAACTCTTGTCTTCCAACTTCATTCTCTTGGCATCTGGTACTTGTACATGTGAGACACACCCAAAAACACGAAAATGCCCAACTGAAGGTTTACTTCCACTCCAAGCCTCTTCCGGAGTCATGTCTTTCACAGGTAAAGTGGGACTGTGATTTAGGACATGAACAACCCAATTCACAGCTTTTGGCCAAAAACTCTTTGGAATCTTCTTCTCCGAAAGCAAACTCCGCAACATGTTCATAACCGTCCTATTCTTCCTTTCTGCAACTCCGTTTTGTTGTGGAGTGTATGCAGCTGTCAGTTGTCTCTTGATCTCATCCTCTTTACAAAACTGATTAAATTCTTGTGAGGTGAACTCTCCTCCTCGATCAGTACGTAAGCACTTAATGTAACTCCTTGTTTCTGTCTCAACAAGACTTTTGAAGTATTTACAAGTAAATAGGTAATGAATGCATCTAACTTTTTTGCCAAAAAGTATATCCATATTTTCCGAGTAAAGTCATCAGTGAAACATATTGAGTACCTTTTGTTGCTATTTGTTTATTTGGGATTCATCGGACCTTGCAAGTCTGCATGGATCAGTTGAAGCTTCTGTGATGCCCTCCAATTGCTCTTCTTTGGAAAAGGGTCTCAGTGCTGCTTTCCTACCATGCATGATGTACATACTGTTGTGGAGGCTGAGAATTACGGTAGTCTATGCACCATTTTCTTGAACTGAAGAGTTCTTAGGCCTTTATAGCTCAGATGGCCGAACCTACATTGCCACAAGTGAGGCAAATCCTGAGAGGTGTGGAAACAAGCTGCCTTTCTCGGTTGAGACTTAGCTAACAGAAAAAAATTTCTATTAGCTGACATTTCTGTTTGGATGATCAATCCCTTCTCTGGATGGTAAATATGACACTTGCCATGTTGAATAAGAATTGCTAACCCTCTTTCCTGCGGCTGGCCAATACTCAAACAAGTTGTTAACTCCGGCACATCGAACACCTCGGTAACCATATACACAAAACCACTCACTTTCAGCCTCACATTACCTTTTCCCATCATCGACATCTTCGAGTTATTTTCCAGTTTCACCATCTGCCTAAAACTTTCGTTGAGATCACTGAACAAGGTATTGTCTTGGCACATGTGATTGTTGCATTCTGAGTCTAGAAACCACACGTCCTCTCTTCTTGCTTCATTTAGCTCCGCATATGACATTAACATCTCTTCATTCTCATCGAGCTCAGCATAATTAGCTTCTTTGTCCCAGCTAGGACACCCATATTGAAAGTGTCCGAGCTTGTGACACTTGTAACACCCAACAATGGATTTGTCGAAGACCTGACAGCCTATACTCTGCCTTTTCCTCTAAATGATCCTCGACCACGACCTCTTCCTCCTCCTAATATCACCTCATGAGTTATTTTCAAGGCATGTTCTTCCCCATCATGCTTATGAAACTTCTGTTCGTGAACAATGAGCGAACTTTGCAACTCATAGATGGATGAAGTGTCAATATCCTTCGACTCCTCAATAGCACGAACAATGTATCTAAACTTCTGTTTGTGAACAATGAGCGAGCTTTGCAACTAATCAATGGATAGTGTCAATATCCTTCGACTCCTCAATAGCACAAACAATGTATTTAAATTTGTGTTAAAGATCGAAGTATTTTCTCCACAATTGTAATATCTACCATTTGTTCACCATGCACCCTCATTCTATTGGCCATAGACATTACCCTGGAAAAATAATCAGAAACTTTCTTACCATATTTCATCTCCAAGGTTTCGAACTCTTTGCAAAGAGCTTGAAGATTTGACCGCTTCACTCTTGCATTCCCCGCATACTTCTTCATAGCATCCCAAATCTGCTTTGAGGTGTCATTCTGAAGAATGGTTTCCAAGATGGTTCGATTGATGGCCTGGAACAAATAGTTCTTTACTTTCAGGTCCTTTAACTTCAACTCGTCTAGCCTTCTTTGCTGCGCTTCTGTCACAGTTGCTCCCTCCACTGGTTCTGCGTAACCTGTCTCCACCAAGCTCCAGTACTTTTTGGATCGGAGAAAATTCTCCATCAACATGCTGCAATGGTCATAATGATCATCGAAGTGGGGAATTGCAGGCTGCACAAAATTCCCTTCACTCGTCATGCTTCCCTCTCTCAGTTTGCAAGTCACTCAAAGTCGGCTACTTTTTCTCTTAGGCCAGAGTGGGGGCGGCTCTGATACAAGAATGTTGAGAACTAAGAACTCAAGCAAAGCAAAACACAAACAATCTGGGAATGACTTGATTTAGAATGAAACAAACTTTGGCCATTAAATAGCCTTTACAATCCTGACAAAAAGCTACAATGCAGCCCTCGTTTATGCTAACTAAAAACGTGGTAATCAACAGAAGAATGAGTCAAAACAACCACCTACTTCTCTAGTCAACATTATTCAAACAGAAGACAAAAACTCCCAAGTGCGTTTGGTTTGTTGTTTTGAAAACAGTTTTCAAAAAACACCCAAACCAAACAAGTTGGAGTTTTCAAAAATGCTTTTCTAAAAATGTAAGGTTGCGCTCGTGTAGAGAGAGAATGACTGAAGTTGGAGTTTTGTGAAAACTCTTTTCAGAAAACACCCTAACCAAACACGTTTTTGGGTTTTGAAAAAAAAAAAAAAGCCAAACCAAACTATCTTGACAAGTAGTTTGTATATGACTATGAATGTTGGAAATTTAAATCGAATGGGTTCATTAAATGAGAAAATGATTGTGTGTGCTCGCTAGGGTTGGCAATGAGCTGAGTTTGGGCTGGATCCATATAGGCCTGGGCCCGAGCATGAACCCGAAGTTTAAAACTTAGGCCCGAACCCGACCCGATTTTTCTCCGGGCTTAAAAAATTAGGCCCAAAAAGATAGATTGAATTATGGTAGTACTTTTTCCCTGGAATACTCTTTTTCCTTCAATAAACTCATTTAAATTAAAAATTAAAAAATTCTTCCTACTTTGTTAACCTCATTTGTTCCTTCATGTATTTTAAATTGCATTTCCTCTCCTTCTAAGCGATTCATTGTGTTTTCAGATGTAATTCATGAAGAGTTGACTGGATCCAAAGATTGTGACCCTCAAGCATCAGAAAATTTCAGAGATCTGAACAATAATGGGTTACCTCTTACTGGTTACATACCCCTCTTACACCCGCAGGACCAATTGATGGACGCATCTGCAGATCCAGGTGTTTCCAAATGGCATATGAAGGGTAAGCGCAATATTCGTAACTTTGCAAAGAGGCCCGCTGATCTCATGGATGGCAAGCTTCCCTTCACTAATAAATGCAATGGTTCCACCAATGGAAGCAGTTTTAAATCAGGACACTTGGTTTCTTCTACCCAAAGGTTTCCTTTTGTCCCACAAGGAGTTAAAGACTGGGGAAGAGTTTACAATGATACCTTCAATGATTCTGACAATGATTCTCATTTGGTTGTTAGAAGGCCATACTGGGAGGAGTTAGCTGAGCAATTCGACCTGGATTACTCTGGTCATCTCCCTGATGACATGGAGCCCATGTTGATAGACGTTGATATCAAGGTCCAAAACCCTAGCCACCAGGGCGAGCACGTTCCTTTCGTTTCCCTAATGAGTAGATTCAATGGCAAACAAATTGTAGGGCACCCTGTCCAAATTGAGATACTGGAAGATGGTTCCAAATATAATGTTGGTTTAGATGAAAGTTACAGTCCACCTGCTTTTGGGAGAACTGCCAAAAGAACCATGATGCATAGAAATCCTCGTTCTAGTCCGGCAGAATCATTTGATTCAGATGAAGAAACCAAACCCCAGCATAAAAAAACTTACGCAGGTCATTTCAACCATCAAGCAAGGTTAGCAAAGAAGAGCATCTCTCATGCGCGAAGGTCAACTGTTCCCAGCAAGTTGCAGAAGAAGATTTTGCAGAGAGTAAACAATGCAAGCCAAAAGACGAGGAAACTTTCCTCACTTGGTGGAGGAAATGGAGGTGCGAAATTAAACAGGAGCAAAATTTTCGATGGATTGATCGAACCAGATGGTGGGGCTCCTCTGGTTACATGTGTCCCTGTGAAGGTGGTGTTCAGTAGGATATTGGAAGCGATTGGAAGGCCGAGAGCTAAAATGGGCAGCCCTGCTGTTAAGAGGCCTATCATAAGCATATAGCAACTGCTGAGAAGTTCCGAGTTTTCAGGTGAATAAAGTAGGCAGTGAAAAGAGTCCCCAGGATATGTAAAAATTATTTATGTCAAAATCATCATATATAGGCCTATTCTTGTGAAGAAAAAATACTATGCTTTAGTTGGGCAATCTCATGGCTGCGCATATATCGAGTATCTACTGCCCTATCACCTGATGGGTTGGAGGACTTTGTGTAAAGTACTAACAGCAACTCCTTTTTTTAAGAGATCTTAGTTTGGTTCAGCTTCAAAGTATGTATACCTGTCAAAGTTTAGAGATGGTGTAATAGATTTAGATTGGAATACTTCAGATTCGTATAGTGGTCTCATTTATTTCCCTGGCTTTCCTGCAGATAATGTGTTGGTATATGAATGAATGAATGAATGAATGAATAATTTGAAGCAATTATACTTGGAATCACAAGGATGTTTATGTAACTCTATGTGCATATTGCAAGGCTCTCTATCTTACATTGTTACTTATCCATGCCAAAAAAAAAAAAAAGGTAAGGTGTTATTATTTGACTAGTGAAAAAATTGCTTTGACATAGATTTGCTCTTTTTAATTTCCTTCAACAATTGCGTCTCTGATGCTTGAGACAACTTGTCTACAAACTTTACTCATGTAGTATTGACTTCAACTTGACATGGATTTGCTCTTTTTAATTTCCTTCAACAATTGCGTCTCTGATGCTAAAGACAACTTGTCTACAAACTTTACTCATGTAGTATTGACTTCAACTTTACTTTGACATAGGCTTGCAGCTTGGAATGATCGATTATAATTTTATAATTTTTTGAACAAAGCTGGTTAAAGGAAGTGGTTAAAGAGATATAAGAAGCTGGTTAAAAGATGCAAGCGGCAAAAAACCCTGATCAATTACCCACCCCATCTCTCCCGAAAATCCGGAGGGTGATTTTTGGGCAATTTCGAAATTCCCAGATCTGTCCTTTCTCCTCCCTCCTCCTCTTATGGCCACCTCCTCCCCCCCTCCGGTAGCCCTCCACCCCCTCCCGCCCACCCTTCTCCTCCCCCTCCTCTGCATCTCCTCCTTCACCTTCGGTAGTCCCCTTCTCCTCCTCCACTTCCGGTAACCCGCCCGTCTTCCCCTCCTTCCGGCCTGCCCAACTCCTCCCTCCGCCGACCACCGTCCTCCCTTTCTCCCGCCCGGCCAAAACTCTTCCCTTCCTCTCTTCTCTCCCTTCCGGTCCGAAACCAACAGGGGGGGGGGGTGGTCCTCCTATCTTCCTCCTCCAATATTGCTTCCCTAATATCCCAATTTCTTTTTTCCTAATATCCAAATTTCTTTTTTCCTAATATCCAAATTACAACCCACTTACAATTAGCAAGAAAATGTACCCTAGTTGATGGGGTGACGGTAGTCCGACAATTTTATAGTTTGGGCTCTACTTTGTTCTATTCAGGTCAAAGTGAGGGATGCCTAAGGTCTCTCTCATGTCAGGGAGCTTGGAGGTGGTGGTGGCGTTTATTGAGTAGTTAGGGGAGATGACAGCTTTCGTTGCGAGGTGCCGGTGAGAGTCAACGAGGGTCAAGCAAGGGGATGAGAACCAAGACTCAATCTGTACAGGGAGCTGTCAGATTGGTGGAGTGTTTGCGGTCTCTCATATGGTGCTTGAAGTTGACGAATGAGTCACTGATGGGGGCGACGGAGGTATCCGTGTAAGCGACGAAGCGGATAAACGGTTTACTACTTTCGTTGTGAGGTGCCAGGGAGAGTCAACGAGGGTCAAGCGAGGGGATGAGAACCAGGACTCAATCTGTACAGGGAGTGGTCAGATTGGTGGAGTGCCTGCAGTCTCTCATATGGTGCTTGAAGTTGACGAATGAGTCACTGATGGGGGCGACGGAGGTGTCCGTGTAAGCGACTGAGCGGATAAACGGTGTACAAGCAAGGGACTGAGAGAGAGAATGAGCTCAAATTGGCACGAGAAATTGACTTGGACGCGGTCGGCCGATCAGTAGGATTAGATTTTGTTGTATTTTTTGTTTGTGGGTTGGGGTGTATGAGTTCCAGGGCCCAGCATGTTGGGATATGAACTTCATAAACCTTATTTTTGGTTGTATGTTTTGTTAAAATCTTTTTAATGAAACGCGGAGTATTCAATCCACCTTTTAACGATCAAAAAAAGAAGATGCAAGCGGCACACAAACCACTTCCACTTTTAATCTCCTCCTCAACAATTTTGAATTTCATTCTCTACCATTCATTCAAAATAAATATTTATCATTGCCAAGTTGAAACTATAGCACTAAAATAATACTCGTAAATAACTGAAGAGAGAGTGTCCAAATCCATGCTAACTTGTCATTCATCAATTTTGCGGCGTTTGGTGATTTCTGTCACAGTAGATTGTGAGGGTTTCTTTGCTGCCTTTCCTCGCTCTTCTAACGCCATTACCGCACCTCGACATTGAGGAGAACAGAACGATCGATCGCTGCATCACATATTCATATCCCAATAGTTAAAATTCGATTTTGTCTTTTTAATGTATAATTAGGGGAACAAGCATTTGATGATATTTAGGTGGAAAAGATGTGTAATACCCGACTTACAAGATTTCTTATTATGGAGGTAATCTTAGCTAAAAAATCTCTGATATTACAAGTGGAGAAGACCTTAGTGTCATTTGTAAATCTACCAATATGTACAATGCACGTATATAACTAATATAAATGAGACTTCAGGTTCAAGTCCTCTCTATGCCAGAGTTTATTATTTTTATTTTTTAAAATTATTAAAATGTGCATTGCACATGTAAATTACTAGTTTATTATAATAATGTAAATTTGAAGTATACTGGACAATATCTTACCCAAACATGAAGATGGCAACATTTTCCACATGTTTCTTCCTACATAAATAGCATGACTCTACGAAATTATATGTGCCCTCAGAGTTTTGTTGCTGAGAAAGTTCTGAGGCATCTGCCACTGCACACTTTGGGCCGCTTGATGAATCCATATATTATCGATCTTTCTTGCACTTATTGCTCACTGAAAATATATATAAAAAAACCCATAAAAATGAAAATTAATGAGCATCCAATACATGAAAACAACAATGAATAATAATACTAAACGATCAAGAAGGTCTAACACTTTTAAAGAAGTAAATATAACTGAGATACCGGAACAACAAAATTAATAATTTAGAAGAAAACGAGACAGGAATAAAAACAATAGACATACCTTCTGATCGATCCAAATTATTTGTTTACTTTGTGAACAGACATCACAATTTATACTCTTATGTGTTAAGGGAAAAGAGATAGTATAGGAAGTTGAGCTTCTTTTAGCAGAAAAGTAAATATATTTCCAAGTACAACATAAATTAAGTCAATGATTAAAAAGGAAGTAAACTTAAAGAACTTCCAAGATTATTCAATAATAAAAAAAATTGGGAAGCCCAACAATATTCAAATATATGCATTCTCAGTGATTCGTAGAGAAGGTTTACCTTGCAAATGTTCTTTGAATAAATCTACAGGAAGTATGGTAAGTTTAGCACCCCAAAAAAAAAAAAAAAAAAAAAAAAAAATCGGGAAAGGAAACATCATAAATACTAGTAATAAAAAGAAATGACCCAGATTCATAAGGATAAATGAGCTTCTTAATTACTATCGTCGTTAAGAAATGTATATGTGGACATGCTAATAATCTAGTTGACTTGATACAGTACGTACGTAGATGATGACTGATCATCATGATTAATATAGATAATTAAGGTAACTAGAAGACAATAAGGTTATTGATTGCTATTGATCGGGGACATACTCTTTCAATTGAATCACATAACTTATACCGTATGTCTTTATTTATTGTTTACTGGGGTATTAATTAAGTTATAGCACAGGAAGAACATCAAGTTGGACAAAAAAAAGGCTAAATTTGAAGAACCCCTAAGTATTGGTCATTTTAAAAAAATCCCACTAAACTTTTTTATTTTAAAAAAATCGCACTCAACCATGTTATCAAAAAATTCACATTGACGGAGTTAGGTTTCCATTAAGATTTATGTCAAAAATCCACATCCATCTTTCAATTGTGTTTAAAAACATCACTTAACTAATCAGATGTTTAAAAAAACCTTACTGAACTATTGCATCAGTGCAATGCATGTGACATAAACCCTAACAGAAGTTAACTCCGTCAATGTGGGTTTTTTGATAATGATATGGATAAAAATGGGATTAAATCGAGACCGTTCGAATCGGACACGAATCTTAAAGCTCAGGGGTAAAATGGTAATTTCACCTACAAACGGGTCTGAAATGGAGACTGCTTCAAATTCCAATAACCCATGAACAGATCTGCCTTACTGGGTACGGGTCTCAACCCGTTACAAACCAGTTCAGAAGGATAAAGAAGAATTCAGATTCATAATTATCCCTAAGATGAGGTTTTAACCACTTCTATCCATCCACACCGGGAAGTAGAAATTTGTTCTTATCTCGAAACGGATACCTAAGGCGACTATAATTAAATACCCCTCTCCCCCCACCATAAGAAGGTAATCAATACTTTTCCAATTAAAGCTCTTTTATATTCATTCAGATTACTGACAAGAGCGTCGGAGGGTGCGTCGCCGGGATCCATCCCGGTGTTTCGCACTTTTTGCAGGTCAACAACAGCGGTAAGAAATCAGTCAACACATTGGTGAAGGTCAACAGGTCAACATGTTTACTTTATTGTTTTCACCAAGAATCCACAAATTCATCTGTTTGCTCCCACACCAAAATCAGCAGCAACAGATTGGCATCGTCTGTGGGAACGAAAAAGCAACCCGAACTAACTTCATCAGTGAGACTAGTTTCAAGCCATGCATCCAAAAGAGAAGAAGAAGGCAGCGGTCTCCAGTCGAAGAAGCACTGCTCTTCCTCCTCCCCCTCCTCCAGCTCAAGGTGTTCCTCCTCAACAGGCCCCTCCAGGGTCTCGGGGGGCTACCCAGGAGGGCTCCTGTCGGAGTCATCCGAAGCAACATCCTTCTCATGACTATGTCGCGGTTCCCAGTCCATCAGTTGAATCTATGGCTTCTCAAAGCCTTCCCGGGCGGGATCTTCGTCAAGTGATTGCCAACCGCCAAAAGGGGGTCGACCTCCGAACTCGCCTGAGTGGATGACGAGCCCTTGGGGGAGTCCATCAACCTGAGCGCCCAGGAGCCTCAAAGAGTCCGGACCCCCCGCCGACCGAGGACCAGAAGATCCCTTCCCCCGAGGAGGCGAAGAGAGTCCTCTCAGCGTCATCGGCGGAGAGCTCATTCTCAAGTAAGCCGAGCCACACATAGGGACCGCCAAGCTGGAGAGGCACCAGTCACAAGGGCAGAGCTCCAAGATTTTCAAAAGGTCGTTCTGCGGGCCCTCAACGCCACTCCCAACCACGAGCAACGGGCACCTAGTCCTGAACCTGCCCCAAGTCGCCTTCACACTCCCAGTCCTCATCCATCTCCAAGCTACCATCGCCGTAGACCCAGTCCACCCTCGTATGAAGATGAGTCTCGGGGCTCGGCAAGATATGATCGAAGAGAAGACTCGGTCTACCGCCGTCTCCACAAGATGGAGAGGCGCCTCGGCCGAATTGACAGGGAAGAAGAGCAACGGACGATAAACCTCTGCCCGAGCAGGCCTCCATTCTCTAGCACCATCATGGAGGCCCCCATCCCAAAAAACTTCAAGCCGCCTCACTTCGAATCGTATACCGGTGAGTCGGACCCCGCGGATCACATAGAGAGTTTCAAAACTCTCATGATAATCTACCATGTTTCAGACGCCCTCCTTTGTAAGATCTTCCCTACCATACTGAAGGGGCCTGCGAGAGAATGGTACTTTCGACTTGCCCCGGCCTCTATCTTCTCGTTCGATCGGTTGGAATGGCTCTTCCTTACTCATTTCGTGAGTAGCCACCGGGCCGAAAAAACAAATGTATCTCTGGTGACCCTCAACCAAAGAAAGGGTGAACGCCTAAGGGATTACGTTCGACGCTTCACCGCCAAAGCCCGGTCCATTTCCTCCCTCAACCAATCAGTAGCCTCTGCCGCATTCGAGCGCAACGTCACTAACGCCGACCTCAGGGCGTCCCTTGCCGAGAAGCCTCCTCGAAACTTCTGAGAACTCCTGCTTAGGGGAGTGAGAAGTACATTCGAGTAAAAGAGGCTCTCAACCCCCTACTCTGGAGGAATCATCTTCCGGGAACAAACGGAAGAATACGAGCGAAGAGGGGTCCCAAAAGTCCGAGAGGGACGACAATGGCCAATGCCGCCCGGCTCATCATTTTGAGAAGTTCACCCCACTCATTGCTAATATATCAGAAGTTCTTATGGAGGTGGACAAGGAAGGGCTACTCCGCGCTCTCCTTAGAATGAATACCCCTGGCAAGAAGAGGAACATGGATAAGTGGTGCCACTTTCACAGGGACCACGGCCACGACACGGATGATTGTCGGGCTCTCAAGGAGGAGATCGAAGAACTCATACAGTGGGGACACCTTGTAGCGCCCCGAATTTCTAATATGATAACTTAGAAAATACGTGGCACAATTCCAGCATCAACTTCAATGTAATAGTACACATAGCCCAAAAACACAAATAGTTTTATTCCAAACTTTTATTACAACAATATTTTTCAAACACAGCGGAAATACAAACACCTTGAATTACAACATTCTTTTTACAACACTTCTTTTACACAAGGCTCTATTACATTAGTTTATCTCAAAACTATCTTAAGCATCCAACCTCCAAGCCTAGGCAACAACCTGCAACACATGAGGCTAGAGGTGATCCCTAACCCCCAAAACTAAAGGGGTCAGCCATAAATGGTGTGAGTAATATAAACAAACAAACAACATAAATAAACATCAAGCATGGATTCTTAAACAACATGTACTGAACGAGAGAAACACAAACTAAACATGTATTGTGAAGTAAGAAATGACAGGAAAACATGAAAACATCAAGTGTAGCTTAACTAAGTGTTAGAAGAATCCTTCTCAAATCCTTCTCAAACAAATCCGGCCCAACTGTGCAGTACAGTCGACTGCTTAATGGACCAGTCGACTGTTCGCTGCCAAATACCCGGTTATCAGTCACTCTCAACACCGCAGATCGGATATCCGGTTATCAATCACTATCAGTGACTCTCAACACCGCAGAGTATACCCAACCCCGGAGATCAATGACTCTCAACACCACAGATCGGATACCCGGTTATCAGTCACTCTCAACACCACAGATCGGATACCCGGTTATCAATCACTATCAGTGATTCTCAACACCGCAGAGTATACCCAACCTCGGAGATCAATGACTCTCAACACCGCAGAATATACCCAACTATCAATCACTCTCAATACCACAGATCGGATACCCGGTTATCAGTCACTTTCAACACCGCAGATCGGATACCCGGTTATCAATCACTATCAGTGATTCTCAATACCGCAGAGAATACCCAACCTCGGAGATCAATGACTCTCAATACCGCAGAATATACCCGACTAACAATCACTCTCAATACCACAGATCGGATACCCGGTTATCAGTTACTCTCAACACCGCAGATCGGATACCCGGTTATCAATCACTATCAGTGATTCTCAATACCGCAGAGTATACCCAACCCCGGAGATCAATGACTCTCAATACCACAGAATATACCCGACTAACAATCACTCTCAATACCACAGATCGGATACCCGGTTATCAGTCACTCTCAACACCGCAGATCGGATACCCGGTTATCAATCACTATCAGTGATTCTCAACACCGCAGAGTATACCCAACCCCGGAGATCAATGACTCTCAATACCGCAGAATATACCCGACTAACAATCACTCTCAACACCGCAGATCGGATACCCGGTTATCAATCACTATCAGTGATTCTCAACACCGCAGAGTATACCCGATCCCAGAGATCAGTGACTCTCAATATGTCCATAATTCACTAATCCATCGTCAAACGGTCAAAGGAGAAATCTCTCCACTCAACAAAACCCAAGTCTTTAATAAATTCCATAACCCAAATCCAGCAATAGAATATATTGAAAACATATGTTCTATAGAAGTATAATATTTATAAGGGTAGGTTATAGATCCAAAACATTTAAAGAATTAGTCGTTTAAAGAACATCAAAACACCTTAGGAAAGTATCAGTACCAGTCGACTGCAAAAGGTCACCAGTCGATTGTCCAGAGGGAAATTCAGTAATTTAAAGAAAATAAGTTAAGTATTATAAGTTGACTTATAAAAATCATAAGTCGACTTACCAAAAATATAAGTTGACTCATAAAAATCATAAGTCGACTTACCAAAAATATAAGTTGACTCATAAAAATCATAAGTTGACTTACCAAAAATATAAGTTGACTCATAAAAATCATAAGTCGACTTACCAAAAATATAAGTTGACTCATAAAAATCATAAGTCGACTTACCAGATTATAAGTTGACTTACCAAAAACATAAGTCGACTTATAAAAACATAAGTCGACTTACCAGAGAGAAATTCCAGAAATCTTTAAGAAAATATTCTAAGTGTTATAAGTCGACTTGTAAAGTCATAAGTCGACTTACCAGAGATTATAAGTCGACTTAAAAAGTCATAAGTCGACTTACCAGAGAAAAATTTACGATAACTCTGAAAAATAAATTCTAAGTGTGCCAGTCGACTGAAAAGGGTCTAAGTCGACTGTCCAGAGCGGATTTTCAAGAAAACTAAAGATACAGCAGCTGGGTCGTACCAGTCGACTTAAAAGTCTACCAGTTGACTGTCGGCCTTCAGTTTGCATAGTTTAGGTCGTACATGATAATCAAAATTAGGGTTTTCCAAAAGCAATCATCGTTTACGAAAATAATTTGTATTCAGGTAAAAACGACAATCTCAAATAATCCTCATTATGGATACATTACTCAAATCATCCAACATCTCAAAACTTAATTCTCACGTTCTCAACTCCTAATTCTTCCATTAGGATTTCTCAATACTGAATTCCTTTCACAACTCAAAACCAAATCTGATTTGTACTCACGAGATCCAGATGTTCATCCATCCGATCCCTTATTATCATAACCATACTCAAATGTTAAACATGTTTTCAAGCAATAAAGAATTCATCAATCAAGATCTACTAAACGTTCATAGATTTCACTTACATAATACAACATTAACCATTGTATCGTTCTCATACAAAATACACTAAATAAACAAGCATGTCAAACAAGCAACAAACAATCATTCACATAAACCAAATCACAAAACAAAGTTCATACCACTCACCTTAGAATGAAGAAATCTGACAAGAAAGTCTCCCTTTTGTGAGATCCAAAATCCTCCTCTCCAATCACCAAGAAAATAAAAGATATAATAAAATTTGAGTTGTGCGGCGAATGACGGCTGCAAACCCTTTTTATATAGGCCGGAAATCAAGATTTAGGGTTTTGGAAATGCATTTGCAAAATAGTCCTCCCAAATTATAAACTTACATATATAACTCTATTCTTGGAAACTCAAATAAAAATTATTTAAATTAGGATTTAAAAGTAAAATATACTCATTAATCTCAATTGGTACAGTTCAAAACGTTCAGAAAATACATTTTGCATTTTAACCCCTGAAAACGACAAATTTGCAAAAAGGTCTTTCTTTTCTCAAAAATTGCAAATAGATCCAATTAATTTCAGAAAAATCTGGAAAAATAATAAATAATTTCCAAATATTAAATAATAATTTTTCATGAAGAAAACTTGACTTTTGAACCTCTCAAGAAAATATTTGCACGTGTTTTGCACGAGCAAAAAGATAACTCTTTAGAAAATATTTATTAAATCTCCAGAAAATCATTTTAATTCATTTTCAAATATTTAAAATAATATTTGAAAATACGGGGTTCTACACACCTGACCAAGTTTGTCCAAAAAGATGGGGCCAAATTTCCACCCTGAGGAGCCTACAAGCGAAGAGAAAGGTCCACCGAGTTCCAAGATTTCGAACCTGGGGCCATCCTTCACCTCATCCAAGGAGGTCCAATGGAGGGGGGGACCAAACTCCTCCCAAGAGGCCTTCACCTTATCGTAGAAGTAGGATCTCGGTTTTCAATAAGACCGATACTTGTAACACGGCCAAGAAGCATGTAATAATGGCTCGCCCTATTGAAGCGGTCACTTGGTTTATCACAATAAAACTTAGCATTTTTCATTGAAAATTATTGCTCTTGTTTCATCTCTATCTCTCCGAGTCACATCTACGACTCGTTAAATGGTGAGTTCAGAGTCCAGCTTCTCCTACATGGCCGCTCCCACAACTTACTAAGCTCAAAAAATGAGTTTGGAGTCCAACACTTGGCTCGACTCCGCTTCGAATACTTGCTCATAAGCGAGTAAGAAGTGGTTCTCTATTCGGAACTGCTCCCACAAGCGTTGATTCTCTCTTTTAAATGACGAGTTCGGAGTCCAAGACTTGGCTCGACTCCGCTTCGACTACTTGCTCATAATCGAGTAAGAAGTGGTTCGCCATTCGGAACTGCTCCCACAACCGTTGATTCTCTCTTTTAAAGGACAAGTTCGGAATCCAAAACATGGCTCGATTTCTCTTCAGCTACTCGCTTACAAGCGAGTAAGAAGCGGTTTGCCATTCGGAATTGCTCCCACAACTGTTGAATCTCTTTAAACAATAAGTTCGGAGTCCAAAACTTGGCTCGATTCCTCTTCAACTACTCACTTCCAAGCAAGTAAGAAGTGGTTTGCTATTCGAAATTGCTCCTACAACTGTTCAGTCTCACTTAAACAACGAGTTCGGAGCACAACTCTCACCTAGAGTTGCTCCTCTAACTTGTCTTTCAAATGGCTCTCTCCTAGAGCCAAGCTCTTCGCTCCGCTCGCCTCCAAAGCGGACCTCTTCTAAGCGAGTTCAGAGCTCAAAACTCTCCCCTAGAGTTGCTCCTCAAACTCGTCTCCCAAATGGCTCACTTCTAGAGCCAAGCTCTTCGCTCCGCTTGCCTCCAAAGCGGACATCTTCTCAACGAGTTCGGAGCACAACTCTCTCCTAGAGTTGCTCCTCAAACTTGTCTCCCAAATGGCTCTCTCCTAGAGCCAAGCTCTTCGCTCCACTCGCCTTCCGAGTGGGCCTCTTCTAAGCGAGTCCAAAGCTCAAAAACTCTCTCCTAGAGTTGCTCCTCAAACTCTTCTCCCAAATGGCTCTCTTCTAGAGCCAAGCTCTTCGCTTTGCTCGCCTCCAAAGCGGACCTCTTCTCAACGAGTTCGGAGCACAACTCTCTCCTAGAGTTGCTCCTTAAACTCGTCTCCCAAATGGCTCTCTCCTAGAGCTAAGCTCTTCGCTCTGCTCACCTCCAAAGCGGACCTCTTCTCAGTAAGTTCAGAGCACAACTCTCTCCTAGAGTTGCTCCTCAAACTTGTCTCTCAAATGGCTCTCTTTTAGAGCCAAGCCCTTCGTCCCACTCGCCTCCCGAGTGGGCCTCTTCTAAGCGAGTTCGGAGTTCAAAACTCTCCCCTAGAGTTGCTCCTCAAACTCGTCTCCCAAATGGCTCTCTCCTAGAGCCAAGCTCTTCGCTTCGCTCGCCTCCAAAGCAGACCTCTTCTCAACGAGTTCGGAGCACAACTCTCTCCTAGAGTTGCTCCTTAAACTTGTCTCCCAAATGGCTCTCTCTTAGAGCCAAGCCCTTCGTCCCACTCGCCTCCCGAGTGGGCTTCTTCTAAGCGAGTTCGGAGCTCAAAACTCTCCCCTAGAGTTGCTCCTTGCACTCACCTCCAAGAATGGATCTTCCCATGGCTCTTGCAATGATCTTCCTAGCCCATATTCTTTGCCCCTAGGAGTGGAGCTCCTCTTCGAAGATTCTGAAGACCAAAACACTCCTCAACTTCATGAAGATAAGGATGTTGCAGGGCCATTTTGACCATGAAGAAGTGTGATTCTTCAACCCACTCCTAAAGAGAAATTATAGATCTTCGAGTTAGCTTCGAAACGATGGGTCACACGCCCCGATCGGACCTCCGTAACACCGGAAAAGTGGATCGCAACACAGCTGCGCCGAGCTATCGAGGTGCCCATTCGGAGAAAGACACCTCTGAGCTACCGGGGCACCGACCTCTGTATTGGGGAAAAAACACCTCCGAGCTCCTTGGACCGTCAGATCGTCCATATGTTTGCGTCAACGACTGATGGATGGCTCAGATTTTGCCACGTTCACAAAACGACAAAATCACACAAAACGACAAAATCACGTTTTCTCGTGATCCACGTTTTCGTGCCTCGTGATTCACGCCATACCGTCCAGATGGAGCCACATAGCTCGGACCTGAAATCCGAGCTACTAAGCCACCAAACCGCAAAATGGCAAAAAGTTTACCTCAAAATTCGTGCTCGGATTCGCTGGACAACAGTCACCAAAACAGGAAGAAAGAAGGCATAGAGGAGTTAACGGGTCAAGTTTGGACCCGTTGTCGAACGAAAGCCCAAAAGCAAAAGAGGGAAAGAGAAAAAGAGGCTAACGGGTCGAGTTTGGATCCGTTACCCACAATCCGACCCGTACCCCTTCTTCATCCATCTTATCCTTCAAGTTTTGGCGCCAAGCAAAAAAAACAAAAACCAAAGAGAAGAACCCAACTCTCCCCGTCGCCGAGCTCCTCTCCTCGCCTGCCAACCACCTCCTCGTCGACGCCGAGCTCGAGCTCTCGAGCTCCGCCACCGCCCTCAAGAGGGTTCCTTCGACCTCTCCTCCTCGCGCCTCGCCGAACCTCGCCGAGCTCCCCATGCCGAGCTCGAGCTCCATTATCTCCGAGCTCCGCTGCCGAAGCTACAACTTCCTCGCCCACTGTCTCCGAGCTCCTCTCTGCACACCCTCCTCGTCGAACTCTCTCCTCGACGAACCCATCGCTGCCGAGCTCGTCTCCACGTCGCCGTGCTCCCCACAGCGCCGAACTCCCTTCCTTCGCCGAACAACAGGGCCGAGCTCCACCTCACCTTCGCGAGATCTCCTCGCCAACCTCGTCACTGAGCTCAAGGCCTCCGCCACCGAGCTCCATCTCCAATGCCGAGTTTCGCTGTCCTCGAGCTCCCCGTCGACCTCCACGTCGCGAGCTCTGCCTCCTTCGTCGAGCACCTCTGAGCTCCGCGCCGAGCTCCTCCCGCCACTCGCCTCTGAGCTTCGAAGTTGACGGAATAAGAAGTGGAGGAGTAGAAGGCAGAGGAGAATCAAAGCTGGAGCAGAGAAGGAGAAAATGAAGAAGAAGAGAAAGAGCAGAGAAAGAGTGAACAGCAGGAAAAAAAAGTTAAAGTGCCACGTGGCGGTCAACGCCTGCATTGACGCGCCACGTGGCATTTTCTGATGGGTCGGCGCCGCGTGCCGAACTACCGAAGCACCGGACTGCACATGTGGAGAAAAATGCTACCGAGACACACGAGTCGTCAGATCATTCCAAAATTTGTGACGCGACCTGATCAATGCACAAATTAGCGCCACGTGTCCAGAAAATGCTCCGCTTTGTGATACGCGCTATCTGATCACGATCGACGTCCAGAAACGCGCCACGTGTCCAGGTAATATTTAATTAATTAATTTATTTATTTATTTGAATTAATTATTTTAAAAATCTGAAAAATTAATTAAAAAATTCTAAAAATAATTATTAATTGGGAAAATTAATTTAAAATTCTGAAAATAATAATTATTAAATTAGAATAATTAATTAAAATTTTCGATAATTAATTATTTAATTCGGAAAATGAATAAAAAATTCAAAAAAATAAGGAAAAATTCAGAAAAATCTGGAAAAATCACAAAAAATCCAGAAAATTTTGAGGATATTTTTGGGCATTTTACAAACTCAGAATAACACCGTTACACCTCGTGCAAGATCCGAACTCTCTTAAGAACTCCGATAAAATCCCGTACGCCATTAGAACAACAAAACTACTCCGCAAAGACTGTAGAACTCAGTCTCCAGGAGTGGGGGGCTCGTGATATGGCTAAAAATGGGATTAAATCGGGACCGTTCGAATTTGACACAAATCTTAAAGCTCAGGGGTAAAACGGTAATTTCACCTACAAACGGGTCTGAAATGGGGACTGG
Source organism: Hemerocallis citrina (assembly GCA_017893485.1). Lineage (NCBI taxonomy): Eukaryota > Viridiplantae > Streptophyta > Magnoliopsida > Asparagales > Asphodelaceae > Hemerocallis > Hemerocallis citrina. The sequence continues at coordinate 131,121 of JACEHZ010000333.1, read as the reverse complement.
GTCTTTCTTTTGAAGCCCAATAGCCCATGAACGGATCTGCCTTACTGGGTACGGGTCTCAACCCGTTACAAACCAGTTCAGAAGGATAAAGAAGAATTCAGATTCATAATTATTCCTAAGAGGAGGTTTTAACCACTTCTATCCATCCACACCGGGAAGTAGAGATTTGTTCTTATCTCGAAATGGATCCCTAAGGTAACTATAAATACCCCTCTCCCCCCACCATAAAAAGGTAATCAATACTTTTCCAATTAAATATTTTTTATAATCATTCAGATTACTGACAAGAGCGTCGGAGGGTGCGTCGCCGTGATCCATCCCGGTGTTTCACACTTTTTCCTGGTCAACGACAGCGGCAAGAAACCAGTCAACACATTGGTGAAGGTCAACAGGTCAACAGGTTTGCTTTATTGTTTTCTCCAAGAATCCACAAATTCATATGTTTGCTCCCACACCAAAATCAGCAGCAACAGATAGTATAGTTGAGTGCGTTTTTTTTAAAATAAAAAAACTTCAGTGGTTTTTTTAAAAATGATTAATACTTCGGTGGTTTTTTTTAAAAATTTAGTATAAAAAAAAGTTCCTATTTTCTCCCTTATTTTCTTGTATCAATGTACATTGCACAAGTTTGTGAGCTAGCTATCACTTATAATAACTACAGAAGTTAGAGCATCCACAATGGTGTTTCTCATTTTTTACAAAATGACAGCTACAGTAATAGAGAATAGGAAAATTGTAAGCAATGGTTGTTTGTTATATTTTTGCTAAAGAATGAGAAAGACGAGACATGATGTTTCGTCCGTTAATTTTTTTATAAAAGAATTAATTAATTACTGATTAACTATTAAAATATGTTAATTAAACAAATTAAATAATATAATATTACCTAAAACCTAATTAAACTGCCCACTAAACCTAAAACCCACCTAATTAACCCACCCCAAAAGCTGGATGGGACATGTTGTCTCGTCCAAGTTTTTTTGCTTGTGACGAGACAACATATCTCGTCCGAGTTTGTTTTGTTTTTTTGTTTTTTTTTTTTTTGTTTTTTTGTTTTTTTTTCAGACCGTCCGATCAATTAATTAAAAAAAATAAATTGTCAGACGAAACATGTTGTCTCGTCTTTTATATTTTGAGAATTGCAATTTGGTTTCTAAAAAATGAGAAGCTACTGTAGCTACTTTGTCTTAAAATGACAAAATAGCAAATGACTGGAGCTTCTCATTTCTCAAAAAAAAAGAGAAATTGGCAAATATAGCAAACGGATTGTGGATGCTCCTTAGAAGTAGGGGTGGCAACGGGCCGGACTTGGGCCGGACTTATATCAGCCCGAGCCCGAGCCCGAATTTATTTTTTGGGTCCAAGCCCGGCCCGATTTTGCATCGGGCTCCAAAATACAGGCCCAAGCCCGAGCCCGAATTAACCAAAAAAGCCCATACCCGGCCCGATTTTTTTTGAATAGGAAATTTTTTTGCATGCCCAAAATTAATTCTGTTGCATGCCCAAAATTAATTCTGCTCATAATAGGAAATTTTTTTTGAAACATTGAAATTCTCCCATAATAGGAAAACCAGATATGCTCTTCATTTCAGAACAGAAATAATTAATTCTATTGCATCCCATAATAGGGAATTTATTTTGAATAGGAAATTTTTTTGCATGCCCATAATTGTTGCATGCCCAAATTAATGCCCATTCGGGAATTCTTGTGCATTCACTGTGCATTTACCACAGTGAGAGCATGCCCATAATGCCCATAATTGTTGCATGCATTTACCACAGGGAATTAATTATTTTTTTGCATGCCCATAATTGTTGCATGCCTAAAAAATAGTATTCTGACAATCATAAAACGTAGTACCAAAAATCCTAATTAATGCCCATTCAGCATTCTTGTTTTTTATTAGGCGGAAAAAGGTGAGAGAGGTGAAGGGACGGGGAGTATTTATTAGACTTATGTAAATCGGGTCGGGTTCGGGTCGGACTCATACACACCCGAACCCGGCCCGAAAATGTAATCGTGCTTATTTGTTGAGCCCGGGTCCGAAAAAAATGAAAAAAATCAGGCCCAAGTCCTACTAAAAACGGGTCGGACTTGATCGGGCTCGGATCGGGCTCGGGTCAATTGACAGCCCTACTTAGAAGACAAATTATTATTTGGTACACACATTTTTTCCGCTGATCTCGTGCAAACACAATTACATAAGCATAACGGAAGTTTCATCATGCATATGATTGATATGTTTGGACATATGTGAGCCCATGACCCAGGAACGCATAAATATTATTAAACTAAAGACTAACCCATTTTTTAATTTTTTTTTTTTGGGAGAATAAAGATGGCATTAATAGAATGTTAACGTAACAAAGTAGTACAAAATACAAATAAAAACTGATTACAAAAGTAGATGTCTCGTATCTCATCTAACTAATGCAACCTCAATCAAAAGTAAAATACAAATCCAATTAGTAGTAAGAGATTCTAAAAGACCGCATTTTCCGAGTCTAGCCAATCATTCTCCCTCCATGTGCAGTTTCTTTCTAGTACCTGCTTGACCTGCCCAGACGTAAATAAGATCGAAATAATCGGATTCGGGTGTCCTTTCCAACTCTATTATCGACAACGCCCGAAGAATCTTCTGACATCCAATCTTATCAAAGCTACACTACTTTTTTGCAACAACTGAAACACTCCCATTATTAAATTACTAGTATTTTTCACATGTAATGTACATTTTAATAAAGAGTTGGAGTTGAACATGCGATATATGTAAGTCGGTAGTAATTAGCACGTGCGATGAATACCTTATTTTTTAATATAAAAGTTGGAGCTGGATGGGCGACACGTTTTTTTTATATAAAAAAAATTATAAAAAACTTTGATTTGTACGTGCGATACACGTGTTGATAAATAGATTTGAAGTTGCACATGCGATGCACGAATTTTTTTAGTAATTAGCATGTGTGATGAATGTCTTAATTTTTTTAAAATATTGAAGCTAAACGGGCGATATACGTATTTTTTCAAAAAAATAAGAGGAATTTTTTTTAATTTATACCGTGCAACGTACATATTGATAAATAGATTTGAAGTTGCACGTGATGTACGGATTTGTTTGATGATAAAGTCATGTTTGTTCCGTGACAAATTTTTAAAAAAAAATTGTTTGGACAAACTCTCTCATTAATCAGTACTCCTAGGAGTTTATTAATTCTTTTACATTAATTTAGATATTAAATTAAATAATTAATAAAATAGAATAAGGATAAATGGGAACCGTGAGGACATCAACTTCTCGATCGGTGCTGCTTCTTTGAGTCAATTCACCTTCAAATGGAATGGACAGCGAGGGCCAAGACAACCCAATCATCACATCTCAATTTCTTTCCCTTTTTCTTTAATTAAATATATATATATATATATATATATATATATATATATTTATTATACTATTCGTATTTTTATTTTATTTTTTTTATTTTATTAATAAGATCAAAAGAAGATAAAAAATCTATTTGAAGGGTTGGAGTATTGTGGATTTGGGCGAGGGAGGATTCGAGGATTTGGTTCCAAGGTATATTCATTCCCTTCTTCTTCTTCTTCTCCTTCTCCTCAGATTAGTGTGTTTGACTTGTGAAATGGGTATTTTTTTAGTTCAATTCAAATAGATTTGGTTCCAAGGTATATTCATCCTCGGATTACTGTATTTGGTATCGTGATTAGAATAGAAATGGTTGTTTCTCATGCTTTGATTTTCGTGCTGTGCTGTGCTGTGCTGTGCAAGTAGTATTTGATAGTTGCCCATGATTCGAATTAACACCTAATCCTAACCATGTTTTGTCAATATTTTTTTTTATTTATAAAGGTTATGCAGTGATAATATTCTGAGATGAAATATGATGATAAATTTCTGAGCTGCTGAGCTGTGAATTGGGGAATTTTTGTGTGTGATATGTTCATTGAAAATTTGGTGGGTTAAGATATATAATATAATTGAAGAGTGATAATGGCTATGGCCCCCCCGGGAAGTAGTATATGCTTGGATGTGTCTGAATCTCATACTTGGGAGGACAGCGAGCAGTCGAAGATTGATAGAAATGAAGTTGGGGATATTCCGCTTAGTAAGCCTTCTTCATTTTCTGTTGTTGAAGCTATTATTGTGTCTTCTTCAAGTGGTGTGCATGAGCTTCTTGAGTGCCCCGTCTGTACAAACTCCATGTATCCTCCTATACATCAGGTTTGCTCCATTGTCCCTGCAGTAGATATGCGGATTATATGGATTCTTTGATTTTATGATTGATACTTCTATACAATGCTTTTAAATTCAATTCGTGTTATATACATATAATTCAGGAATTGGGCTGTGTATGTAACTCTGTGGCAAATATTAGTATGATTTGTTTTCACATGAAAGCCTTACTCGTCGATGACAAAAAAAAATTTACATGCTAAAATGGGGGTATAGTCTTCTTGGGCTAGTGAATCTGTTCCTCAGGATTGAATATTGACTCCGGTAGAGTAAAACTTTCTTTCCATCTCACTTCTTTGTTGAGACCCTTTTGTAGGTTAGGAGTATTAAGAGGGTTGCTTTTGGTTGCATGAGCTTAATTAAGAACATGTCAAAATTGTTGGTCTATTCCATCGACTGGAATGAAGATTTTATGGCAAGGCTCTTCCCTCATAGTTCCTTAATTAGCTGCAAGTTTGGTACCAACTCTAGTGGTTTCATGTCAAGTTGATAGAGATTCTTCTATACTAATCCCGTTTTGATGGGAAAGGGTGGTCGATGAACTTTTGTATGTTATATGGCTGGTTTAAAGTTTAAACTCCAAGATCCTTATTCGTATCTTCTACAAGAATCTAAACTAATAGCTTTGAGATTACAATTAAAGTTGGTTTTCTCAGGGGACTTCAAAATTTGTTGAGTGTGATGTACCATAGGCATTCAATAAAAATTATGACCTTAACTAGTATATATTTTTCCTATCTTGTTATACTTTGATGAAATTGACCATGCTCATTGCTGACAAAGTTTCCATACTGCACCAATGCCATTGGTTAGAACATTTCTATATGTCAGTGTGGTTGTAGATATACTCTGGCCATTTTTCTTATGTATCTACTATCTAATGAATAACGGCCAACACAACTTTCTGACATTTTATTCCGTATCTTTTAATCTGTCATCTCTGTTATGTATGGAAGTCATGGAATATTGTTGGCTGTTTTGGTGCAAACCCAAGATTCCCTCTCTTTTCTTTAGTCCCACATCGGTGGGAAAGACCACCTTGTGAGTGTATATAATGCAAACAACTCTTTATCCCATTGTAGTCTAGTGTGATGTGGAGAGAACCCGTGGGCCACACGCGCGCGCCGCCACCGCCGCCCGGCCCGGTTCGGTTCGGCGCGCGTAGTGGGCACGGGTGCGCGCGCCCGCATCTGCGGACACGAATGCCGATCCGAATTGCTCTTCGGGTTCGGGTTGAGACCTAAAAATCATTTTGCTATTTGTTTTTATCCTTTGACTATTTCCTCCTAAAATGAAGGATCAGTTGAACAGATCCGAAATTCATGCCTTCCTTTTTGTGCACGTTGTGAGTGGGATCAGCCCATATATACCTCTAATCTTCTCTTCCCTTAAGATGGCTGGAAAATGTATTCCCACATAGCTCTTCTTCTCCTTCACTTCTTTCTCTGCCAAATCCGGTTCTTTCCTTTTCATCTTCGTTCTGGGCAAGGCTAAGTTGGGGTCAATCTCTCAACGTTGTGTGCGATAGCGAGACGCCGGTGATACGGGGGTTTTACCACTAGGAGCATCTGCGAAAAGTCTGCACATAAGACCGCGGATCAACTCTTAGGGCAGTGCGCTCCGCGCGACTTCCCCATAGGCCGGTAACTCTGTTTTAATTTATTTTGTTTGTTTTTTCCAATTGCTGAAATAAATGCTGATAATCGAAAATTCGAGACAATTTCGCTAACAATCTAAGAGTTGATTATCTGGAATAGGGAACTCAAATTTGCTATTTGGTTGGTGGTATTCAAGATTCTTAAGTTTATATATTTAATCAAAATTTCGTTTTTCATTGAATATCTTTGGGACCTCAACTAGTTGCTTATTTAAAGCCACCAAATAAATATGGTCCATAGGTTGGTATCCTGGAACCTGTATTCATTTGTCCTCATACACACCAAACACCAAACCAAAAACTGAAAACCTCGAAGTATAATTATATGCAACCAAATGGAACTGAATAAAATCAACTTTCAGGAAGAAACAAAAATACCACAAATTATCCACCATCTTTCCCAAACGTCAGTTGCCAGTGATTGAGAGAAAAAACTGAAGAAACTTCAATTTGCTTAAACAGCTTCATCTTTTAGATTGGTAGAATCTAAATTTGAGAAAATGGCCTGGGTGTCAAGTCTATAATGAATTATCAGCGAGCCAAGAAATGGGTAGCACTTCTACAGCAGTATTAATGACATGAAATTTTGAAACCTTTTCCTGAACTGGACATGATTATGTCCAAACACTTCGCAGCGAGGGCTTCTTCCCTAGAAATGTCGCGTTCAATCAAATCTTGTAGGTTCTTATAGCTGGACTTGGGGAGGAAACACCTAGGAGTGAGTAATAAAGTGGCAACTATGCCCGATAACACGATAACCCAACCTATACCAACCCACATTTTCAGGTATGGATACCAGAAGGATGTTATTCTGATTATTAAGTCAGGTATGGATCCTAGATATAGGGTCTTATTAAATATGGATTCTTGAGCATCCAATACTCTGATAATTTGACACATACATAAATTATATACTCATAAGCTCATATGGCCATTAAAACCCAATTATCCATCTTTTTCCAAGCCGCAAGAAAATTTTCTATAGATTCAGCTATGCAAAATTTGGCCTTACATTCTATTCATATAATCTTTCTTTTGTTTTTATTAGAAAAAGAATAAAAAACTGTGTTGGACTATTGAGATGGACAATCTATTTCTTGTGATAAAATGTTCAGTTTTATGATTATTTAATCACTGAATATATTAGTGATTACTTGTCTATAAAACGCAGTCTTTATTTCTCATAGATAATAAAACTAAAAAATTGATGATAAAATTAGATCACAGGAAATCTAGATTAAAAAACGGCGACTTTGTGGAATTTGATCCCCCCAAGTGGATCATTCATTTCCTACTAGGTTTGCAGCCCTAAAAGTCCATCCTACATCGTCATATGCAAGTATATCCTTCTGGTCTACCTGAACTAGACCCAACACTGCCCATTGTGAGAGAAACAATATTACCAATAAATTTCTTAAGACATATCACAATGATCGAGAGGTTAAAGAGGATATAGTGCATAAATAAGATGGGTATAGGAGGTGTTGGCTCTGCGTGCAACTAGGCTATTTTGCAATTAGAATCCTAAAATTGAGCTAGTTGCACCTTTAAGAAGAGCTGGAAGATATTTGCAACCGTTTTACAACTTCTGCAACAATGCAACAATCCAATTGTCGTGAATTTTGGATACAATGGTTCATGCAGTTCACAAATTGATTGTTTTCTGGAAACACACAACCTCCATCTCTCTAGTTATAATAGTAGAGATGTCATGTCAGTGATCTTATCCAACCTAACACTAACTTATTTCAATGAAATTTCTTAGAATCTTCCGTGTCAGTGACTAGGAAGATAATTTCTATAAACTGTAATATAACTCCGTACAGTGAATCATGTTTCCTCATTTCTATATGTTTCACCATAATCCAATAAAACATGGCAGATGCCGACTAATCAATTAGGATCCGGGAAACCCTCCTCTTGGCCATAATTACCTTGGACATGAATTTTGAAATAAATAAGAGAGGTCAATGATATGTGTCAAAACCCAGTTGTATAACTTTTGTCATCTCTTTCACTGATCCTCGTTTTTAGGTGACCCCGTTTAATGGGATGATAGTGATGATGACATCTTATCAGATCATAGGTTTCATTAACAATCTTCTTTGTCGAAAAAAAAAAACATTTGGACAAATTTGAAGATTCAATCTAAAATGTTCAAAATACTAGATTTGCAGTTTGTACGAATTTGTTAGTTTAGTTATTGATCTTTTACAATTAGTACTTCACATAAATAATGGATTCTTCTCAGCATCACCTTGTCAGCATTTGCCAGAACTATCACAATCAGGGTACATTCTTTAAAAAAAAAAAAAAAAAAAAAAAAAAAAAAAAAAAAAAAAAAAAAAAAAAAAAAAAGGGCACCAGACTTTGTTAAAATCCCAAATCTTTCTGTGGCCCCTCCACTGCAAGTCTGCAACCTATAATGCACTTCCGAAAATATACACCTAGTCCAAATTTTCCAAATTGCACATACTATCTTTTCTCCAAGCATAAGAAAGTATTTAATAACGCAACCCCATAACCCATATAGCATGAAGTCTACGAATCTATATGTAGAAGCAAGTTAAGAACATAGTATTCTGGGAGCACGTTATGCCATACATCATGTTTTATTTAAAATATAAGTCAAATTAACTTATCTTAGTAATTTTAATTTGAAATTGCTTATATTAATTCTCAAGTAGAACCTGTTAGCCCAAAACCTTTAAATATACCAAACTGAACTCTAAAAAAGGCCAGAACTGAGTTTTCAAAGCTTGTTGACAGGGGTGGCCTGTTGAGATATCACATGGTTGAGGCATGTGATGCTAACAACTATGTAGAGTTAAGGGTTGAGATATCACATAGTTGAAAGAAAACAGGGAACTACCCTTCTTACCAAATGTCAGGAACCTAGAGATGATACCCATAATTACTTTTTCTGCATTCACATGAGATGTTGGATTTCCTGAATAGTTCTAATGTGAAAGCTATCTAGTAATGATCTGTTCCCATTGACTTGATTTTAGCATTTGCATGAAGAATTCTGACCTGGAGGTTGTATACTTATAACTACTTACATATGTTTATTTGTAAAGTTTAAACTTTTCGGCATTTGCTTTATGCATACAAATGGCTGGCTCCTATTAATTATTAATTATTTGATGTTATAAGTACTATTTGTAATTGAAACTATGTACATTCTTCCCGTTGAAAGATTTTGCTTGAACACTCAGCGAAACATGAGATATCACTAACCTTAATAGACTAACTTAGGCCCTTTCCCTTGTGTCAAATCTCTGGGTTTTTATCAATTGTATCAATAGCAGTAGCTGCATCCAAAGGATGTAGACAGATAAGAATTCATGTTTTCGGAACAACTTGTTTACTTGTGTACAATGTTAGCTAGGAAAAGGGAGATACTTCTCAGTCTTAAATTTTATATGTTTTATGGCTTGTACTTGAACTGTGTTAAATGTGATGCTAAGTTTCAGGTAACCTCTTCCAATTCCCCTTATTTAATTTCAATTCTTGGTTTTATTAATTATATATAGTGAGCGATGCTATGCTAAATACAACTATACAGGATTTGGTACTGTAGAAACTCATTTAAACCCTCAACACTAATCTCTTGCATTCCTGGAGTACAAGCCCATTGAATAAATGGCTTAGAAAATTTGATTATGCATATACCTGTTACTAATATTCCTGTTCCTCCTATTTCCATAAACTGTGATAATAAATCTGTTATAGAACTACTAAAGCATGATTCTGTGAATGCTAAGATGAACAGGCACCTGCAGCTGCGCTTCAAGTCAATCAAGAGCCTATTAGGCAAATATGTGGTTCTTGACTATATAAAGTCAGAAAAGAACCTTGCAGACCACTTAACAAAGGGTCTGTCTAGGACGTTGATCCTAGAATCATCGAGGGGGATGGGGTTAAGCCCATAAGTAAGTCACCAGCAGTGGCAACCCAACCGAGTCTGACTGGAGATCCCAAGAAGCCGGTTCAATGGGTAGAAACAAGCTGGACTTCGGTGACTATTATGGAACACTGACTCAGAGATTAAATTCTCATAAATTAATGCCCAGGTGGCTGTACGAGGTTGTACAATGATATCCCATCCCTATGGTGACAGTGTTCCTGTGTGATCTGGTTAGGATGAGTTCTAAACTCTTAATAGGTCCAAACATTATTATGTAGGGTTGACTCCGATCACCAATCCTTTGAGGACTTACCTATATGAGAGGTCGTGAAGGCCGCGACTATGGGACAGGGCAATCCCAGACAACTCTCACGAATATGGAAAAGTGCGCATGGCCATTCAAAAGCGCCACCCGATAGACCCAAGAACCTCTAGCGTACTATGTGTGCTATTTTCTGAATCTGAGTCAAGAAGTCTGATTCAAGGCGTAGTCCATCAAGCACTTCTTCAGACAAAGACAATAGTCACTACGTGAGATTCAAGGCTGTAGTCCATCTCATCTATGCATAGTATACTCTTGCCCAGAACTTCTATATCATTACTCTTTTGTTATCACTGCCTTTGAATCTTGGTTTTGGGGGGGGATTGTTGGCTGTTTTGGTGCAAACCCAAGATTCCCTCTCTTTTCTTTAGTCCCACATCGGTGGGAAAGACCACCTTGTGAGTGTATATAATGCAAACAACTCTTTATCCCATTGTAGTCTAGTGTGATGTGGAGAGAACCCGTGGGCCACACGCGCGCGCCGCCGCCGCCGCCCGGCCCGGTTCGGTTCGGCGCGCGTAGTGGGCACGGGTGCGCGCGCCCGCATCTGCGGACACGAATGCCGATCCGAATTGCTCTTCGGGTTCGGGTTGAGACCTAAAAATCATTTTGCTATTTGTTTTTATCCTTTGACTATTTCCTCCTAAAATGAAGGATCAGTTGAACAGATCCGAAATTCATGCCTTCCTTTTTGTGCACGTTGTGAGTGGGATCAGCCCATATATACCTCTAATCTTCTCTTCCCTTAAGATGGCTGGAAAATGTATTCCCACATAGCTCTTCTTCTCCTTCACTTCTTTCTCTGCCAAATCCGGTTCTTTCCTTTTCATCTTCGTTCTGGGCAAGGCTAAGTTGGGATCAATCTCTCAACGTTGTGTGCGACAGCGAGACGCCGGTGATACGGGGGTTTTACCACTAGGAGCATCTGCGAAAAGTCTGCACATAAGACCGCGGATCAACTCTTAGGGCAGTGCGCTCCGCGCGACTTCCCCATAGGCCGGTAACTCTGTTTTAATTTATTTTGTTTGTTTTTTCCAATTGCTGAAATAAATGCTGATAATCGAAAATTCGAGACAATTTCGCTAACATCTCCCACACTTGAAGTTTACCCATCCCCCCCCCCCCCCCCCCCCCCCCCCCCCCCCACCCCCCCACACACACACACACCCCCCCACCCACCTAGGAGTTTGGGGCATTATTATTATTATTTAACTATCACACCATATGAAGGACATAGTGTGATAACTTACAGAGAATCTGGGATAGTTAGAGCTAATAGTACATAATGTACACGATAATCGAGTAATATATGCTAAGTTTAGTTTATAGTGGTAATTTCAATGTTGTTTTGAATCTTAAAATCATACAAATAGGAAATGATTGTATCTACCTGTACTGTTTAGATTTACCAGGAGAGAATGATCAATGCATCTCTTCTTTGCAGTGCCCAAATGGTCATACCCTTTGTTCAAATTGCAAGCTCAGAGTACACAACCACTGTCCTACTTGCCGACATGAACTTGGCGACATCAGATGCTTAGCTCTTGAGAAAGTTGCTGAGGCACTCGAGCTTCCCTGTAGATATCATAACCTTGGATGCTCTGGAATATTTCCGTACTATGGAAAACTGAAGCACGAACAGTTGTGCCAATTTCGGCCCTATAATTGTCCATACGCCGGATCTGAGTGCCTTGTAACAGGCGACATTCCGCTGCTTGTAACTCACTTGAAAAATGATCATAAAGTTGATATGCATGATGGGTGCACATTTAACCATCGTTATGTCAAATCCAATCCTCATGGAGTCGAGAACGCCACTTGGATGCTCACCGTAAGTCACTTTGTTTACTTCAAATCTATTGGTGGAGATTAGGAAGAATTTTGGTAGTCTTATTCTTATTTGTTTGAGTATCTCAATGGACAGTTTTTCATGCTATCTGTATTACATGTTCATTATTTTCGACGCAAAGAGCATAACATTATTTGTAGTTAACTGACGGACTAATTCCTACCAATATTTATGATATGTCTAATATTAGTATTAAATGAAAGACTGATGCCTAATCCCGATACTGAGTTTTCAAACCAAGTCTCATACCTTGCCGACTGTCGTCAAGTTTCTCTTTAATGAACCAGTTATTATAGTGATTTTTTTTTTCTGTTCTTCTTGTGTACAAATAATCGGCTATGTAAATAAGGCCGAGCAGAGCATTCAAATTAATGAAATCATTCGGCAGCTTGGCCTGATCTTTGGGTTCATAATTTCTAAATGGAGGCAGGCTTGGCCAATACATCTTTAACACATTATAAAAAGATTGAAATCGACCCGAAAGTACATGGTATCAATTGACGTTACAATAAATTATTGAGTTTAGAATTTTAAGCGGAGGGATTTTGGTGTTTTTGTTTAACTGAAATCAATGAGAAAGTATATAGTGTCAGAGCTGACAGCACATTCAAAGATGAGTGATGTGTTGGTCGGTCCCATCTTGGCCCCTACTGCTCATGGAAGAATGTACTACTTCCTATTCATCTCCATTTTTGGCCAGTTTTACTGAACATCTTATATATATACATATATGGTTCTTTTTTGATAAAACTACGGTCATATACGCTTAATGCAGGTTTTTAATTGTTTTGGCCAACACTTTTGTCTCCACTTTGAGGCATTCCTCATGGGCACGGCTCCTGTGTACATGGCATTCTTGAGATTCATGGGTGAGGAGGAAGAAGCAAACAAGTTCAGTTACAGCCTGGAAGTGGGGGGAAACGGGCGTAAATTAATATGGCAAGGTGCACCAAGGAACATAAGAGACAGCCACAAGGAGGTCAGAGACAATTATGATGGACTGGTCATTCATCGCAACATGGCTCTCTTCTTCTCTGGTGGAGATGGGAACGAACTGAAGCTGAGGGTTACTGGTCGTATTTGGAAAGAACAATGACATTCGGTTCTCCGATTAAAAAAAACAAGTCGCAGAATTGCGTGTTTGCTATATCCTGTTTAGGTGCTCGTTCATTCTTTGGGGTTGTAAAGGGTGTTTAAATTGTACAAGTTTTCCTAAGATGTATGAACTGTATTCGACCTCAACCTGTATGCAATGTCAATGTAATGACTATTGTGGTGAAAATTTACCACAGTTGTTTGTTTCAATCATCTTTTAAAGACGGGGAATTTGGCATGGAAAGATTGTGCACATCACATCGTTAACTTCTTATTGAGCATATTATGTTTTTTCTTTTGTTTTTTTTTCTCAAAAAGGGAAAATATTATATTTTTCTTAACTTTTAATATTCTCTTTTGCTTATTATGTTTCATCTTTTTTAAATGCCGAAAGGCTTTCTTGTTTTCTTTGAGGATATATATTTATACATAATAATAAATTGTTGAACTACACATCTGTCCTCCTATAATTAATACTTACATAATCTTCCCAATCAATGCATAAGTAGTATCTTTAAAACTATGGAGTGTTTTATCTGCTTAGGCGAAGATCCTATAATTGAATGAATATAAAAATATTGAATTGTGAGATACTATAAATAATTCACACTACTATTGAATGTTTCTACTAACTATTCCATACCTACTTTCACTTATAGTATGCCATCTATAATAAGGTTGTAAAAGCATTACCTTTACTAGTATCAGACACGTGCACACGTGCACGTGGAAAAAATTGGAGGATAATGAAAAGGGTAAGAAGAAAATAATTTCCAAACCGATCCACTTCCAAAAATATTTACAAAACAGGTCCACTTTCGAAAATATTTACCAAAGTTAGTCCATAATTAAAAAGAAAATAATTTTCTAACTGATCCACTTTCGAAAATATTTACCAAACAGGTCTACTTTCGAAAATATTTACCAAAGTAACCCAACCCGCGCGTTGCACGGGTTGGGTTACTCTCTAAGGCCTTCTCCCATTATAGTATTAGAGATTTAATTGTGCAATTTTTTTAAATATCAAATAGTAGTAAATAGGAAGGCACCGAGTCACTGGATCTCCTGAGGATGCGTGCCCTCAATGATTTAACTTGCGTGATCATATGCCAGCTGGCGTAGACGAAGCTACTTTATCACCGAAGCACCAGATGGGTATACAATTGTTGTTTCTGGAATAAATATGCGGATATTTCTTACTTCTGCACAGTTGTGTCACTGTCAGTCGGTGGCAAATTTAATCTCTTTTAGAGAATCCACAGTCGTTTTCTATAAATGCCATTTTGCCATATTATAGCAAACGAACGTCTGCAACGATTTTTCATTTTGCCATTTTATAGCAAAGTTTCTATTCTTGTTTCTCAAATATGAGAAACGAAATACCATTTCTCAAATTATAAAGGACGGGATATCATATCCCGTCGCTCCGATTTTATGATTATTTAATCGAGTGAGACGGAAGAACATATACCGTCTAATTAATTTTAATTAATTTTTTTTAAAAAAAATGGTTGGACGGGGAATCATACCCCGTCCGGGATATGATACCCCGTCTCTCCACTTAATTTTTTTTTTTTTTTTAATATTCCCTCAGACGGGGAAACATACCCCGGCCGGGGTATGATACCCCGTCCGTGAATTAAGGGCACAGTGGAGAATTAATGCTGATTGGGTAGGTTTAGGAGTAGTAATTAGGTTTAGGTAGTTAATTAATTAGGTTTACTTATTATTATATTATTTAATTTAGTTAATTAATATAGTTTAATAGTTAATAAGTAATTAACTTTTTTTAATTTATTTTAAACAATGAGATGGTATATCATATACCGTCGCTCGATTATTTCTAAAAAATGAGAAACAGTATAGCAAACGACCACTGCAGCGATCGATCTTATTTGCTATTACTGTAGCTGCCATTTTATAGCATATGAGAAAAACGACTGTGGATGCTCTTATCTCTAATCTCTAATACTATCATGGGGGAGAATACTATAATGGGAGAAGGTCTTAGTGTCATTTGTAAATCTATCAATTTGTAAATCTACCAACATGTGCAACACACGTACATAGCTAATATAAAGAAGCAGGTTCAAACCCATACTATATCTGAATTCTTACTTTTAAAAAATTAAATTTATTAAAACGTGCATCGCACGTGTAAATTACTAGTAATATTATAATGGGAGTAGACCTTAGTGTCATTCTACCAACAACATGTGCAACGCACGTACATAACTAATATAAAGAAGATTTTCGGTTCAAATCCTTTCTGCATCAGAATTTTTATTTTTATTTTTTAAAATTATTAAAACGTGCATCGTACGGTGTAAATTACTGGTGAGTTAATAAGGCACTTTTGGGTGCAGAAATAATAACACAAATGATTGCACAGGTGCAAAATGACAAAGATGACAACTGGGCCTGGGCCTGTTTGGGCGTGAGGCCGACGCAATTAAAATTACAAAAATAATTGCGTTGGCCTCACGCGCAAGTAAGCCCGACGCAATTGTTCGGCCTCTTTATTTAATAGCCCAATTCTCTTTCTTTATTAATTCCCCCCGCCTGAACTGAAATATCCAGTTCCCAATCACATCATATCATCTTCCCAATCTATCACAAATCCCACGTGGCATCTCCCTTGGCCGTCCCTTTCTCTAAGATCACTGCCTCATCAATGCCCAAAACAGTACTTTAGAAATTGATAGTATTTCTCTTTCTAAATTATAGAGATAGAGAGAGAGAGACTTATTAACAAAAGATTAACGAGAAGAGCACATATCTCCGTCTATGCATGGTTTCCAATCTCTTTCTTCAGGTCTCTTCGATCGAAACCAGTCGATCAATCTCATCTCATCGATTCCACGCTGTGATGCTGCAGTAGAACCAACAAGAAGACTACTGTTCGCTGTCATCTTTTTAGAAGCGGCGGCGGCGGCGAGAAATTGGTGTCGGAGATGGGGGAGACTTCGAGCAATGGAAAGATGGTTTTCGAGCCGATTCTTGAAGAAGGGGTTTCCCGATTTCGGGAAAAGGCGTTCCCCAACCTCTCGTTGGCCGATCAAGAGGCGCAGGAGACTCTGATTATGACCTACAAAGCCCCAGAGTTCGTCCCCGATTTCAGTTGCCGTAACGGACAGCAGATCGTTACCGTTACCTTCCAGGTTCGTTCAGTTCTTAATTAGTTTATCAATATTTTTTTAAAATTATAAATAATGTCTTTTGATTAATTGTTTTTTTTTCTCTTCTTGTTTTTTTTTTTTTTTTTTTTTTTTGTGTGTGGGGGGGGGGGGGGGGGGGGGGGGGGGGGGGGTTGTTGATGTTGAAAATTAGCTTTCATTCTACGACTTCGTTGTTGTATGGGGGACTGGAGAAGTGAGTGGACAACTCGAACGGACAGGGAAACGGGTAATAATTTGCTGCTACTACTACTACAACATAATTATAATGTGCAGGTATAATAATGTATTGTGGTATGTTTGATCGGCACTTTGCGATGCAGGTGTTTACACGGAACACAGATATGCATGGGTGCTTGCTGTTCTCCCTGATGGGAAGAGAGGCATTGGGGGGTTGTTGCTGATGGACACAACTCGCCGATGTGAGGTCTGTTATATCTTTTTTTTTACATTTGATGTTGAACCTTAAATTTGCAGTGGTAAATGTTTATTATTATTATTATTTTGGTGATCCGATTGATTGATCTCTGAGAAGATTCGACGACAATAAAAGTTCACGTCTGCAGCTGTTTACTTACCCATAATTCATTACATTTGGCCTATTTATATTTGGGTCACCTACGGATGTGCTTGTTTGTGTCCCTCCTGTCTCATGCAATAGGGGGGGTATAAGAACTTATCTGAAAGCCATTTCTCCTTATTTTCTAACTTATTATAGGATGGGGCAATTCTTTTTAACAGGTCAGGTGTTTCAATACTTTGTCATCTATTAAGTTTCTTTGAATGCTTAAATGAAGGATCGATACTTAATGAGTTGAAATGATAATGTTCCCATTAATTAAATAGCGTATGACAAATACATATTGAGATGAGGTTCGTTTATGATGTTAATTAGTTTTCCATTTTGTAAAACAACTCTTGCAGTGCAGATATTTCTTTGCAAAAATATCTCATGTGCAAATAATTTCCTCACATTTCCAACTACAGTTCCAGTGATCTAAGATTATTTTGTTGATTTATAAATACCTCTTGTAACTGTAGACAAATGTAGCCACATATGACTCATAAAGTTTCAATATAGGCTGAAAATTGTATCTGCATTGCTAGGAAGAACACCTAATTTTGTTTTTATTTTTGTTTTTTTTTTAAATTTAAAACATGACTGCAAATTACTGCTTTTATAATCACTACATCCCCTTCCTTGGTGCTTGTGTTGATTGAATATGTACTTGGATGATGTATAGTTTGCTTAATCATTCTGAAGAAGAGTAGTTAATAACCAAGTGGTTCCTTCTTGGATAGTTAGAACTAGTGAAGTTAATTTATCTCTTCAAATAGCACATTGACTCCAAATTTACATTTATTTCTTCTTCAATTTTAGGAATTGTGTTTATGCCTCCCAAATGGGCCCTTGGTTACCATTAATGTTGCTGGAGTTATGATTCTGCTGCCAAAGTCCAAGCTACTTTTCTATTTAATCTCTAATATTTGCAGAATGCCCCATAATGATCTACCATAAATTTTAGAGCAATGACAAGTACAATTTTATAAATTTGTTAAAGTTTTCCTTCTTAAATTAGAAATTATTATTTCTATAATATTGCATTAGATTTTATTAATTTATTCATTAAATCATAGTATGTGCTGGCAGTGGGTAGAATATTTACATATATCCTTTATCTCCCTTAACATTGTCCTGAAACAGATTGGCAGAACATTTCGGGAGAAAGCATACCTTGTGATGTCATCTGGATGGATATTATATTGACTACATGGATGGGTTTCGGTGCTTCAATTTTGACCAAGTAAATTGCTTAATATAAACAGAGTACTTTCATTATTTTGTTTGTCTGTCGGTTGTTTGTTTTGTAAGTTTTGTTTTCTCTTTTGAAACTCAATTTTAACATTTCTTAAGTTTTTAAATGAATCTTATGAATCTTATATTTGACAGCTATAAATAGCTGTTACTCTCACTGGATATTAAAATGTAGCATTATTGGTTGGGATACATTACCAGGACATATTGGATATATATATATATATATATATATATATATATATATATATATATATATATATAATAAAACACAAAGAAAGCTATCAAGTGGCTCTCCTTCAATCCCCCAAAAATCAAAGGCCTAGATCTAACCTCACAAAACATATTTTCCCCCCAAAAGTTCCCCCCAAAACTCAAATTCAAATCCCCCACCCCAAACAACTCCTATATTTATTTAATTCTCTCTCTCTCTCTCTCTCTCCTTCCCTCCTCTATTCAAAAAATTAAGAAAATAATTTTTTTAAAAAAATTTTTAAAAATTAAAAATTAAAAAAACTAAAAAACTAAAAAATTTAAAAATTTAACAACTTTAAAAATAATTCAAAAAAAACCATATAATATGTTTTTTGCTCTATGTTTGCTATTTCAATTAATTTGCTAGACTTCCAAAACTATTTTATATGATCAAACAAGATGCACCGTGCCGAAGACGTGCCGTAGGCACGTGTCAACGGGCAAACCTAGTATATATATATATATGAATCTTATGAATCTTATATTTGACAGCTATAAATAGCTGTTACTCTCACTGGATATTAAAATGTAGCATTATCGGTTGGGATACATTACCAGGACATATTGGATATATATATATATATATATATATATATATATATATATATATATATATATATACATATATATATGGGAAATGCTCCATTGAAAACGGGTTTGTTTTCACAGGTTGGAAAACACCAATCTGATCCGTTGGATCACTTTTGATCGTGATCAGTGGCTCAGATCGCCTCCGCCCATCACCCAAAATCACTTAAGTGGTGGAGAGTTATTTTGGGAATTTCATCCCAAATAACTCTTCGCTGAATTTTTTTTTTAGAATCTGTTCAGCAAAGAGTTATTTGGGACGAAATTCCCAAAATAACCCTCCGCTGATCAATTGAAACGGGTTATGAGGAGCTCGATCTGAGCCGCTGATCACGATCATAAGCGATCCAACGGCTCAGATTGGTGTTTTCCAACCCGTGAAAACTTGACCCGTTTTCAACGGGGCATCAAAGAAAGCTATCAGGTGGCTCTCATTCAATCTCCCCTAAAATCAATGGCTTAGATTGATTCTCACAAAACATATTTTCCCGTCCAAAATTTCAAACCCCAAAATTAAATTTTTCCCCCCAAAACTAAAAAACTCATTACTTTATTACTATCTCTCTCTTCTCTCTTCACTTTTTCATATTTCTGTCTTTCTCTCTCTCCCTCTCTCTCTCCCATTCTTTCTTTATTTACTTAGAAATTTAGATTTTCATATTTCAGGTTTGTAAAATATTCAGAATTTTATGCTTTTTTTATTGAACAAATATATCTTCAACAGTTAAATTTCATCATTTTCTACACTTAAAGTTCTAAGAAGTTGGATTTTACACCCTCATTTATAATTATTTTTCAACATATACTAATAGAAACATGGACTTTTATTTACAACTAATTATTATCATACTATTCAAACTTGAACTACATAATTGTTGTTTTACTGTTTACAGGGTTTTTTCCTGTATTGTATCGTTCCGAAGATGTGCCGTAGGCACATGCCCACGGGCAAATCTAGTATATATATATATATATATATATTGAAGAAAGACATATTGGAAATATTGATAGTGAGAATGGACTAATGTTGAATACACAAACTCAATAAGTGACTAAGGTCCAGTGGTAAGCTTTTTTGCTAGTGAGCAAGATGTTGGGAGTTACGAGTCCCACTTGCACCGCCATTTTCTTTATTTTGGTAAACACCACTTGCACTGTTAATCCCCAATTAATAGATGGGTTGAGAGTGAGCGAGCGTGGCTCAGAACCCTGTTCAAAAATAAGTATAATATAATATAATGAAATTGTTATTTTTATCTTTTAAACTACTCCTACTTGATTTTAGAATTAAATAGTTGCATTTAAAAAACTGAGAAGATCAAGCATCATCCAATGGTAAAAATTCCTTGATCAGATAGTGTAGATCTACTATTTCTGCTCATGGCTCTTAATTTGTCTTTTGTCCTATACTAACCATCTGAACTTGTCTGTTTTTTTCTTAAACACTCATAATTTCAGAAATTTTCTCTTATGTAAATATTTTTTTTTTTTTTGAGGGAAAAGGTGGAATAAGGCCACCCTGTTTCATTAATAAGAATTTAACGAAACAAACCCAGAGTACTGGGCCCAGATACAAACTACAGACATAAAATAAAACATACATGAAGCAACATGACAACAAACAAATAAGCCCCTCCAACAACCCTGGAGGGTGGGCCGACAAACCAGCTCGGTCCAGCAAAATTGTGAGTACGTCAGTTTAGCTTCATACAGTGCCTCCACGGCACATGCACACCCGCCTGAAATAAGTCTGGCAGGATTTTATCACCCGCCGTACCCAGCGTACACCTCGCTGGGGGACCCCATCTTTGGGCCCAAACCCCGTAAATCGGAACTCGCAGCCTCCCACCACTCATCCTACAAACACGCCAGCCGCTTCTACAGCCGCTACCAAAGAGATAGCCGTGAAGAGGATACATATTCGTTTTTGAATCTTTTCAACATATGTAAATATTGTTTCCACAACATATTCATTTTTGAATCTTTTCAAAAAACATAATTGTTTTTGGAGGTTTAAAAGAGATGATAAATGGGTAAGGGTAAAAGATCTGACAGCACAATAGTGGCCAATAGTGGCCATACGTACTTTAGCATATTGGATGATATCACTTGTTTAATTTAGCTAGTCAACCACTAAAATTACAACCATATTTCATTTCTAGCCTTCTTTTTAAATAATGCATGGAAATAAGGTATAAATTGGCATTTGTTTCTTAATCTTTCTTCATCATTTTCGCTCGCTTCAACTTGCTGTTAGTTCATATAGAGCTTATTGTTGCCCTCTGCATGAAGTACGTGTGTAAACAGCTTAGCTAGAGTGCAAAGTATACTTGAAAATCACCATAGCATTTTAGCATATAAATCCTAGTTTAGGCCACTATTCTAAATTGGTCACGAACCTGCTGAGAATCCACCACTTCGCATACAATTATTATTTTAAATACTTCACGTAGATCCATGTTCCCTGTACTCAGCATGGTTAGTGGACTTGCGGATCTCCCCAAGTAATTATGATTATGTTTGGCAATGTTGCAGGAGCGCTTCCCTGATCCAAAGTTGATGGTGAATGACCTTCATGCACAAAGCAATCTGGATGCTTGACCCTTGGAATAAAAATGAAGAAGGATATTTTGTTTATAATAGCTGGTCTGAAAATGATGTCTGGAATGAAAGCTCAATCAATCTCCTGAATTAAGTTGTATAATTGAGTAAGCAACTGTTTCTTAGATAAATTTCTTGTCACATATTTTGACATGAATCTCTTTCTTTTAGAGAAAGACTGTAGTTTAAATACTTATGCTATTGTATCCTGTAGTGTGAAGAAGTATGCTGACTTGCATTGAGGAGGCGCTATCAGCTTATACCGTACATATATACTCTTCTCTATATGGCACATACGAAGGGACTTCCTGTTGCAGCACCCTTATTTTTGCTGGTATCCTCTTATTTATGTTACTTCTATTTCCATAACTATCTGTAAATCAAAGTACGGATGCCTCCCTTGTTATTCAGATCCACAGAATACTGGTTTGAGGATAGCTTGGACCACTTTTAATTTGTTCAAGGTACTTTAGCACTATACTTGAAAACCACGTCATTTGATTCATTATGAAGTATGAACAGTGGCGGATGCACGGCAGCCGCTCACCCTGAATTTTTGCAAAATCAGGAAGACCTAGGTATCTATACAATTATTTTATATATATGTATAAATTAGTGACTTGGCTTCTTGGTTAGGTGATTCAAGCTCCACTATATGAGAAGCAGGGTTCAATCTCCACTATAAAGAGCAACTAGTTTTTCATGTAAAAAAAATATAACTTGATTTTGGATTGTGAATAAACTTTGTCTTTAATAAAGTTATACTAGATATTTTTAAATTTTTGAATATCTAATTTAAGTTTGAGAAAGTTGATTTTCATACTAAAGATATATAATTGAATTTAATCTCATTATTTATGTTCTTAATAATATTTTTATATTTATCATTTCAAATTAAATGAGTATTGAATTTTTAAAAGTACGGTTTTTTTTGTCTTTTTCTTATTAGACGTGCAACTCAACTTGCACATATTATGCAAACATTTTTTTTTAAAAAAAAATTGACCCCGTCATCGCTTCATTAATGAAATGTTAATAAAACAGAGTACAAAATAGCCCACATACATCAGTACTACAACATCCTAGTACAAGATCTATATCGATCCAATACATGAAAGACCAAAATACCATACATCATACGCTAGCAAGCTGCAGGAAGTAGAAAATAAATAGAGAAAACATAAAGGAAAACCAACTCCTGAAGGTGACTCCTTCCCATATGCTAGTCCTCCTCCAAATGCAACCTCTTTTTCGCGCCCGCCAGACCTGCCCAAGCATGTATAGAAGTAAATATTTTATGCATCAACACAGAGAATCTATTATTAATCTGACGAAAGCACAAGTCATTTCGATCTAGCCAAATGGTCCATAAAGTAGCCGCTACTGAAATATCCCATGCCTCTCTCTCCCCTTTCCTAATCTTGGTCGCTCTCTCCCCCCCCCCCCCCCCCCCCCCCCCCCTCTCCTCCTCCTCCTCTAAAGTAGAGGTTGGAAAGTCGACTAAACCGAACCCTAAACATATGACTTCCCATGCTAGTCTAGCTCAAGGACAGAAGAAAAGAATATGATCCGAATTTTCTACTACGGTTAATTATGCAAACATTTACTCAACCATATGTTAGAAAATAGTAGATATCATCACCAAATATCCCGTAGTTAAATAATTGATGGTTTCATATAACTAACAAATGCTAAAAGTAAAAAACTCCCGTTCAACATGAAATATATACAAAAAGATTTTCTGTAACATTTTTTTGATAGAACATACAACAATAACAACAAAGCCTTTTTCCCAACTAGTTGGGGTCGGCTACATGAATCCTCGTTTTGATAGAACATAACTTTTTTTAAAAATACTATTTACTTATGCCCGCCCTGTTAAATATCTTAGGATTCCCATTTTTGTTAGGGTTATTAGCTAGCTATATTACATTTTTTTTGTTTTTTTTTACATTTTGGTTCTTGAACTTCATCAAGGCCTTCTCTTTGTCTTAACACAACACCTAATAAAAGATCATATGAAGTATCACTTGATTTGCCAAATGAAACTTGGTTGCAATTTGATTTTGGTGATTCACATCCAGTAAGTATATTTTCTCATGTAGTTATCATACATTTCAGTTGACCTATTAGTTTTTCTGATTCTTCTCCATTTCTGCTGAACAATTCAGGACTTGCCAACTTTGTTTCTGTATGGTGGGTCAATAATTCCAGTGGGCCTTCCTATTCAGCACGTTGGTGAAGCAAATCTCAGTGATGATCTATCACTCTTTGTTGCTTTGGACAGTAATGGTTATCTAACTCATGTTTCTTGGTGCATTTAAAAAAAATATTCTTTGTACTGTTGCATCCAATAACTTTGTAGCTGAAGCTTATCCTGGTTTAACCAAACTTGAATATATGTTTTCGGCTTCATGTTATTGCCAACCTAGATCCTTATTTGATTAGGTCTAGGTTGGGGACATTTCATGTTTTCTTTTGTGTAATTCTGTGGCATCTCTATGTTCATGGAATCAAATAGCTACATTTTTATGTGAAATAGAGCAGAAAAGTAGAATGGACAATTTGCATTTTTCCAGCAGTGCAAACTTATTTTTTGAAATAATGTCTTAAATTTCATGATTTTATTGTGGAAAAACTCATATATTTAGTATAATAGACTTATACTTATCTTGAGGATTTTAGTATGCCATATTGATTAATAAATAATAATTGTGTACTTAATACTTCTATCTAAACTCACCTGCATTCTAATTAATCTGTGCAAACACTTAAAATGGTGCAACCTTACCGTCTTACTGTAATGGAGAGTGATGATTACCTATGCATACAATAAAATGAAAGCATGCACAAAATTTAGGCACATTAGCTAATGAGAAATCCAAGTCTGCAAAAGGAAAAACAATGCTGCGGAATAACCTAGTTCTTCCGTTTGATATTTATCTCTTGTATAACTGTTTGATAGCCAAGCCTCCTTAATAGTCTAGGGTGAATAGCCATGAAAAAACTCCTGATAGCCCATCCAAGCATTAATCCCATATACTAGAACACATTTGGTGTACGCTCTAATTTGTCACAATTATAGAATAAGTATAAAATTATAAACCCCTCAAGACTCAAATTTTTAGTTTGTTGTGATAACGGGCCCATTTAAGTAGGTGGAGCTGCTAATTGGCTTGGAAGTTGGTACCCATGTGAACCACCTCTAGTGGTGTCCTGCATCCAGGTTTTTTTAATCCCTTAATCACATGTCATTCAATTCGGGTGGGACTAAAATTATCACCTGTTGCTTTTTCAGTATTTCCTGTCGAACCCTTGAAGTGTCTTTAATAGTCACTTGGCCTTGGCAGTCTCCACTTTTACTCCATTACCTCCACTCCAAACCCCCCCTAAACCTCTCAATTCCAATACCTCCACTGTTCAGGAGGTATTACCTCTATTGCCACAACTTAACCTGAGCATTCATCAAGAATTCCAGGCATTTGTTTATCTCTACTTTGATCAAGTCTTCTCACAAATTTCCACAAATATCTCATAGCATTTGCACCATGCACCTGTGTAGGTGCACCTAGTTCTTATACCAATTGATTGTCCCCACCATTAGATGGAAAGTCAGAAGTTGTTAAGATCAAGAAGTTGGAATATGTTATAAGACCACATATTAATGTTTGGTAATCATGGGACCTTCTACCTATGAATCACGGAATATTAGCCTTAAATGCAATGAGGATGCATGAAACAGATCTGTAGGACTGTAAGAATCCGCTTCAAACTCATATTTGCCTCTGAAGATACACCATAAAACGATATAATCTATGCTACTCTGAATATGCTATTTTGAGCAATATTCACTAGATTTCTTCTGTTACTTCCACCCATAATAGAACTTTATATGGAAGTTGATTATGGTTACAAGAATGCTGTTAGACATAGCAGTGTAAATAAGTCCATTGATGAATAAGTACATGTCCGATTAAAGTTCTGTTCAATTTTAATTTTTAATCTAGAAAAGTTGACTTGTGGCTTATGAAAATATGACAAGGGCCTCCTATGGGTGAAATGACTAATACACTTAGTATGAAAGATAGAACTATAACATATCATCTCATTACCACAAATGTGCATTATTCCTTAAATTCATTTTTTAAAATTTTATATATTGACTTTAAAGGAACTATAAATGATCTACAAGAATAAACTTACATTATAACCTGTATCAAAAGGATTTGGATCGTCTACACCGACAAAAATCAAGTGTAGGGTACCCTTGATTTATTGTGGCCGTCCATCTTATATCATCTTGGATTAGTGGCCACAATTTAATTGTCCTTCATAAACTATCCTTAAATCATGCCAACTAAATTACTTTCCATTTTAGTATTTATAAATTAAATCCTATTGGATTAGTTGTCATCTAAGAAGATTTGACAACTAACCAAGAGGTATGATCTTATGCAAGTTTGGCAAGTCTTATTTTTCAAGGCACCATATACAACTTAATACATCAATCTCTACAGTTAGTAATGACTAGTAATTTGCACATGCAATGCACATTCTATTTTTTTTTTATATGTAGTAAATAATAAGACGTAATCTGGCCTCAAACCTGAGACCTCTCTTTACTCATTACATACTCTTTACAAATTACCTCTAGTGGCACAAACTTTTATTTTATATGAGTGGCAATTTTGTAAATAATTATGTCGTAAATAAATTTGAACTTTGAGGGTATTATGGTAACTAAGTTGAGTAAATGAATGGTTAATATAACTCCCACGTAAAAATGAATGGTTGTGATTAGATGGTTGAATGTCTACAAATTATAGGTTGTCTACAAATGACAACCCCAACTCTCTCATTATAATATTAGAGATTAGAGATTAGAGATGATGAAGCGAAGCATGCAAAAACTTGACTTGTGAGTTGTGACAATTTGGAGCAAGAAAGGAGAAAAAAATAATTGTTTCTTATTGTCAGTCCTTATGATAAACTTTTTTCAATCATACTATTAAAATTTAACTGGTCTAAATACATAATGATTGTTACTCTAAGCCAAATTCAGTTGGTTTGCATGACGCCGAAAACATACATATACAGAACTTCTAGTTAGGAATTTTTGCTTCAGGTGGTATAACTTTTTGGGTGAACATATAATGGTAAGCCCTCAATAATTAATGAGGGTGGTTGGAAACACACATAATTTGCGCATTGAAGAGAACATGCATGAGGAATTTTTATTTTATTTTTAATTTCTTTTATTGCATGATTTGGTTTTTTTTGTTGTGCTGATTTCATGAACTAATAAATTTATCGAAAAACTTAGGCTTATGAGTGGTGGGCTTAAAAGACTTGATTATCCTTTTTATTGTCCTTTTTCATGATGCAGTGTATTGAATCTGTCCCCATAATCTGGTGGCTACATCCATTTCAGTATCCATCGTTTCATAAGCATGTAGGAAACTGTGCTTTGAGTAGATTAACTTGAAAGTTAGCGTTCCTGCAGCTGAATATATCTTGTCAGACATTGAGAAATCTAACAAATAATTGTGGGTTCAGTCACATATAGGATTGAGGCTGCCAAGAACTATGGATCACTATCCCGTACTTGAGGATACCTTGTTTCTTGGTCGTGTTTCCTTTTGCTTATCACATCTACTTCATTTGTCTTGATGACTAAGTATGTAGATAATTAGCTGAAAGATATGTACTATAGTTTTCTTTCTTTTCCAGGTAAAGCTGAAGGTGTTCTATTTGGAGACGATGGTGATGGATATGGTTACAGTGAAGGGTCCTATCTCTTTACACACTATTGTGTGGAATTGCAATAAGGGGTTATTACAGTTAAAAGTATCCAAAACAGTGGGATCATGGAAGAGGCCAAAGCGTACTCTACATGTACATGTTCTGCTTGGGGAGGTGCTATGGTATGCCTTAGTTCACTTAATGTAACTGATGCTGTTGATTTAGTGGTGGGAGCAACACATGTAAGTTTTTGTTATTTATAGTGGAAGAGACAGGCCTGAGACAGATCTCAACCGCAGATCTGAATTTTAGATGAGGATTTGGTGAGGAGCAGGAGGGGGTGCTGCTGGTAACTGGCCGCCCTGAGTAAAACGCCTAGAAACACAGGGGGTGATTCCGGCGACAGGCTCTCCGACGATCTAGTCAGTCACTGAAGAAAAATAAAAGTTAGGGTTCATGTGAAAAAAAGTCATTACCTTGTAAAAGGGGAGGGGGTCTAGTATTTATAGGCAAAGAGAGAGAAAACCCTAACCCTAATGGACCGGGTGGCCCTCTTGGCCTGAAACAACAGAAGGCCCATAGAAGCTGCGAGCCTGATTTTGTAGGAGTTTGCAGATCCTAAAGGATCAGACGACTCAGATTGAGCCGGATTATTTACCCACATCATAGGCCCCCTACTTCTGGAGGGTTGTATGTCTCAGTTGTCGAGGAGTAGTCCGTCATTATGAGAAGATCGGTAGACAGTGTGCATGAGGATAGGATGGAAGATCCCCAAAGAGAGTGACATGAGGTCAGGTGAGCTCCGTGACGACCGAGCTCCAATCTCTGAGCGTCGAGCGTTGCCTGTAAGTAAGGAGCTGGTTTGAGGTTAACGTCGAGCACCAAGCTTTGTGCGCGATGTTGACTGACTCGAGGTTAATGCCGAGCGTCGAGCCATGTGAGCTCGAATGAAAGCTAGGCGCTTGCTCGAGTTTAATGTCGAGCGTCGAGCTCTGCGAACTTGAATGAAAGACAGATGCTGGCTCTAGGTTAATGCCGAGCGTCGAGCTCTGTGAACTTGAATGAAAGACAGCTGCTGGCTCGAGGTTAATGCCGAGCATCGAGCTCTGTAAACTTGAATGACAGACAAATGCTGGCTCGAGGTTAACGCCAAGCATCGAGCTCTGTGATCTTGAATGAAAGACAAATGTTGGGTCGAGGAGCGTCGAGCCCTATGAACTTGAATGAAAGATAGCTGTTGGCTCGAGGTTAATGCCGAGCGTCGAGCTTTGGGAACTTGAATGAAAGACAGATGCTGGCTCGAGGTTAATGCCGAGCGTCGAGCTCTGTGATCTTTAATAAAAGACAGATGCTGGCTCGAGGTTAATGTCGAGCGTCGAGCCCTGTGAACTTGAATGAAAGACAGCTACTGACTCGAGGTTAATGCCGAGCGTCGAGCTCTGTGAACTTGTGAGAAAGACAGCTGCTGGTTCGAGGTTAATGCCAAGCGTCGAGCTCTGTGAACTTGTGAGAAAGACTGCTGCTGGCTCGAGGTTAATACCGAGCGTCGAGTTCGGTGATTTTGAATAAAAGACAAATGATGGCTCGAGATTAATACCGTGCGCCAAGCTCTGTGATCTTGAATAAAAGACAGATGCTTGCTTGAGGTTAATGCCAAACGTCGAGATCTGTGAACTTGTGAGAAAAGCCTACTGCCAGCTGCTTACTGTGATTGCAGTGGACACGCGGGTTGCGCATGTGATACTGACATCACAGTTGTGGAAATCGAGGCATCAAAACCTTATCCACCATTAGATTTAGATGATCTAGATTGGGTGGCTGAGATCGTTTAGGGATATCAAGGCATTTCTATATATTCCTCCCCCTCTTATTTTTTACTTTGCTTTCTTTATCTAACTTGTGGAGCGTCTATCTAGGAACTGTTTTGTGACCGGCGTGCAGCTTTGCAGCATACTTTTTCGGCAACATGTTAGTATTTTCAATATTATGTTGAGAGCTCGGTCCGGTTCTTCTCCATCTATTTTTGGTCAGGGCGATGAGGATCGTCTTTCATACTCCTTGTCCTGGGAGATGAGTGAGAAGGTTTACAAAGTCCAACTGCTCCAAGTCGTAAGCCATTTGTAGTGGAATCGAGCGACTCGAACGGAGGGATAGAGGTGGCAGAGGTGGTTGATGAGGGTAACCCGGTTGAGGTGGAGGAAACTAGAGATGCCGATCGAGACGTGGAGGGCAAAGTTGGAAGAGGGGTCGGTGATGAAGGTGAGGACGCGGTTATGGAAGTCGGCCCGTTGGGTGGTCCTCCTAATCTTCGATCGTTGGCGACGCCGTCCCCCCCAAAGGCTCCTCGTGTGCGAGGAAGGAGGATGAGGTGGACCCTTCTGGACAGTCCGGAACAGCCGGATGAGTTTTTTCCCAGAACATGGGCTTGATGTCCCATATCTTCAGCAGCCAGAATCCATTAGGATGTATCCGGACGATGTCAAAGACTTGGTTCGGTATGGGGTACCACATTCTTCGTCGAGTCAACCAAAATCTGAATAGACAAGACACAGTATTTTGATGGTCGATGACCTGCTGCTGATTTGAGCGAACTACTTCATAGGGTTGGAGTTTAAGCTGATGATTCTGAACCCTAGTCTCCGTCCAACGGACCTGTTGGCCGCTTGCTATTGCATATTTCTTGCGGGCGCCTTTAGCTTGGGGTTGCGGCTGCCGTTGCACCTGTTCATCAAGAAGGTAATTGAGGAAGTTTGAGCCTGATACAGTACTGCCCAAACTCCTGGAAGTAGCTCGTGTGCTTCATGTTGCTTTGCGAGGAGAGAGTAGTGCCTTTCAAGCTGAAATACTTCCGAGTCGTGCTGGGGGTCCGTTCGTCGGGAAAGCATGAGGGAATATACTACTTATCGCCTCATTCCCATATGGGCATCTGGACTCTATAAACGGAGGAAGGAGAAATACTTCATCGTCCGAAACCAGATGCCTTGGTAAATTCCCACGATCTGGATTTTTTACGAGCCGAATCACAAGCATCCGAAGAGGAGAGACTTGACGGACGAGGAATGGGTCGATGTGGATCGGATCGTCGCTGGCAATAGCAACGGCTGACCGAATGTGATCGATATGCATCTGGCCAGGATGAGACTTAGCCCCATTGACCCTTGTATGTTTTTCGTTTCCTTTTTTGTTCAACTTTTTCCATCTGTTCTTATGGTTCTTTTTATTCTTTCGCAGCAATGGATGGTGCAGCTATCGATGTGATGAGGGCCCTACTAGCCAAGCATAGGGCTGTCGACCAGGTCAAGCAGCGGAAGAGGTCCTCTCAGGGGGGCTTCGAGGAGACTTTAGACCCGAAGTCCAAGAAGCAGAGGGCCCTATCAGTCGCCGGGGCCCCAAGCTCTGTGAAGGAGGCACCGAGTTCGAGTAACCTCAGGGTTACGGACGTGCTGAGGGGTGGCATCGTGCCCGTCCACCTCGCGGCCCAGGAGATCGTAGGCGAAGAGAGGCTCAGACCGTGGGCACCCAACTAGGCTATGAAGGTGGGCGACACACTGACCGAGGGGCCGGAAGCGATCGAGGTGGTGGAACACCTGGCCACGCCCTCTGACGAAGAGGCCTTAGCGACCGAGACTCTCGAGTCGTGCTATATGCGGTGAGCTCAGGCCAATGTGCTAGTAAGGTTTCTTTCATCTCCGCGATTTAGCCCTATTATATTTTATTTTTCCAAGTCTTAGCCCGTCGTTTGCAGGCATCACTGGCCGGAGCCCAGATGATGAGGCTGCACACCCACGAGCTCCAGCGGGAGGTAATGAACGTTCAATGGTATGAGCATGAGATGAAGAACCTGAAGCTGAAGCTGGATGCAGCCGAGTCCCGCAAGCGGACCCTTGAGGCCGAACTAACTTCCATCGCTGACGACCGAGCCCGGGTGGAGGGGAAGATAAGGAAGGCGACCGCCAAGGAGCTGAAGAGGACCACGAATACCACCATGGACAAGGTCATTGAGGCCCAAGACACGACGTACAATCGGGCCCTTGAACACGTTCAGTACTACTACCCCGAGTGTCAGCTCGAGCAGTTTCACTATTGCATGAAACTCCCTGAGCATCCGACGACACCTAGGGGAGACAATGATGAGGGGGTGGAGTACCGCTGATTGAGGAGAACGTAGTGGGGCCGGTGGACCCAGATGTCGACGCAGCGGTTGATGTGGAGGTGTCCCTCTCTTCCAAGAAGTAGTTTTATATATATACATTTTTTTATTGTATTTGTCGAGCGCGAACTGGCCACCGCTATTTTGTAAAAATTTTGGTGAATGAAACGACTTTTTGGCCGACCTCTGTATTTGGGATTTTTTGCGTAATATCTGTGATGTGCCCTTTTGTGATTTGGCCAAGTTTATGATGCTCGGAATGATATGCTATTTTCTTCTTTGTGCCAGATGAACGATCCCTTCGTGGCCGACCCTCGTGACGCCGAGGTGGAACGCCTTAGGGGCAAACTGGAATCCATAGTCCGTGTTGGTGCGCTATCACAACAGGCCCGTGATCAGGGAGACTGTTGTTTCCTATTTCATGAATAGGTCGAAAGAACTGAGCTTGGAGTTGGCACGTCTAAAGATAACATTTGCCGACCGCGACTTGGGGAACGTTGAGACCAGATGGTCGTTGTTCGGTACTTTCGCCCGGCGGCCGACGTCTACATCATTCCTTCGCGAAGTTATAGTGAAGGAATTTGAGATACAGCAGTTGAAGGTCATGCTCGGAGTGGGTAGATCCCGAACCTGTTCTTTCGGGAGCGGTTGGCCATCCTTTGGTGGCCCGTCTCCAATCCTGAGGTTAGAGCCGGCAAGACCGGGGGACGCCCAGAGCTCTGTTGCTGGAGTGTCTACATTTGCAACCCCGAGGGATCCTGGTGGGCTTGTCAGCTAACAGACGCACTCGGTTGGGCTCAAACTGGTTTGCGTCAGTCCTAAGGCCCCCCAAGAGGGAGATTAGACCGAGATTGTAACAGTTGTAATTTTCATACTTATAACCTGGTTGTACTCATAACTCATGTAGCCTGGCCGATTGAATCAATAAACTTCTATATGTTGTAATAAAATGATCCTTCAGCTGTTTGAGCACGACTTCGATCTGAGTGTGCCTGCGAGGTGGACTTACTGAATGTGAGACGTTTCGTCTCCTGGGGACATTAATGGATTGGAACAGGAATGTTTCTTCCGAGTGAATTAATGGACGTCATAAAAGCCTTATTGGGAGGCAAAACATTTAGCCTTGGGAAGTGTATCGACGCCTTTCTGGGCCATCAGATATAAGCGAATGGTGGAGATATGTCCACTCTGCCCTACGAATATCAAGCTCCAGTTTTCCTTAGGCTATATAACCCCTCCCCCATCCTTTTCCCATCTCTCAATTCTTTTAGAGCTCTCATGACTGGTGGTTCTCCTATTACCCGCTGACAGTTAAGGGTAGTGGCGATGAAGGCCGCGACTCTATCCCTGACCGTCAGCAGGTAGAAAAGGGACCAACTCAAGGCCTAGAGCTCGAGGTTCTTGCCGAAGATAAGGGCCGCAAATATAATTAAAACTTTTGGAGGGGATGAGGTCCGTGTTCGACATCGGAAGGAGATGACTTGAGAGGTTAGGAAATGGTGGGAAATCCAAGCCGAGTGGCGAGGACATGAGAGGTTAGTAAATGGTGGGAAATCCAAGTCGAGTGGCGAGGACGTGAGAGATTGATAAAATTTCTTGTTAGATCTCAAAGGGCATTCCGAGCGTCGAGCGCAGTCCAACTTGTAAAAAAAGCTAGTTGTTGGCTCGAGGTCCAAGGCGAGTGGCGAGGACGCGAGAGACTGAGAAAATCTCTTGTCAGGGCTCAAGGGGCATGCCGAGTGTCGAGCGTAGTGCAGCTTGTGAAAAGGCTGGTTGCTTGCTTGACGTCTAAGTCGAGTGCCGAGGATGTGAGAGACTGAGAAAATCTCTCGTCGAGGCTCAAGGAGCATGTAGTGCAGCTTGTAAAAAACTGGCTGCTAGCTCAAGGTCCAAGCCGAGTGGCGAGGACGTGAGCGACTGAGAAAATCTCTTATCAGGGCTCAAGGAGCATGCCAAGCGTCGAGCGCACCAAGCTTGTAAAAAAGCTGGCTGCTGACTCGAGGTTCGAGCCTAGTGGCGAGGACATGAGAGATTAAGAAAATCTATTATCATGGCTCGATGAGCATGTCGAGCGTCGAGCGTACCAAGCTTGTAAAAAAGCTAGTTGCCGACTCGAGGTCCAAACCGAACGGCAAGGATGTGAGAGACTGAGAAATCTCCCGTTTGGAGAAGTAAACGCGTGACATTTTAACTTGAAAAATAAAAGAAACTTCATTGCATTTGCTTGCTTGATTATACAAAAGGAATAGCGCGTAGCGCCAATTACAACCACAGATGCTCCTACGGCCCCTCATGGAACTTAATAAGATGCTCTGTGTTCTAGGGTCTCTTGACTATCATGTCCCCCAGGTCTTCGAGTTAGTACGTGCCAGGGAGTACCACTTTGGAGACTTAGTACGGACCCTCCCAGTTTGGGGCCAGTTTACCTTTTGCGGTGGGGTGGAAAATAGCGAGCTTCCTGAGTACGAGGTAACCCTCCTTGATGTCGGTCGGACGGACCATCTTGTTGTAGAATCTTTCGATCCGCTGCTGATAGATATTTCTTCTGATGGTAGATTTTTCACGGATTTCGTCATCTAGGTCCAAGTTAGCCCTGAGGTCCCTCGAATTGGATTCCTCATTGAAGCCCATGATCATAGGCGAAGGGAGCCTAATTTCCAGCATTATGACAACCTCTGTCCCGTATGTCAGGTTGAATGGGGACTCGCTTGTAGGGATTCTTTTGGTTGTTCAATACGACCAAAGGACGCTCAGCAATTCGTCGACCCACAATCTCTTGGGAGATTTGCCCAACCATTTTTTGAGTCCTTTAAGAATTTGGCAGTTGACATTTTCAGCTTGGGCATTCGATTGGGGATGGGCTATTGATGAGAACCGTTGCTTGATTCCAAGGTCTTTATAGAACTTTCGGAAATTTTTGCCTACAAATTGAGTTCCGTTATCGGTGATGAGCACGAGCGGGATTCTGAACCGACTAATAATGTGTTTCTAGAAAAATTGCTAGGCTTGATGTTCAGTGATTGTAGCCAAGGGTTCTGCCTCGACCCACCTCGTGAAGTAATGATGACCACTATGAGGAAGTGCCTTTGGCTTGTGGCCTTCGGAAAGGGGTTGATTAGGTCCATCCCCCATATTGCGAAGGGGGTCGGACGGGTCAGTGACTTGAGTTCGACTTGGGGCAAGTGTCTGATCGAAGAGAATCTGTAGCAGGGGCCGCCCATTCTCATAAGATCATGGGCGTCTTGCAATATGGTCGGCCAATAGTAGTCGTGGTTGAGTACTTTCCTCGTGAGCGTCTTGCTGCCCATATGGCACCCCCCAATTCCTTCGTGCAGCTGCTTTAGTGCATACTTGGCTTCATCGAGACTTAGACATCGATGATATTGTCTCCCATCTACCTTAGTGTACGAGTG
This sequence comes from Hemerocallis citrina, assembly GCA_017893485.1. NCBI lineage: Eukaryota > Viridiplantae > Streptophyta > Magnoliopsida > Asparagales > Asphodelaceae > Hemerocallis > Hemerocallis citrina. The sequence continues at coordinate 96,297 of JACEHZ010000333.1, read as the reverse complement.
CTTAAAGAGTTTATTATCAATCAGGGTAAATCTTTCTGATCGGATTCTTGTCTTCCTGGCTTCGGCCGGGTCTAATGGGAGTTCACCATCTGCCAAAAACTTCCGAATGAGATCTATTTAAGTGCCCGCTTGAATGTCTGGGTTGATGCAAAGGATCTCAGGGTTCTTAATGCTAGGCTTGAGGAGGATATCAACGAGGACGACGAGGCGAGCTTGGACAAGGCATTGGCCTGGCTATTTTGTTCCTTTGAAATGCATTTGACAGTGGCGCCCTTGAAGACCGTTAAGAGTTGCCTGACGCAGGCCAAGTATTGGATCATCCGGGCGTCACGGGCTTTATAATCCCTGGAAATGTGATTGCACACAAGCTGAGAGTCGCTGAAGGCCCTCACTCATCTTGCCCTTGCCTTATGTGCTAGCATGAACCCAACGATTATGGCTTCATATTCTGCCTCATTGTTGGAGGCCTGAAAATTGAGATGCAGGGAGTACTGGAGGACGAAGTTATCGGGGCCTCTGAGTATGGCGCTAGCTACGCTTCCACCTTCGCATGATGATTCATTAACATAGATCTCCCACACTGGTTCATCCTCTCGGACTTCAGACGCTTTGGGAATGGTACATTCTGTGATGAATTTTGTGAGGACTTGCCCTTTTATGGCCGTCCGAGGATGGTAGCTGATATCGTGCTGGCTCAGCTCGATTGACCACTTGATTAAGCGGCCATAATTCTCAAGTTTGTTGAGGACCATCTTGAAAGGTTGGTCCGTAAGGACTCGGATGGAGTGGGCTTGAAAGTACTGTCGGAGTTTCCGAGTAGCCATCATCAATGCATAGGCGACATTTTCCATCCTTGTGTATTGAAGTTCAACGTCGTGCAGGACTTTGTTGACATAATAGATGAGCTTCTGGACCTTGTCTTCCTCCTTGACTAATACAGCGCTGAACGTGTGTTCCGAAGCAGCCAGATAGAGATAGAAGGATTCGCCCGGCTCGGGTTTGCTAAGGAGTGGAAGGTTGGCCAGGTAGGACTTCACCTGATCGAAAGCTTGTCGTTGAGAATCTTCCCACTCAAAGCTTTTCGCCTCCAGGAGGGCTTTGAAGAACGGGAGTGACTTTCTCCGGACTTGGAGAGGAAACGATTGATGGCCGCCAGTCGACCCACGAGTCGTTGGACTTCTTTGACATTTCTTGGAGGGGCCATATCCAGCATGGCCTGAATCTTTGCGGGGTTCGTCTCGATGCCTCGTGGCTGACTATGAATCCGAGAAATTTTTTCTAGGTGACGCCAAGGGAACATTTGGAGGGGTTGTCTCATATTGTGGGATTGTAGGACCCCGAAAGCCTCCTCTAGATCGCTGACATGATCTTGCCCTCTCCGGCTCTTGACGAGCATATCGTCGACATATACTTCCATGTCTTGTCCAATCTACTCCTTAAAAACCTGGTTGACGAGCCTTTGATACGTGTCTCCGGCGTTCTTCAGCTCGAAGGGCATGACCTTGTAACAGTAGAGGCCTTGGTCTGTCACAAATGTAGTCTTGGGAATGTCTGGAGGGAACATTCTGATCTGGCTGTAGCCTGAGAAGGCGTCCATGAAACTCAGCAGCTCGTGACCTGAGGTCGCATCTATCAGGGCGTCGATGCTCGGGAGGGAAAACAGATCTTTATGATAGGCCTTGTTCTATGAATTCTATACAGATCATCCACTTGCTACTCGGTTTCTTCACCATTACCATTACAACATTTGTCAACCACTGCGGGTAGTTGACTTCTTGTATGAACCACGCTGAGATGAGCTTTTTCACTTCCTTCACCGCTTGTTGCTTGTTGGGAGCGAACTTACGCCGCTTCTGCAGGACTGGCTTCGACTCCGGGTGAACGCTTAGTTTGTGCATGATGAGTTCCTCCGGAATTCCTGGCATATCCGAGGGCGTCAATGCGAAGAGATCGGCGTTTCGACGGATACAGCCAATAATTGCCAGCTTCAGGTCCGAAGCGAGAGACTAGCTCACTCAGAATCATTTAGATTCATCCTCCCCGAAGAAGGGGACCTCCAATTTTTTGATGGACCCCAATTCAACTGGCTCCTGTCAGATGGGAGTTACACCACGTCAAAGGGGAAGACCTTGCCCCCTACTGCGGCCATATAGCATGCACGGGAGGATTCTTGATTGCCTCGGACAATGCTGAACTCGTGGTTAGTAGGAAATTTCAACATCAGGTGATAGGCGGAGGGCACCCTTGGAGAGAGCAGAGGCAGGGTCTACCAAGGATGGTATTATAAGCGGTCTTGACGTTGACCACCATGATGTCCATTGCCTTTGTTCGGATGGTCAGGGCTGTTCCGACTGTTACGTCGAGAGTGACGGCTCCCTCAATTTGGACAGGGACGCCCGAGAACCCGTGGAGTGTGTGTTCGACTGGTTTCAGTCTTTCGCGATAGAGCTTGAGCTTTTTGAATGACTCTAGGAACATGACATTGACGGAGCTTCCGTTGACAACTAGGATGTAGCGAACCTCGTGATTAACCATGTCGAGGCCGACTAATAGGGCATCGTAATGAGGGAGCCGGGCGCCTTCCAGATCTTCGCTGGAGAATGAGACCGCCACTCCTTGATCCCTGGGAGGCGATTAGTTGTGAATGGCGTTAACCTCCCGTACAAAGGCCTTGCTGGAGGTGCTGGATTCTCCCCCCATGGGTACGTCGTGGACACAGTGAAGAATGGTCGGCCCCCGGGCTTCTTCTGGCTCGGGCTCGGGTTCTGCCTCTAGACGTTTGTCGACCATTCGAGGAGGGGGCGAAGCCCCCTGGTCCTTCAGGTTAGTTCGAGTGAACTCTCTTAGGTACCACCTCTGGATGATGGCCTCATTCTCGTCTTTAAGGGCGCAACAATTATCAGTTTCGTGCCCGTGGTTCCGATGGAACCAACAGTAGAATCTCTGGTCCTTCTTGTTGTTGTTGTTTGCTCGGGGAGGATGGCAGACCATCCCCTTGTCCTCAATCTCCATGAGAATGACTGACACACTCTGAGTCAGTGGTGTGAACCTTTCGAAGCGGAGGATGGTCGTTTCTGACCGAATGCATCCTGAGTTTTCTTCGGAGGCTCAGAGTCATCGACCTTTCTCTTTTCCTTGGCTGGGGTTTCTTTGTGGTTTTCCGGGTGTAGAGCCTCCACGGCTCAGATGTATTTTTCGACCTTGTTAAGGAGGTCGGGAAAATCGATGGACGGCTTCTTCGCCAAGGAGGCCTTCAGCTAGCCGTGGTAAACATTTTGCCGGAAGGCTGCGAACGTGACGCCAGCATCGAGAGACCGACCTAGTCTCGGTGGTGAACCTTTGCACGAAGTCCCGAAGGGACTCTCCTTCCTTCTGCTTGAGGTCCAGGAGGGATGCGCTCGTCTTCTCGACCTTGCGACTGGTTACGAAGTGAGCGAGGAAGCTCGCCTCGAGCTGGTCGAATGAGAAAATTGAGGTGGGGCGCGAGCTTGGAGAACCACTCCCGTGCCGGGCCACGCAGCGTGGCTGAAAATGCCCAACAGAGGAGATGATCCGAGGCACTGTGAATCATCATGAGGGTTCTGAACTCTTCCATGTGATCAGCAAGATTGCCCTCATCATTGTACGTCTCGAACTGAGGCGGCCTGAAATTCCTCGGAATCTCAGCATCGAGGATTTTAGTGGAGAACGGGAGTCGGCTAGGATGATGCCCTTGGTTGGGTTGTGACCCGCCCTCGCCGATCCGGGCAAGGTGATTCTCTATTTCTTGTACGAGCTGATGGATGGCATCATCCCATCTTGCCGGCTAAGTCGAGTCGTGGGACTCACTGCCTTGGGCCTCTTCTCGGCAGAAGTTGTCGTATTGACGCTTGATTCTGTGGCCACCATGGAAGGCCTGAAGAACCTCGTTCCGAAAATCCTGAAACTCGGCCCTCGTGATGGGGACCTATTTGCCTTGTTTGTTCGGGGTTGGCCTGTCTCTCGGCTAGCGGTTGTGCCTCTGCTCCCGATCCTGGGATGGGTGAATGTTGTGGGTCAGAGCCTGGTTGGAGGAGCGGCCCCGCCCCTTGATCGGCTGAGCAGGTGCCGGAGGTCCTCCACCGGCAGTCGATTGTTGATGACGTACCGAAGGTCAACGGCGACTGAGCGTGAAGCGCTTGGACCAAGTTCTGACGGACCCTCGACTTGCTGTCTTCACGACCCCTACGTGTTCACGTGATTGCGAGAAGGATGAGGGTCGGACTGACGTCCCGCCATGGGCGCTCTCTTGGCTTTGGGTGCCATGAAGGGGGACGGGTCCTGGGCGAGATCCGAGACTGGAGTCGAGTCAGTCAGTCTGATTCCCACAGACGGCGCCAATCTGATACTGCTGATTTAGTGGTGGGAGCAACAAATGTGAGTTCTTGTTATTTATAGTGGAAGATACAGACCTAAGACAGATCTCAGTCGCATATCTGGATCAGAGATGAGGATTTGGTGAGGAGCAGGAGGGGGGTGCTGCTGGTAGCTGGTCGCCCGAGTACCTGCAAAATGTCTAGAGTCACCGAGGGTGATTCCGGCAACAGGCCCCCCAACGATCTAGTCAGGCACTGAAGAAAAGGGAAGGTAAGGTTCAGGTGAGAAAAAGTTATTACCTTGTAAAAGGGGAGGGGGTCTAATATTTATAGGCAGAGAGAGAGAGAGAGAGAGAGAGAGAGAGAAAACCCTAATCCTAACGGGCCGGGCGACCCTCTTCTGTGGGCATGAAATAGCAGAAGGCCCATAGGAGTTGTGGGGCTGATTCTGTAGGAGTTTGTGGATCATGAGGGGATCAGTACAGATTGAGCCGGATTATTTACGCACAGCAGTAACTCATACTTGTAGCACAGGTTTATATTGCTCACTTACCTTTTCTTCTCTACAAGGGTTAGTGCATGGGGTGTTGATAGAGAGGAATTAAAAATTACACTTCCTTCAGAAAATGAAGTCATAACTTGGTGGTTGCCAGTGAAAATCTCCAAGATGCAGATAGGTAATTGTTCTTCTTCCCTGATTAAGCTCTAAGTGTCAAATGGAGCTTATTCCAAAAACTTAAGGTACATATCATGAATTTGCATGGCCAGGACGCTTCAGAGTCCTGAAAGAAACCGTTATTAATGTTAATGCTACATGTAGTGAAGTTTCCTATTTTTGCCACATCAGCGACTTTACTGGTATATTTTGATAATTTGTTCTTCTGGTACACATCTAACATTTTTTACTAGTAAAGTATCCTTAAACAAATTTCACTCTTATATGTTGTGGCTCTTGAATGTTGTCGTGCAACATCGTGAAGCTAGGATTTTGGTACTGGGACCTTGTTCCTTTGAGATAATCATGGTACCTTTTTAATTGTCTTTCATTCTTGGTATTTATGTAATTTCCTTTCTTCCTATATAAGATTTATGACCCACTCACTATTCTGTAAGGTGAAACCTATAGCACAGGCATATCCACTTTACAATGTTCTGTTGGACACAAGCATCAGAAATGGCTATTGCATATACTCTAGAATCGTTGTATATCTGTATGTTACTGTCATGCCATGTTTTATCAGTGTTTTGTAGATTAAATTGAGACTGGTCTCTCATTATGATCAAAAAATGGAAATTTTGTCTGCAGGATCGGCTAGACTGATCCCAGATGTAGATGCGCTACCAGGAGAGACAGGAGTTGGACTGTCATAAGTCCCTGTTGAGCTAAAGAGTGGTGATTGGGCTCATAAAGTTGTGCCTTGGATTGGAGGTCGAATTATCTCTATGATGCATCTCCCATCTGGTAATATATATGCTCCATGAGCTTATTGTACCTGCCTTCATTTACCAGCATAATTTTTTTGATCATAAAAGGTTGGCCTAGGCCCCCCCTTGTTTCATTAAAAAGTTTTTAATAAAACAGAACAAATAATCCCAAAACGGACAATGATGTTCATGTGTCCCACATGCAGGCCATAATACTCATTGTCCTACCAAAATATGAGTCCCCCTATACTGTTCGGTAAAGACCCATTCGTACAATTCAAAATATATACAAGAAAAAAAGACAGAGACCCAAAATACATCTAACTACTGGCCTCAAACATGAATCCAAAAACTCCCAAAAGTCTCACGGGTGACTGTTCCACCCTCCTCACTCCAAGCAATCAACCATCTTCTGCTGTGTCTTCCCCTTCCTGTGACTGAAATTGATTGGTGGCAATGTCCTTATACATGTCCTTGATTTTCTTCGTTTGTTCTTCACCTGCCGTTTTAGACCAGAATATGATATTAGCAATAATCTTGAAGAGCAATTGTTGATGCATGATATGTCTGTGTACTTCTAAAGATTCTATTGTTCCGTTCTAGCCATATGCCCCAACATATAGCCGTCACCCCAATATTCCAAATGCAGGAGTTGTTGCTGTGAATGTGACCATCTCTCTAGCCCCCCTCCCCCCTAAGCGTCTAGTACCGTATCCGGGCCTGCCCCTAAGATACCGATTCTGTTTCGGAGATCCCCCCATATTGACCGCGCGAAGCTGCATGTGACTAGAAGATGGTCCACCGTTTGTTATCCTGATTGCACATTACGCAGATTATCGGTCCTTGCCACCGTCTCCTAACCAAGTTATCCCATGTTAGAATGGCGTTTCTGCAAGCCAGCCAGTTGAAGGTCTTCACTTTAAGTGGGGCACGTGCCTTTCAGACTGGGTCGTATACTCTAACCCCTCCATCGTTTAACCTTTTATATGCAGATTTCACCGAAAAGACTTCTCCTTTTTCCACCTCCCATTTAACTTTATCCTCATTATCATTTCCAGTTGGCTTCCAATCCTACAAGAAGGCAATGATCTCCTGTTTTTGTCTTCTAGCCTCGCTTGTAAGACTGCCTGTGAGTCTCGGTTTCCATTCCTCATTCCTCCAATTTCTAGCTACCCGATCATATTTATCAGTAGCAAACCTGTATGCCTCCGGGAATCTCCTCTTTAGGTTGATAGATCCACACCATTTATCCTTCCAGAAACACGTCGTGGCACCATTTCCAATCGAAAGTCACCCCTGAGAAGAAGATGTCTCTAGTGCGAGTCACCCCTCTCCAAAACCCGGAAGCTGAATCCTTGTTTTTCGGTTTCTGATGCATGCACACATTCTTCAAGTAGGCCGCCTTTATAAGTGTACCCCATTTTGTCTTAGTTTTGAGTTTGAGTTCCACCACCATTTGCAAAGTAGTGCTTGGTTCATTTGGCGAATATTGACCACACCTAATCCACCAAGCTCTTTACGTCTGCACGCAATACCCCATTTGATTAATGCATACCCTCTCCCTTCCCCCGTCCCATGCCATAAGAACCGTCGCCTAAGTCTGTCAATTTTTTTGACCACCCAAACCGGAATTTGAAAAAAGGACAAAGTATAATGGTATAGAGCTAATGACCGAATTTAGCAATATTAGTCGTCCTCCGAAAGACAACATTTTTCCTTTCCACCCCTCAAGCCTGGTCGCGATTTTGTTTATGATACCATGTCAATCCACCCTCCTAATATTTCCTGTTCCGATCGGTAGCCCCAGGTACCTAATTGGTAATTTCTGGATGGGGCAGTTAAGAATATTAGCTATAGTGCTCCCCACTTGTCCCGAATCCCCTAAGAATGTAATAGAGCTTTTGTTGAAGTTCACTTTTAATCCTGACCATTCTTCAAATAAGTACAGGCCCATTTAACGAAAGTTACTTGCGCAACATCGCACTCACCAAAAATAACAGTATCATCCGCATATTTGACATTCATAACTGCAGAGATACCCCCCTCATACCTAGACCATTGATCAGACCATTTTCTCTGTATGCGTGAAGCATTCTATGCAATATGTCCCCTACTAAAGTGAACAAAAGTGGTGACAGTGGATCACCCTGTCTCAGCCCTCTCCTGCATCTAATTTCCTTTCCCGGTTCCCCATTGACCAGCACATTGATCTTGGAAGTAGTTAACTAAGTCTTAATCCAGCCAATCCACCTGTTTCCGAACCCTCTTCTCTGAAGGATCTCCAGCAACATTTACCAGCATAATTATGTATGGTTTCCTATTGTTTTCTATCTACTAGAGCTGAAAACTTGAAATTGTGCGCTGACGTACAATTTCATAAAATCATAGTGATACATGTGGTACATATATATATAATATATGAACACGGGCATTGTTTGACTTTAATCGTAGTGTTGGACTAACCACATTTTTGTTGGAATTAATTTTTGCAGTTTTCCAGGCCGGATTCCGGCAGGCTCCGGCCACCGGCGGTGCCGGAAAATGAGTGGATTGCGATCCTCTCGACGAGTTCTTATCCGTAGTGTACTCACTTGCCAAAAACGAATTCCATATGAATGAGAAATGTTGGTCCAAAGTTGGGTACTTGAAATGTACTAACTTGGCAACTTGGAGAAAATGGATAGTCCCATATTGGAAATTGGGAAAGATTTTTTCTAGTATATATATTAGAAAACTGGACTAAAGGGCGTGGCCCGGGGGTTACCACTAATGTGTAATGGAGAGAGGACTTAGCCAAAATGACAAACACACGCGGGCGCGCCCGGCCCCCCGGCTCGGCTTGGTCTGGTCTGGTCTGGCTTAAATTTTTTTTGCCCAGACAAAAAAAAACTTTTCCCCTAATGTACTGATAAGGCTTTTCAGATTCAGTAACTGGTACCATTACTCTGTAACAGCAGAGTAATGGCTCACCAGTTATGAATCTGAAGAGTCTCCATTACTCTGCTGTTACAAGTAATGGGCCTCTGAAGAGTCTCCAGTCCAGTCTTCATTTTTCGTTATAAAAGACACAAAATCCAGACAGAGTTTTACACACTGTCAGAGTTTTATTCTTCTTCTTCCTCTTCTTCTCCTCTGTGTCAACTGAGAGTACATCACAGACTGCAGTTCGCTGAATCTCTGAAGCAAGGGTGCTGCTCTTCAGAGAAGGTACAATTGTATCCTGGGAAGCAATTCGCCAGTCACCGTCACACTATGGGGCGAATTTTGCTTTAAGAAGAGAGATTCTCAGTCTCGACTTTGTGCAAAGTCTTACATTTACTGTTTTATTTCCTGTATTTCAGTTCTTCGCAATTGCTGTTGGGATTTTTTCATATTTATAAAATTGGGCTCTTAACAATCTTAAAGCAGAATTTTTTCCTCACTGATTCTAACAGTTTTTGTGAAGTTTCATTTACAGGTGCTGTTATCGATTCGGAAAAAACAACTAACAAGTTCTGTTTCAAACTATTTCAGATAAGAACATGGAGAACACACAAAGTGATATTGCCAGTGGGCTTATCAGTACTGAAACACCGGTGATTCAAAATGTGACTGCGCAATCGGTTGCGGCACATTCGGTCATTCTGCCCACGCACATAACCGTGGGAGAAAAACCGGAGAAGTACAATGGAACTGGATTCAAGAAGTGGCAAGGAAAGATGCAGTTCTACCTGGCCACCTTGAAGCTAGACAGATTTCTCGCTGAATTTGCCCCCATGCTGGCGCCAATGGATGCACACTCCGTTGCTGCAGTTGATGCGTGGACTCAGGGCGACTACTTCTGCAGGAACTACATCTTGAATGGCTTGGTAGACTCCCTGTACAACGTCTACTGTGTTTTCAAGACATCCAAACTTCTGTAGGGGTCCTTGGAAAAGAAGTACAAAACAGAAGACGCCGGGTCCAAGAAGTTTATAGTCGGAAAATTTCTGGACTACAAGATGATTGACTCCAAAACTGTTATGAGTCAAGTCCAAGAACTGCAGGTTATAATGCACGACATTGCTGCAGAGAACATGACGTTGTGCGAACCATTCCATGTTGCAGCGTTCATCGAAAAACTTCCACCTGGATAGAAAGACTTCAAGAACTACCTTAAACACAAGCGAAAGAAGATGTCTCTTGAAGACCTAATTGTCAGGTTGCGGATCGAAGAGGAGAATCACAAGACTGACAAGTCCTATGAAAATCAGTCCATAGAAAAGGCCAACGTGGTGGAGCACAAATAGAAGGGCAAGAAGAGAATTTCTGCCACAGGCCTCAAACAAAAAACCCCTTGCAAAGAGATTTGCTGGGAAATGCCACAAGTGTGGTAAGCTGGGGCACAAAATTTCTGAGTGCCGCAGCAAGGACAGTAATCGTTCAGGAACAGGACATGTAAAAGGGAATGAAAAATCCCACGCACACATAGCTGAGAACTTGTCCACTGGTCTCTCTGACCTGGACCTCTGTGCTGTAGTATCAGAGGTAAATCTTGTGGGCAGCAATCCTCGTAAATGGTGGTACGGTACTGGGGCCACCAAGCATATCTGCTCGGACAAGAAAATGTTCACTTCATACCAGAAGTGCAACAAAGATGAAAAGCTGTTCATGGGAAACTTTTCCACCTCCAAAATTGAAGGAACAGGGAAGATAGTGCTGAAAATGACATCAGGCAAAGAACTAACACTCATAAATGTGTTGCATGTTCCAGATATTAGAAAGAACTTGATATCAGGTTCTTTGCTGAGCAAGAATGGGTTTAAAGTTGTTCTTGTTTCTGATAATTTTGTATTGTCTAAGAATGAGGTATACTTGGGTAAAGGATATGTAAAGGATGGACTGTTCAAGTTTAATGTAATGACAGTCATTCCTAAAACTATTGTTCCTGCTGTTCCCAATGTTAATGAAATAATTCCTATTGCCTATGTTGTTGAGTCTTCCTCTGTTTGGCATGAAAGACTAGGTCATGTTAATGTCAATTCTATGTGTAGATTAATTAACATGAATTTGCTACCAAAATTGAAGGTAGATAACTCCGAAAAATGTGAAGTTTACACGGAGGCCAAACTCACTTAAATGCCATCACGTTCTGTAGAAAGAAACACAGAAACTCTAGGTCTAATTCACACGGATCTGTGTGATTTAAAATATGTGCAGACCAGAGGTGGCAAAAAGTACTTTGTGACATTCATAGACAATTGCACAAAATTCTGTTATGTATATTTGTTACATAGCAAAAATGAGGCTTTGGATAAATTCAAAGAATATAAACTTGAGGTTGAGAATCAACTTAGCAAAACGATTAAAATCGTTAGAAGTGATAGAGGAGGAGAATATGATGCACCATTTAACATAATCTACTCAGAACATGGAATAGTTCATCAGACAACTGCTCCTTACTCACCCAAATCAAACAGTACTGCCGAGCGCAAGAACCGAACTCTAAAGGAGATGATGATTGCCTTGTTGTTGAATTCTGGCTTACCCCAAAACATGTGGGGAAAAGCGTTGCTGACTGCCAACTACATTCTCAATAAAATATCTCACAAGAAAACCGGCAAGACACCATATGAACTGTGGAAAGGTAACTTACCTTCGTATAAATACCTCAAAGTGTGGGAGTGTCTAACAAAAGTGGCAGTGCCTAACTCGAAACAGGTCACCATCGGACCTAAAACGATTGATTTCATATTCATAGGCTATGCACACAACAGTAGTGCATATCGGTTCTTGGTTTACAAATCAGAGATACCGGATATCCATGTGAATACAATAATGGAATCAATGAATGCTTCCTTCTTTAAACACGTGTTGCCGTGCAAAGATACTACGTACCCCAAACGTACACGTGAACAAGGGAATGCAAGCACTTCCGTTGATGAACCAGAACATGATACTGATGAGCCTAGACGAAGTAAACGTGCTAGAACATCAAAATCATTTGTTCCTGACTTTGTGACGGCCTTTCTGTTAGAGAATGTGCCCAAAACTTTCAATGAAGTCATGTCTATGCCTGATGTTCCTATGTGGAAGGAAGCAATCAAAAGTGAAATAGACTCCATTATGCAAAATCATACATGGGAGTTAGTCGACTTGCCTTTTGGATGTAAAGCTCTAGGATGCAAATAGATTTTTAAACAAAAATTGAAACCAGATGGTTCAATAGAGAAGCATAAGGCAAGACTTGTGGTACAAGAATTTAGGCAAAAGGAAGGCATAGATTTCTGTGATACATATTCCCCAGTTACAAGAATAACATCCATAAGAACGTTGATAGCTATTGTAGCTTTACGTAATCTGGAAATACATCAAATGGATGTTAAAACTGCATTTCTAAATGGGGACTTAGAAGAAGAAATATATATGAAACAACCTGAGGATTACGTAGTTTCTGGACAGGAAAACAAGGTGTGCAGGCTTGTAAAATCTCTGTACGGCCTGAAACAAGCTCCAAAGCAGTGGCATGCAAAATTTGACAATGTTATGATGTCAAATGGTTTCAAAATAAATGAATGCGATAAGTGTATCTACATCAAAGATACTCCAAATGGATACATTCTGGTTTGTCTGTACGTAGACGACATGCTCATTATTGGAAGCAATAACGACATCATCAAACAAACTAAGAGCATGCCTAGTGGCAAGTTTGACATGAAAGATTTGGGAGTTGCAAATGTCATACTAGGAATCAAAGTTTCCAGGACATCTGAGGGAATTACTTTGTCTCAAGTTCATTATGCTGAGAAAGTACTTGAAAGATTCAAGAATTACTCTAATGGGACAGCAAAAAGTCCCGTCGATCCAAGTCTTCACTTGTTTAAAAATACAGGCGAAAGCATATCACAACTGGAATATGCACGTATAATCGGTAGTCTGATGTACCTAACAAATTGTACAAGACCGGACCTAGCACATTCGGTAAATGTACTGAGCCAATACACGAGTAATTCAGGACGAAGTCACTGGAAAGGAATAACTAGAGTATTGAACTACATGCGACATACTCAGAGATGCGCTGCATTACACCAGATATCCAGCAGTACTAGAAGGCTACAGTGATGCCAAATGGATATCAGACTCCAAGAACTCAAAATCCACAAGTGGATATGTCTTCACACTTGGTTGTGCAGCTGTGTCATGGAAATCCTCTAAACAAACGCTATTGGCCAGATCTACCATGGAATCTGAGTTTATTGCTTTGGACAAAGCAGCAGAGGAAGCAGAATGACTTCGTAATTTTTTAGAGGATATTCCTATGTGGGAAAAACCAATGCCTGCTTTATGTGTGCACTGTGACAGCCAATCGGCTATAGCACGGGCACTGAGTTGTATGTATAATGGTAAGTCTCGTCATATCAGAAGGCGACACAAAACCATTAGACAACTGCTCTCAAATGGAGTAATCTTTATAGAATATATAAAATCGGCCGACAACCTAGCGGATCCATTTACTAAATGTCTGTCGCGAGAGCAGGTTGTGCGATCATCAAGAGGAATGGGTTTAAGCCTATGACGAAAGAGGATACTTGATGAAAATCCTACCTAGGAATTAGAGATCCCAAGATCTAGGTTCAAAGGGACAACTAAATCTTGTTGAATCGACGGGAGCACTGAGAGATTAAAATCTCATACCCACTCTTACGATGATAAAACAGTGCAGCATGCAAAGTGTTAGGATAAGCTTGGCTTTTAATGATTCCCATAGCTTTGAAATAAAAGTGGGGTATAGCATGATACCTCTTTATGGGCAATCACCTTGTGAGTGTGAAATGAGACCGTTTCTAGGAGAATGAAGAGAGGCTACATTCTCCAAGTTCACTCACAATTAACAAGGGATGTTCAAGGCCAAAATGAACACAACAAGAGAACTTAGTTCTGTGAGGAGATGAAACTGCGTGATAGTTATTGTCTAGGTTCACATCAAAGCCCGGATAGTTCAAGACATCATGATCACTACCTGGTCAAGTGAATCCGATAGCTACTTACTAAGGGTGGTTCAAAGTTGAAAATTTACTACCATTCCTGATGCACTGATTTTCCGATTGTACTCTCAGAGTTTTTCTGTCATGTTTTTTGTTTTTCTGTCGTGTCTGGATTATATGGTCGGGTAATTTCCATTCATGTGGGGGATTGTTGGAATTAATTTTTGCAGTTTTCCGGGCCGAATTCCGGCAGGCTTCGGCCACCGGTGGCGCCGGAAAATGAGTGGATTGCGATCCTCTCGACGAGTACTATTCCGTAGTGTACTCACTTGCCGAAAACGAATTCCGTATGAATGAGAAATGTTGGTCCAAAGTTGGGTACTTGAAATGTACTAACTTGGCAACTTGGAGAAAATAGATAGTCCCATATCGGAAATTGGAAAAGATTTTTTCTAGTATATATGCTAGAAAACTGGACTAAAGGGCGTGGCCCGGGGGTTACCACTAACGTGTAGTGGAGAGAGGACTTAGCCAAAATGACAAACACGCGCGCGCCGGGCCCCGGCCCCGGCCCGGCTGGGTCGGGTTGGGTCTGGTCTGGTCTAGCTTAAATTTTTTTTTTGCCCAGACAAAAAAAACTTTTCTCCTACTGAACTGATAAGGCTTTTCAGATTCAGTAACTGGTACCATTACTCTGTAACAGTAGAGTAATAGCTCACCAGTTATGAATCTAAAGAGTCTCCATTACTCTGCTGTTACAGAGTAATGGGTCTCTGAAGAGTCTCCAGTCCAGTCTTCATTTTCCTTTATAAAAGACACAAAATCGAGACAGAGTTTTACACACAGTCAGAGTTTTATTCTTCTTTTTCCTCTTCTCCTCTGTGTCAACTGAGAGTACATCACAGACTGCAGTTCGCTGAATCTCTAGAGCAATGGTGCTGCTCTTCAGAGAAGGTATAGTTGTATCCTGGGAAGCAATTCGCCAGCCACCGTCACACTGCGCGGCGAATTCTGCTTTAAGGAGAGAGATTCTCAGTCTCGACTTTGTGCAAAGTCTTACATTTACTGTTTTATTTCCTGTATTTCAGTTCTTCGGAATTGCTGTTGGGATTTTTTCATATTTATAAAATTGGGTTCTAACAATTTTTCCAACACAGAAATGTAGATCGACAGTAACCATAAGTTCAGTCACTACTACAAAATAATTATAAAGAAGAGCAGTTTTTGACTCTTTCCTTTAAGAATTGATTGTGTGCATTGTTAGCTGCATAAGATAATTAATTGGTACTTCCATCGAACATAAATTGACCGTATTGTTCTCAACTTTGAATGCTTCTTTTACAGGGACTCAGTGTCTTCACAGAAGAGTTGAAATAAACGGTTATGAAGAATACAGTGGAGTTGAATATTGTTCTGCTTGATGCTCAAAGCAATACACCGTTGTTGAGTAAATCTGTCTTAGTTATATTTATTAAACGTGTCTAATGTATGTAGAGACAGATGTTGGTTTTTGGAAGGGTCCTTCGGATCTAGTAATTTATACAAGTTATGGTGAATTTATTTGGTTTTTTTCCTCCAAAAATAAAGGTTCCGCTTCTAATAAAATCTGGATGTTGAATGATTATATTTACTGGATGCGCAGGAGGAATCTTGAACAGTCACGACAGGAGGAATCTCTTTGCTTAGAAGGGGATATAGGTGGTGATTTAATTCTTCAACGCCTTGTATCCATTCCAAAAGATGCACCGAAGGTTCTCCGGATTGATTCTAGCAGCTGCATCACAGCCTGTAGTGTGGGAGCAGGTTCCACTGGATATTCAAGGTTGGTTGGAATTTTATCTACTAAATATCAGAAGACATAACTCTGTGCAAGTTGTAGTTCCTAAACTCGCTAATTCAGATATTGGGAGTGCCATTTATATGTAAATCAGACATATCAGAAAGTGTCAATAGGCAAAATCTCTAACCGATACAACCACTGCATCTCAGTATTTGCTGATATTTGAAAACCATAGTTCCAATATTAATCGTCTGACATCCACCCTTTATGATCTGTTATATATATATATATATATATATATATATATATATATATATATATATATATATATATATATATATATTTTCACTATTATGGTTGATTAATTTAATGGAATTAATGAAACATGTTGGAATTTGATGATACTCGTCTTAGAATTTCTCCATTTCATTTGCTGTTTCTTTTGAAGGCTGGTTTGCTTGATAGTGCACCCAATTTCCCTCTCATTAACCCCACTGAGGTTACTGTTGTACTCATTTCAATTGAAGGTTCCTAGTGCGAAATCCACCCAGAATCTGGTGAAGTATCGTTTGTAGGAACTCAGCATCCTAATGGTAACAAATCTGTCATCTATTTCCATTAACCCCCCCCCCCCCCCCCCAGGGGCAAAAAAAAAACTTTTTAAGACCTTAAATTAAGCTTCTCTTGAATTTTCAGGGGAGTGGATACTGGTTGACAAATGTGCAGGTCTTAGCTTGGTAAATCGTTTTTGACCTGAATCAGATACATAAATGTTTGGATCACTGGGGAACGGTTAACTTGGAACTGTGGTAATGTTTGGTTCACTGGGAACAGGAACTGTTAAACTTGGAACTGTGGTCCGAAGAGAGGTCAGTTTCTAAAGAAACCACCCCCCTCGGAATATGCTAAGAGTATGAAGTTTAACAATTCTGGTAGTTCCTATTGTTTGTCTGAGCCGAGATCAATAAATTTGCAATGATTGAAGACTCAGAGTTCAAGCTGTTACCACTCCCTGTAAGAAGTTGGAAATAAGAAACCTTTCATGTCCCTGAATCTGAGGCTGTCTTTAGAGAAACTGCTTCATGAGCTTTGTTCGTTGTAGTTCTGTATAATGTGCTTGCGGATATGTTCAGTACTTGAGTTTGTTAAACCGTAAGAAGAGATCAGCAGTCACAAGTTGATATAATAATCTGTGGTGAAGGAGAAGTTGCCTCTCCTTTCATCGTGCAGATATGGTGTACTTGGTTGTCCCATTTGTTTAGGTTGTGTAGGTGTTCCAATTGAGATGTATTCCTCCTATTCAAACACGATGCTAGATTGCAGTTGTTGATGTAATCTTCTTAAGAGAGGCTCATTCTCTAGTTATCTAATCTTTCCCAGTGATATGATTGTGCAATGAGTCCGATTCTCCCCTATTTGTTCACTGTTCGTACAAATTATCTCATTAAAGTCCGTAATGTTGTTGATTAAGAATACGACCCTCATATTTCATTAACAAATAGACAAGCAGAGATGTCATCAAGTATCACCTCCTCTGTCATATACTAGTAGTTATGTCATCAAGTATCACCTCCTCCGTCATATACTAGTAGTTTACATGTGCGATGTAAATCTTAATAAATATAGTTTTTTTAAAGTAAAGATTCAGATGTAGTTTGGATTTGATCTAAAACCTTATTTATAATAGTTATAAATGCTTATAAATGCACGGGCATTGTACGGATTGGTAGATAGACAAATTACACTAAAGCCTTCTTCCATTATAGTAGTAGAGATAAACCAAACCGATCTCCTATCTATCTATCTATCTACAGTATGTGAGATACTATTGATAGAGCTCAAGATATCTAAGTTTATGTGTACACAATAAAACGAAATTCACGACTGTGGTAGGGTAAAAATGGCATGGGGCCCAACCAGGACCCAGGACAGCTCTCGCTCAAAAATGAGAAAAACAACAATCTGGCTCGGCTTCGAACCACTACAGGGTCGGCACCGAGCCGCAAGTTCACCCCCACAGAACTGGTCTCCTCGTATCCGACGAGCCTCGATGGCCCTCAGCCTCCGATCCGCGACAGCCCCACGGGCCGTCCGCCCAGTCTGGCGAGGAATGAGGATGACCTGGCACAACCTAGGCCATCTGATTCCCCCCAGAGGCACAGGAGCCCCATGATCAGCCATGTCAGCTCCAAATACCACCTAGGGCTTTGCCACGTCAGCCCTATTCCACTCTTGGCACTGCCACGTCCGCCCTAAACCCCCTGGGCCTCATGCCACGTCAGGCCCATGGGCTTTCGGGTTCAGATCTGGCCCCCAAGCGGATCCAAACCTGGTTGGAATTCCCTATAAATACCAGACCCTCACCCACCTTTTCAGGTAATCAATCTTTGCCACCCAAATTTCCCTAGTTACTGCTACTCTCTCACAGAGACTGACTAGATCGTCGGAGGGTCCGCCACCGGGATAAACCCCGGTGTTTCAGGACCGTCTGCAGGTACTCGAGGCGAGGCCATCCGAGCCGATCCTCAAGCGCCGAAGCGAGCCCCTCGCTCACCGTCCGGCACCGTACTCTTCCCTCATTACAAATTGAGTCCGAACTCACACCTGGTGCATCCACACTGCGACCAAAAACAAACCGCATCAGGTTGGCGCCGTCTGTGGGAAGCCTTTACTCGGTACGGACGACAGTCCGAGCCTCGCCACCGACGCTCTCCCTCGACCCGATCTCCCATGGCTCCCCGAGCCCGAAGATCGGCCCGTTCTGCCCGACCAGACGGGCCTCCTCCCGAGGGGGCCCTCGACGGAGGGCAAGCATCCAATAATCCGGGTGGAAACCCCGGACCCCAGCGAAGCGCTTCACACGTCGCCGAACCCGACCTTCGTCGGGTCATTATGAACAGAAGGGCTAGCCAGGCTAGGGGAGGGACCGCTTCCAACTCGGCCCCGAACCATTCTAGGCCTACGCAAGGGGAAAGGCCGTCGGCACTCAGCCGCATCGGCCGAATAACTACGCCCCGACCCGACCCTTCCGACCATGGCGGGGTCACCAGGGGCGAGTTCAGAAGCTTCAGAGAGGAAATCATGGAGGCCCTCCATGGAGCGCCGAGGTCCGCGACCTATGGCCGAGCCCCTCAAATGAGCGAAGGGAGAAGCCACACTCGTGCGCCGACTCCCCCTCCTGAGCGCACAGATGAGGTGCTCCGACGCCTCCTAGAGATGGAGAATCGAATCGAGCGCATCGGCGACAGGAATCCCAACCTAGTCCAAGGACGGAGGCCTTCTCGACCTCCATTTTCCGTCAACATCATAGAAGCGGAGATCCCCCAGAACTTCCGGCCTCCGCAGTTCGAAACTTACAACGGCGAGGGTGATCCAGCTGATCACATGGAGGGCTTCAAAACCCTCATGATGATTCACAGCGCTTCGGATCTCCTGCTGTGCCGGGCCTTCCCGGCCACCCTCCGGGGTCCGGCCAGGGATTGGTTCTCCAAACTCTCCCCTGGCTCGATCTTCTCGTTCGACCAGCTGGAAGCCAGCTTCCTGGCCCACTTCATCACCAGCCGAAAGACTGAGAGAACGAGCGCTTCCCTGCTCGACCTCACCCAGAGGGAGGGGGAGTCACTCCGTAACTTCGTCAAGAGGTTCACAACCGAGGCTAGATCCGTCTCTGCCCTCGACGCAGGGGTCGCCTCGGCAGCTTTCCGACACAATGTCCGCCACAACCAGCTAAAGGTCTCCTTGGCAAAGAGGCCACCTTTGGACTTCCCTGACCTTCTCAACCGGGTCGAGAAGTACATACGAGCTGAAGAAGCCCTGAACCCAGAGGGCAGCAAAGAAGTTGTTGGGAAGGGCAAGCGCAGGGTCGATGAGGCCGAACCTGCCAAGAAAACAGCAAAGGAATGGTTCGGCGCGAAGAGGGCACCTCCGGTCCCTCGCTTCGAAAGGTACACTCCCTTGACACATAACGTGTCCGCCATCCTCTTAGAAATCGAGGATAAGGGCATTGTCCGACTACCTCCCCGATCAAATAACAACAAGAAGCGAGATCAGCGCTTCTACTGCCGTTTCCACAGAGATCATGGGCACGAAACCGACCAATGTCGGGCCGTGAAAGACGAAATTGAGGAACTCATCTCACGAGGGTACCTCCGAGAATTCACCAGCGAAGGCCCACGGGATAGGCGAGATGCTAGGAACCGGAGGCCTTCGCCTCCGAACCCTACTCCGAACCGCATCCAAGGTCGGGATCCCGAACCCGAGGGAGCCGCGGATACGCCATTCATCTTGCACTGTGTCCACGGGGGGCCAATGGGGGGAGAGTCAAATACTTCCCGAAAAGCCTTCATCCGAGAGGTGAATGCTGTCCAAGACAACCCCTCGCCCAAGTTGCAACCGGTGCCTGTCTCCTTCTCCGGAGAGGACCTCGGAGGCGTTCGCCTCCCTCATTGCGACGCCCTCGTCATTGGCCTCCACATGGCTAATTGTGAGGTTCGACGAATTCTCGTCGACAACGACAGCTCGGTAAATATTCTCTTCCTCGAAGCCTTCGAGAATCTCAAGCTACCCAGAGGCAAGCTCAAGCCAGCCGGATACACCTTGCATGGGTTCTCTGGCGTCCCTGTCGTGATAGAAGGGATTGTTACCCTCGACGTCACCGCGGGATCGGCTCCTGTCAAGAGGACCGAGTCCATGGACTTCATGGTGGTAAATGTCAAGGCGGCTTACAATGCCATACTCGGCCGACCCGGATTATGCTCCCTTCAAGCGGTACCTTCGGCTTACCATCTGAAACTTAAATTTCCCACCCCGCAAGGGGTCGGCATCGTCCGAGGTAGCCAAGAAGCAGCGCGGTCGTGCTACATGACCGCCGTCGGAGGGGGTGTGTTCCCCCTCGACGCCGTTGAGCTCGAGCCCGAGCGGGACGGCCCCGCTCCCGAGCCTGTCGACGAGCTGGAGGAGGTCCCGTTCGGCGCTGAGGATGAATCAAAGTGGTTCCAGGTGAGCCGCTCGCTCCCCGAGGACTTGAAGCCAGGTATAATCGCCTGCATCCGCCGCAACGTTGATCTCTTCGCCTGGAAGCCCTCCGACATGTCCGGAATCTCCGAAGACTTGATTATGCATCGGCTGAGCGTCATCCCAGACTCTAAGCCGGTCGTCCAAAAGAGGCGCAAAGTCACCCCAGAGAGGCAGCAAATTGTGAAGACCGAGGTCGACAAACTCTTGTCTGCTCGATTTATTCAGGAAGTCAGCTACCCCGAGTGGTTGGCTAATGTCGTCATGGTGAAGAAGGCAACCGGGGGCTGGCGGATCTGTATCGACTTCACGGATCTAAATAAAGCATGTCCGAAAGATCCTTTCCCCCTCCCCTGCATCGACGCTTTAATCGACGCAACCTCGGGGCATGAGCTACTGTCCTTCATGGACGCATTCTCAGGGTACAATCAGATCCGGATGTTTCCCCCGGACATCTCCAAGACCTCGTTCGTCACCAACCAGGGTCTTTTCTGCTACCGCGTTATGCCCTTCGGGCTAAAGAACGCCGGAGCCACATATCAACGGCTTGTCAACAGAATCTTCAAAGACCTGATCGGCCGCAACGTGGAAGTCTATGTCGATGACATGCTCATCAAGAGCCGGGTCGGACCGGACCACATCGCCGACCTCGAGGAAGCCTTCGGAGTCCTCCGGCATCACAACATGAGGCTCAACCCGGCTAAATGCGCCTTCGGCGTCTCCACTGGAAAATTCTTGGGGTTCATCGTCAGCCAGTGCGGCATCGAGGCGAACCCCAAGAAAATCCAAGCTATTATTGACATGGCTCCGCCCCGGAATGTCAAGGAGGTTCAGAGGCTTACAGGCCGGTTGGCTGCAATCGGCCATTTCCTCTCCAAGTCAGGGGAGAAGTCTCTCCCCTTCTTCAAGGCTCTACGCGGAAAAGGGGGCTTCGAGTGGGGTACCCATCAACAAGAGGCCTTCGAACAGCTGAAGCAGTACCTCGCCAACCCTCCTCTCCTCAGCAAGCCCGAGCCGGGCGAACCATTATGGCTCTACCTGTCCGCCTCGGATAGCGCACTCAGCGCCGTCCTTGTCCGAGAGGAAGATGGGGTCTAGAGGCCATTGTACTATGTGAGCAAAGTTCTGCTCCCCGCAGAGACGAGGTATGCAAAGATAGAGAAGGTGGCCTATGCTTTGGTCATGGCAGCCCGGAAGCTTCGTCCTTACTTCCAAGCCCACTCCGTCCAAGTACTGACCGACCAGCCACTGAAGATTGTCCTTCACAAGTCCAAAAACTCCGGCCGCTTAGTCAAGTGGTCAATTGAGCTGAGTCAGTTCGACATCAGTTATCAGCCGAGGAGGCCATTAAAGGGCAGGCCCTCGCCGAGTTCATAACTGAGTGCACCGTCTCCGAACAGCCCAACAACGAAGGCTCGGATCCGACCTGGGAGGTCTTTGTCGATGGATCATCATGCGAAACGGGGAGTGGGGCTGGCATCATCCTTCGTGGCCCCGACCAATTCCTACTTCAATACTCCCTCCGCCTCAACTTTTCGGCCTCCAACAACGAGGCAGAATACGAGGCCATGATCGCCGGACTGACCCTAGCCCACCGAGCCGGTGCCCAGCAAATCCGAGCCTACAGCGATTCTCAGCTCGTGGTCAATCAGATCACCGGGGAATACGAGGCTCGCGACGATCGGATGATGAGGTATTTGGCGGTGGTCCGACGTCTCCTGGCGTCCTTCAGCTGCGCCGCGGTTATCAGAGTCCCTAGGGAGCAGAACACTCAAGCAGACGCGTTGTCCAAACTCGCCTCTTCCTCCTTCGAGGGTCTCAATCAGACGGTGCTCATAGAAATCCTCCTAAAGCCAAGTATCAACGATCAAGACCAGGAGGCAATGTGTGTCCAAGACGGTGCCAGTCCAGACGACTGGACCACTCTCATCCGGAGATTCTTAGTCAGTGCCGAGCTTCCTGAAGACCGAGCCGAAGCTAGACGAGTCAGGGTCCGAGCTGAAAGGTTCGTCATGATTGATGACATCCTCTTCAAACGCTCATACACCTTGACCGACGGCAAGCCTTACCACCGCTATCTCACCAGCGACGAGGCCAGCTACGCGCTGAAAGATCTTCATGAGGGATCGGCGGATGCCACATGGGGAGCAGGACACTCGCTCGGAAGGCCCTGAATTAGGGGTACTATTGGCCGACCATGCTCCAAGACTCGCAAGACCTAGTCAAGAGGTGCGGCCTATGCCAAAGATTCTCCCCTATCAAGAGGCTTCCTCAAGCCAACCTCCGATCCCTGGCTAGCCCTACGCCATTCGCCATGTGGGGCATGGACCTCGTGGGCCCCTTCCCCGTAGCGGTAGGGCAAAAGAAATTCTTGATAGTCGCCATCGACTACTTCACCAAGTGGCTCGAAGCCGAGCCTCTGTCCAGCATCACTGAGCATCAAGTACAACAATTCTTTTGGAAGAACATCATTTGCCGGTTCGGAATCCCAAGGTCAGAACTTCCAAACTTTCTGCGCAGACATTGGCATCCAGCAACGTTTCTCTGCTATTTGCCACCCTCAGTCCAACGGCCAAGCGGAGAACGCAAACAGGCAAATCCTCGACGGCCTCAAAAAGCGCCTGGACAGTTCCCCCAAAGGACTGTGGGTCGAAGAACTGCCTAGCATGCTTTGGGCGCACCGAACTACCAAGAGGATCCCCACGGGAGAGACGCCGTTTAGCTTGACCTACGGGACGGAGGCAGTTATCCCCGTCGAGGTCGGCCTGCCTTCTCCCCGTATCATGGCCTTCGATGAAGCTGACAATTCGTCCGGCTTGAGGGCCAACCTGGACCTCGTCGCCGAGGTCAGAGAGAAGTCTTCAATCCGGAGAAGCATATACCAGCAACGGATCGAAAAGTTTTACAACAAGAAGGTCCGCCCCACAAACATCAAGGCGGGGGACCTCGTGTTACGAAAACTATCCGTCTCTGATCCAACCAAGAAGAGGAAATTGGCTCCCAACTGGGAAGGCCCATAACGTGTAGTCGAGGCTGTACGCCCTGGTACATACCGACTAGCAGACATGGACGGCAGGCTGATCAGCCGACCCTGGAACGCCGAGCACCTAATGAAGTTCCTGGAAGAGTGAACATAGGTTCTAGCTTGGCTAATGTAAATGATATTTTTTGTAAGCTGTCATGTGTAAAGGGCCGTTTTAGCGACCCTCCCTATCATATATGAAAGAAATCTCTTTTTGTCAAACTCCAAACGCCTCGGCGGCCGCGACCTAACACCGGACAATGGGATCGGCACCCGAGTCCTCACTCCGGTATCGTCCCCAACGTCTCGGTAGGTCCGACCCGGCTTCAGGCCAGGGAGTCTTCCTAATGCCCCGCGCCGATCCCTCACGGATCGACGGGGCCGAACCTCACCTCCGCCATCGTCCACTACACTATTGGCCAGAGCAAAGAATGAAAAGAATTCTTTATTCATATTCCCTTATTAGTTCAGAAAAAATAAACAAAGACCGTTACAGGACCACTCCACTCATCTCAAACTGGAGGAAGTCGCCATCTTAGGGCCCCTCGGGTCCGACGAAGGGCGGGACCACTCCGATCGAGCGACTAGGAGCCCTCTCCTCGTCATGGTGGTCCTTAGGCTCAGCCACGGTCGACACACCAGCCACCGAGCTCTGGGCATCAACTGGTCGCACACGCTCCAGCAGCAGCAACGCAGAGGGAACCCCCTCCGCTCGCCGACCCACCGAGGAGGATGCCGAGACACCTAGCATCGTCTTATAACGGTGTATCTCCATATCCTTCTCCACAATGACATCGCGAAGTAACCTCTCAGAGGAGGGCCTCTGCACCGATGCACTCGACATGGTATATCCAAGACCGACACCGCCGAGGTCCCGATCCACCATCGCCCTCCTCAGCCGGCTCGCCTCCTCACTTAAGGCTTCAGACTTATTCCGATAATAGTTAAAGGCCGCATCAGTGTCACGAGCCCCCTTTCGATAGCGAACCAACGTGGCCTCCAGGACCTCAACTTTGCTCCGGAGCCACGCCACGTCGGAACGACGGGGGTCCACCTCACGAAGGGGAGCCGCAACCCACAAGAGAACCAGCCCACTCAGAACACATCAGCAAGGAGGTTCGGAAATATCCGAGGTCAAAACACTTGGCCAGTCAAAAATCCTTTTTTTTTATATAGAATCACTTCTTACAAAAAAATGCGGTGGCCAGTCCGCGGAAGGCAAATACAGTCGAGAGATGGAAAAAGAAAGACAAAACTATACAACTTGTTTTCCCACCTCAACATCGGCCGGGTTCACAGGGTGGTCGGCAGCCGGGTCATCAACGGGCCCTTCTTCATTGGGGGTCTTCGGTGTCCCCTCGATCTCCATGTCGTAGTCGAAGTTGGATAGGTCGACGGTCGGGTAGAAGTGCCTCAAATGACTGAGGGCCTTCGCATAGCACTCGTCCTGGGCTTTGATCGCCAGGAGCTGATCCGCCTCCGTCAACTCATCCTTCTCCTTGGCGAACTTCTTCTTCAGAGCCGCCGTCTTCTTCCTCCATTCATCCTTCTCCTTGTCGAACGCCGTCTTCATCTCCTGCTCCCTCTTGTGAGAGCCTTCGAGCTCTATCTTTATCTCCTTCATCTCCTGCACGGCCTTATCAGCCCGGTCTCGCTCCCGCTTCAAGGCCGCCTCATAAAGGCCCCTCACGTGGGCCCCCTGCACGATCGCCTACAGCAACCAAGCACTACTGAGAAAACCTCCGTTACAAACATTTCACAAGGCAAGTGGGGTCGGCAGACTTACCAGCACATTAGCCTGTGCGAGGCGCGTGTACGCATCCTCCAGGCCCTCGGCGTTCATCTCCGCGCGGTCCCGAGGGGTCGCCAGCCTTCAATGCTCCCGGAGCGCCTTCAATGCTCCGCAAAGACGGCGGACCACCCCGCTCAAACCTTTTAAGGCACCACGATTCGCCATCACCCTTACCGACCCATAATCCCTCGCCAGCTCGAGGTTCGGTCTAGCACCAGGGTAGTCTTCTCAGGAAGGCTCAACGGCTCACCATCACCCTTGCCGACCCATAATCCCTCGCCAGCTCGAGGTTCGGTCTGGCACCAGGGTAGTCTTCTCAGGAAGGCTCAACGGCTCGCCATCACCCTTGCCGACCCATAATCCCTCGCCAGCTCGAGGTTCGGTCTGGCACCAGGGTAGTCTTCTCAGGAAGGCTCAACGGCTCGCCATCACCCTTGCCGACCCATAATCCCTCGCCAGCTCGAGGTTCGGTCTGGCACCAGGGTAGTCTTCTCAGGAAGGCTCAACGGCTCGCCATCACCCTTGCCGACCCATAATCCCTCGCCAGCTCGAGGTTCAGTCTGGCACCAGGGTAGTTTTCTCAGGAAGGCTCAACGGCTCGCCATCACCCTTGCCGACCCATAATCCCTCGCCAGCCCGATGTCCGGTCTGGCACCAGGGTAGTCTTCTCAGGAAGCCTCAACGGCTTGCCATCACCCTTGCCGACCCATAATCCCTCGTCAGCCCGAGGTTCGGTCTAGCACCAGGGTAATCTTCTCAGGAAGACTCAACGGCTCGCCATCACCCTTGCCGACCTATAATCCCTCGCCAGCTCGAGGTTCGGTCTAGCACCAGGGTAATCTTCTCAGGAAGACTCAACGGCTCGCCATCACCCTTACCGACCCATAATCCCTCGCCAGCTTGAGGTTCGGTCTAGCATCAGGGTAGCCTTCTCGTGAAGGCCCAGCGATTCGCCATCCCATTTCCTTGACCATAAACACTCCTCCACGGTTAGCTCCCGCACCCCCGCAGGAGTGGGGGGCTTGTGTGGTAGGGTAAAAATGGCATGGGGCCCAACCAGGGCCCAGGACAGCTCTCGCTCAAAAATGAGAAAAACAACAATCTGGCTCGGTTTCGAACCACTACAGGGTCGACACCGAGCTGCAAGTTCACCCCCACAGAACTGGTCTCCTCGTATCCGACGAGCCTCGATGGCCTTCGGCCTCCGATCTGCGACAGCCCCACGGGCCGTCCGCCCAGTCTGGCGAGGAATGAGGATGACCTGGCACAACCTAGGCCATCCGATTCCCCCCAGAGGCACAGGAGCCCCATGATCAGCCATGTCAGCTCCAAATACCACCTAGGGCTTTGCCACGTCAGCCCTATACCACTCTTGGCACTGCCACGTCCGCCCTAAACCCCCTGGGCCTCCTGCCACGTCAGGCCCATGGGCTTTCGGGTTCAGACCCGGTCCCCCCCCCCCCAAGCGGATCCAAACCCGGTTGGAATTCCCTATAAATACCAGACCCTCACCCACCTTTTCAGGTAATCAATCTTTGCCACCCAAATTTTCCTAGTTACTGCTACTCTCTCACAGAGACTGACTAGATCGTCGGAGGGTCCGCCACCGGGATAAACCCCGGTGTTTCAGGACCGTCTGCAGGTACTCGAGGCGAGGCCATCCGAGCCGATCCTCAAGCGCCGAAGCGAGCCCCTCGCTCACCGTCCGGCACCGTACTCTTCCCTCATTACAAATTGAGTCCGAACTCACACCTGGTGCATCCACACTGTGACCAAAAACAAATCGCATCAACGACAAACTATTACCATCTTCTTTTTCTTTCTTATGTAGTCCGCAAAATAAAAAAAAAAAAAAAAAAAAAAAAAAAAAAAAAAAAAAAAAAAAAAAAAAAAAGGGGCAAAACATTAGCTGGGAGAGTGCAAGATTCATAGAAGGCAAGGCAAGGCAGGATAAAAATGAATCTGAATTAAAGATTAGACACTTCAAAAGTAGAGAACAACCGGTAACAACAATCCATATCTTGAAACCCCCTCCCATCATTCATGAATTCGATTCCTCAAACGATCATGTTTATTTCAGTGAAACTTATTATTATTATAACTTTTTTGATTTTATTTAACAATAAATAATAGCAACGCAACAAAAACAAGGAAGTGTTTGGGTTGTGCTCTGTTGGTCTTCAGATTCACCGTTATTTTCAAATCCTTAGTTCGTCGCAGGTTCGAGTGACTCATCCACCAAATAACATTTTATCGAAAATGAAAAGAAAAAAATATATATAAATATATATTCTTTCCGATCTCATCATCAGTCGTCAATCCTTTTTTTTTTTTTTAATCCATTAATTAATCATATCTTCCTCCTCTTAATTGCACCCAATTTAAAGCTAATCCTCTCTCCTCTCTCGTCCTCCTCCATTAATTCTCTCACCCAACTAGAACTAGTAGTAGCCTTCGAAACCACCACCCCACCATTAGTGGAGGAATCATCATCATCATCATCCACTACCTCCTCTGGCTCTTGTTCCCTAGTTGTTTTTCCCATGTCTAATTCCTCCTCCTCCTCCATCATCTCAATTCCTCCTCCTCCTCCTCCTCCATCTTCCCATCTCTTCTTCCCCTCCCCCCTCTCCTTCCTCTCCTCTATTCTCCTCCTCCTCCTCCTCCACCACCCCTCCGGAAAACTCGGCAACCACCTCGGCACGTGCGCAAATCCCTCCTCCCGAAAACTCGCCATCTCAACCCTCCCAATTTCAACCGCCTTCCGAATCGGCTTCGCAAAAGGTATTTCTTCCACCGACGCCACGAACCATCTCAAATCCATCACAACTGACGATTGCAGCAGCGGCCGGGTTGGATCGGACCCGCCGGCGAACCCCGTCGTTGAGACAGAGAGGTGTTCCATGGCGCGGATGAGATCCAGGATGTTGGATTGGGTGCGGCCTCTGGAGTTGGCAATGGAGGCGGCGGAGGTGCCGAGGGTTTGGATGTAGAGGGCGGCGATGGAGGAAAGGGATTGGATCGCGGCGTGCTCGGCTGTGGTGTAGCCGACGGACTCGCATATTTGTGCGACGGCGACGGTGGATATGGCGGGGATGAAGGACGAGGATAAAATAGGAGGCCGAGGAGGAAGACGATTGTTGCGTCTCCTTGTTGGCGCCATTAAATTTCATACTGCGGTGACCACTCTGCTTGTAATTGTCATTGGACGAAAGGGAAGGGGAAAAAAACCCTAGATGCTTTGGAGACTCTAAATATATATATTGCCTTTTTTTCCTTTTTTTTTTTTTTAAGGGAAAAAAAAAAACAAGTTGGGTATATATAAAGCTTTTACATAAAACTAGTATAATTATGTACAACTACTAAATTACACGTGCGATGCATGTTTTAGTAATTTCAAAAAATTAAAATTAAAATTCTGTAGGGAGGGTTTGAACCAGAAATCTCTTTTATATTAGTTATGTACGTGCGTTGCACATGTTGGTAGAATGACAAAATGACAAATGACACAAAGGCCTCATCCCATTATAATATTAAAGATATTACACAATTTTTTTCAAAAAAAGTAAAAAAGTAAATTATTTTTTCAAAAAAAATATTTTAATAACGTTCTATATAATAGTACACATTTTTTTAGATTTGATTTAAAAATAAAATTACATTTCAGAATTTGGATTGAGAAATAATAAATGGTTGCGTTCTATATTGCTTTTTTTTATTTAAAATAAAATTATAAAAAATACTTAACTAAAAGTGATCTTGGCATAATATATTGTATAAATTTAACTAAGAGATATTTTTATATCATAAATAGCATTGGTATAAATACCCGAAATTCGGACCCACTCCGGATCCGGCATTGGACCGGAACCGACCCGATCTATCCAGATCCGGGTCCTAAAATGGGACCTGTTGTACTTTCGGGTCCAGGTCCGGGTCCGCTCAAAAGAGATCCGACCCGAACCCTGACCCGTTAAAAAAACCCAAAAAATCAACATAAAAATAAATATTCTATGATCATCCCTTCCCTCATTCCTCCTCAATTCTAAATCTTTCTCTTCCAAACTCAAAACTCATGCATTTTTCTTCTCTCCTCTATTCTAAATTCTCCACTTGCCACTCACACTCTCACTCCTACCCGAACGGGTAGGAATATTTTAATAGGACCCAGACCCGGTCCTCACGGGGCCGGGTCCAATTTTTGGACCCGTAAGGGATCGGATCCGAGTCCGGGTAGTGAAGGACCCGACCCAACTCGATACCAATGCTAATCATACAGTGAGATAGGTCCCTCCGTGTTTCATTAAAAATATGTTAACGAAATACATACAATCAAAGTAGTACAACGCATGACATATTCATAACTTTCACAAACCAAGACCATGATACTCAGACGTGCAAAAGAGGGCCGCACGGCCGAATATACTACAAGAATGTTATATAAAGAGCAAAGAGCAAAGATGCTACATGACATCGTCAGCACAGAAAAGTAGCAGCAATTCTCTAGGTTTTCTAGAGAGAGAAGCTCCCCCAAAAAAACTCCAAAACAAAAAATCCTAGATCTAGAGAGTTTGAGGGGGTGGCGGCCGGGATCGCGCCGCCCCCTCCCCGATAGCCGTTCGTCGTCGCGTCCTTCTCCAGCAGGTCGACGGGATTGCGCCACCCCCTCCGATCTCCATTCAACGCCCTATCCCTTCTCCCAACTCCATCTCCGGCCGAAATAGTTTAACCCTCGACGACTTCCCCTTCCCCGAGTAGCTACGGCGATTCGAGCAGCACCTATGGGCGATTGAAAGGAGTGGCGATAGCTTCGAATTTCGCACCGCCCCACTCCATCGCCGTTATGAACTCGCGCCGCCCCAATCCGTCGCCGAGATCCTTGCTGTGCTACTTCCTCCCTATTGATTTGTTTTGTTTTTTTGGGAATCTGGAAGCTAGGGTTTCTCTTCTTCTTCGCCGAAGAGATTGAGATTTGATAGTAAGACGATCCGACTTGTTCTTTGCGGTTGCCACTGATGGAACTGCGATGATTCCCAGGACCACGGATTGGTGTGCATATCGATCATAAAAGCTTAACAGATTAATACGTGATCTAACCCTTTATAGCGGAATCTAGGGTTCACGAATTATACCTGCGATGAGAAGAAGACGATAGTTTCTAGCAATCTCGAGCCGTCAGCGACCCCAAGATCTTCTGCACGTATTCCTTCCTCGGGTTGGACGTCGTGTGGGCGACGGTCTACCAACCTTTCTTCTCATTGGCTGACATCTCTTTCTCTCCTTACGTGAATCACGAATTTAGAGAAAACTTCTTATCTCTGATAATAATATGACGGCCAGAGAATAGAGGATATATATATAAGGCTACGGCAGGGACCATGAGGAGAAATTAGGATTAGGTCTCCTAACGAATCTGGGTATCCCGTGTTCAGCCCGAACACACAACCCAGGCCCATTAACAATAGCTCGGTCCACTGAAGAGCTATTGTTGCACTACCTTCCTAATCCCAAATTATATTTATGGGCTCCTTTTATTATATGCTCGTTCAGCTCCCCATGTTAAAATATCGAATGTCCGTCGATCAAATTAAGTTACTGATAACTATATTGATCAACATCTTTTATCCTTAAGTAGTACCACTCAACTTTATTTATCATGTCGGATGTAATCCACCTGCAGGGTTTACATGACAATCCTTATGAGCTCCTTAAGGGGACATCATCAACCCGGCGTATCGGGACATAGATTCCTTTTACAATCAACAGCCCATCATACATACAATGCTATTACCCAGTTCATAGAGGTTGTTGATCCATAATGAATCTTACTCTTTTATGAGTCAAAGTAATACACACTGCATATACATGTCTGTTATTACATCTGGATTAAGAGCATAAGCATCCATAATAACAGAGGTGTTTGTTCTCTTTTGTAGTCAGTACAAAGAGAACAACCTCAAGTGGTCCTGTTCAATACACATAAAGTGTAATAGTGTAAACCTATAGTCAAGATAGACTAATACCAGATTACACTACAACCTTTCCAATAGATTGTCCAAGTCCGTCTAGGTTGTGAACTATTTATATATTCCATAGGGAACTATTTAATATGATCTTCTGTGTGTCTCCTCACACCATATTATCAACCTTATAGAATATTAGATACTTGCATTAATATTATAATAAACACAATATGCAAACATATGCCCATATGATTCTCATTCAAAAAAAAAAGGAAATAAAGTTAATACAAAAGTGATGCTTTCAGTATATAACCCTAACAGCCACCATGTCCATACTTTCGGGGCCAATCACGACGATCTGCGGCTATGTTTCGGTTTTCGAGGGTTGGTAGCGCGTGCGAAGAAGCCGGGGTTTGATTCTCTCTTGCGTGTGAAGAAGCCGAGGGTTGGTAGTGCGTGTGAATATGTCGGGAGTTAGGTTTTCTTGCACGATTGTGGAGCTTGGGCCCAAAGATGGGATCCCTCCGTGATGTGAGTTCACTTGTCTCAACTTTCGGGGTGCTTGCATCAACTTTTGCGGAGCGACTATGTCTCGCTAGAGCATCCTCCCATGCCTGTTGTCGCGAACATCATGGACTGGGGTTCAAGTGTGTGAGGTCAGTGGTTCGGTTTGGGGCTCATGGGGCCAGGCTGGTAGTTTGTTGGTGTTGGGGGTGAGGGGGTATGGGATTTGGGTATGGTTGGTCTCGAGTGTCCTACGATATCGTCGGTGCAGTCTTTACAGCGCCTACTATTAGGCTATTGAGCTTCCTCTAGCTTAGGCCACTGGCTCATGACAGCGTCATCTCTTTCTTCAGAATGAGAGTATGAGTCGAGATAAGTTTGTGTGGTGAGAAATTGCCAGAGAGAGCTTCAGCGTGAGAGAGGTGAAGGTATCCTCTCCACGGCTCTCTCCTGGAGCGTGGTGTTTGGTGGGGTGAGCGAGATAGTTGTTTGGTGAGAAATCGCCTGAGAAAGCGCTATCGTGTGAGAGGTGAAAGTATCATCTTCACGGCTATCTCTTTGGTAGCGGTTGTGGGAGCTACTGGTACGTTTGCAGGATGAGTAGTGGAGATGGTGGAAGGGTGCAATCGCTGTGTATGTGCCGTGAGGTTAGTTTTCGATCTGCGGGGCTTGGGCCTAAAGATGGGGTCCCCCCAGCGAGGTGAAGGCAGGGATCGACGGGCGATAAAATCCTGCCAGACTTGTTTCAGGTGGGTGTGCATGTGCCGTGGAGGCACTATACGAAGCTAAACTGACGTACTTATAATTTTGCTGGACCGAGCTTGTTTGTCGGTGCACCCTCCAGGGTTGTTGGAGGGATTTGTTGTTTGTGCGCATCATGTTTGCTTCATGTATATTTTATTTTCTGTCTGTAGTTTGTACTTGGGCCCAGTACTCTGGGTTTGTTTCGTTAAGCTCTTATTAATGAAACAGGGTGGCCAGATTCCACCTTTTCCTTTAAAAAAAAGGTGCTACATTATTAGGATTGTGTCTTGTATACTCGTTGTTTAGATTAAAAGAAGGTAATATGAAGTACGAAGGTCGAAGCGTTGAAGCGAGTAGAAGGAGAACAGCAGCAGCAGCAGGTACAGGCTAGTTACAGTCGACCGATCATGGTGACAGTCGACTGCACCCCCCGACCGTACCCCCGACCGCTCGTTGTACTGGGAAGTCAGAGAGTGGTACGGTCGACCGGTCTTGTTGGACGGTCGACCGCCCGCGACGTTGATTCGTTTTTGGGCTTCAATTTGTTAGGTCAGTTCAGCCCAATCTTCAACTCCAAGTTAGATCGTGGGCTCATATTCAGTTACTTCTTTTTCAGGTTTTATCGGACGATTGAGGATCAAGATTAGACCTAGGTTTTCTCTCTATTCTTCTATATATATTGTAAACTCCTCCAATATGAGAGGCAGTACTTCATAGATTATTTTTTCCATTACAAAGAGAGGCTCGAGAGAGATATAGTTCTTAGTGGGTGAGTTTAATTCCTTGTGTTAAGTGAATCAGTAACTCCCTGTAATATCTTCTAGTTGAATATCAGATCTCCCTATATTTTCCCCCGGATTAAGCAAAAGCTAACCGGGATAAGTCATCGTTGTTGTGTTTGTGTTAGTTTTGTGGATCTACTTGCTTGCTCAATTTATTCGCCTCGTCTTCTTCAACTTCCTCATTGCTCTAATTAGTTCCACTGCGATCCGAGGGCGTTTGTTGACGCCCCAATCCCAATAACTGGTATCAGAGCTTCAGGTTGCCGAGTTCTTTGGTTAAGATGACAGGCCACAGTATTTTGAAGATCAAGCAATTTTATGGTAAGATCAATTTCAATCTTTGGAAGACTGACATGTATGATGTTCTTGTTCAAGAACGGTTGCAGTCAGCAGTAAAGAAGAAGGAAAAGCCAACTGATATGAAGGATGACGTTTGGTAAGATATTCGTGAAAGAGCCATAAGTCTAATCCGACTATCCTTGGCGGACGAGGTTAAGTGCAGATTTCTTGAAGGAAATGACGAGGCGAGTCTGTGGAAAAAACTCATAAGTGACTACTCTGGTTCGTCGTTATTAGATCGGATGCATTGGAAGAGGAAGTTGTTCTGTTTATCTATGAAGGAAGGTACCGATCTCCAAGATCACATTACAGAGTTCAATAAGGTATTATCTGAACGTAAGGCGACCAACACAGATGTGTGTGAGAAAGTTAAAGCTTTCAACCTGATATATTCACTGTCGAATTCGTACGAGCCTTTGATCACGACCATGCTACACGGTAGATCCGCCAAGGAGAGTATTTCAGTAGATGGTGTAATCAAAGCATTGAAGGAAAATCAACTTAGGAAGGAGACTCATAAATCTTCATCGTCTATTCCTACAAGTTGTCTAGCAGTGGATGGTCCTTCGGGGGAAAGACAAAGTGCTTTGCAAAAGGATTCGATCTGTTGCCGATATTGCAAGAGGCCAGGGCATATCAAGAAAGACCATTGGAAATTACAGAATCAGGAGAGCCCAAAGAATGGGAGTTCAGGTGCTAATGTAGTTAGTGCCTTTGGTGCCTTTGATTCAGGAGGTTCGTGTCTTCTTGTTTCAAATTTTTAGAAGTGGATTCTAGTTGGTTTCTTGACTCAGGGAGTTCTTCTCATATTTGCTCTGAGAGAGAGTTGTTTTCTATTTATAAGTCTACTACGGGGCGTTGTTTGACAATGAGAACTAGAGAGATTTGTGAAGTAGTGGATGAGGGGACAGTTGAGTTGAAGATGTCAGGTCTACACATGTTCACTTTAAGAGATGTTTTGCATATTCCTCTTCTGAAACGGAATCTGATTTCTTTGGAAACTCTTGATGCACGGGGTTGTAGGTACACAGCTCGATGTGGAGCTCTGTCTGTTTTTCAGGGTCGTCGTAAGGTGATTAGAGGTATGAGAATTGTTGGGCCAAACCAAAACAATCTCTGCAAGCCTTGGAGAATTTGAAATACTTGCGCAAGTGTTACTCCTTTTTCCGTTATTCCCGCAAGCTCAGCTAGTTTTCCGCAACTAAATTTATCGAGACGAGACTACGACGTTCGAATATCGTCGAGAGGTGGAGCAAGCCTAAGGGTAGGTGGAGTTCGTGCGGAGTTTGGCAACTTCGTGAGTACATCTACGAAGGTGGGCCTTTGAGGGGCTGCACTGAATTCGGTGAGATTGGGTAGAGATCATTTCAACTAGAAGAAGAAGCTATTGTTCTAAGTTTTCTTTGCACATGGAATTTGTTAGAGTTTGGAGATGAGTAACACATCATGTGATAGCACTCGTATGCAATCCAAGGTGGAGTTTGTTAGGATTGTGTCTTGTATACTCATTGTTCAGATTAAAAGAAGGTAATATGAAGCACGGAGGTCGAAGCGTCGAAGCGAGTAGAAGGAGAACACCAGCAGCAGGCGCAAGCTAGTTGCGGTCGACTGGTCATGGCGAAAGTTGACCGCACCCCCGACCGCTCGTTGTACTGGGAAGTCAGAGAGTGGTACGGTCGACCGCCCGCGGTGCTGATTCATTTTTGGGATTCGATTTGTTAGGTCGGTTCAGCCCAATCTTCAACTCCAAGTTAGATCGTGCGGTTCCTATTCAGTTACTTCTTTTTTAGGTTTTATCGGACGACTGATGATCAAAGATTAGACCTAGGTTTCTCTCTGTTCTTCTATATATATTGTAAACTCCTCCAATGTGAGAGACAGTACTTCACAGATTCTTTTCTCTATAACAAAGAGAGGCTCGAGAGAGAGATAATTCTTGGTGGGTAAGTTTAATTCCTTGTGTCAAGTGAATCAGTAACTCATTGTAATCTCCTCTAGTTGAATATCAGATCTCCCTATATTTCTCCCGGATTAAGCAAAAGCTAATCGGGATAAGTCATCATTGTTGTGTTTGTGTTAGTTTGGTGGATCTACTTGCTTGCTCAATTTATTCGCCTCGTCTACTTGGACTTCCTCATTGCTCTAATTAGTTTCGCTGCGACCAGAAGGCGTTTGTTGACGCCCCCAATCCCAACATACATGACCAAAATATATACCCAAAACATCCATCAATCCTACACCTCCGCGATGGGAATACAATCCCAGAAAGCCGGTCCAAGAGACACTCTTGTGTTTTGGGTTTGATTAATTTCAAAATCCTTTGCCATAGTTTTTCACATACACAGTACTTAATTTAGGCCTAAAGATATACAAGCTAAGATTATCTTCCTTCCCTTCCAAAATATGAGTCCTTCTAGGTTCCCAAAACAAGATCTCAATTGCACATTAATGTTTTTTTTAAAAAAATTCTATTACCAATTATACCGTTAACAGTTTTATTTATTAATTAAAGAGAAAATTAAAGAGGATGACACTTCCATAACTATACTATCAATTAATAGGTTTAATTAAAGTGTTTATTTATTTCCTATTTTACTAACCTAGAATCTAATATTATAATGGGACAGTTGGAATTGTCATTTGTAGACAACCATTCTATCAACCATCCAATCGCAACAATTTATTTTTAAGTGAGTTATATTAACCATTCATTTACTAAGTAATGTTAGTTACCATAATACCCTCAAAGTTCAAATTTATTTACAACATAATTATTTACAAAAGTGTTGCTCATATAAAATAAAATTTGATGTCACTAGGATAATTTGTAAAGAGTATCGGATGAGTAAAGTGAGATATGGTTCGATGCCAGGTTGTCTTAATATTTACTTTTTTTTAAAAAATTACTAAGACCGTGTGATGCGCACCTGCAGATTACTAGTCTTTCTTAAAAAGAGTGCAGAAACCTTAAACGACTTTAAACACCTTACATTTTTTACTATAGAGAGTGCAGACAATGATTACTATGCAGGTTTATATGAATTTAATTGATTTCAAGGATATAAAAGATGAGATATTAGATACAAACAAGGTCGGCGGTGAGGCGGCCGCCTCAATCTCCCGAAGTTTTTGCAAATTAAGAGGCCCCCAAATTTGTATTACCGTTATAAATATATGCACGTATTTTGGACGTAAAAAAATTATATTGTTATCAGGAGCTCCAAAAAATAATTAATTGGGCCTTTCACCTCGGGCCCCCGAAAACTCAGGGCCAGCCCTGGATACAAAAATACGAAGAATTTGAAATTGCGCAAAAGTAGTGACATGCCAAAAGCTTCATATGAACTGCACCAGATGATGAAGTGGCTCATATAACACACATCATACAAGTAGCAGATTCGAAATGATTATACAACTTGCAGATTCGAAAAGATAATGTATCAAGAATATCTTTCCATTACACCATATAGTATGATATGTTTAAAGCCACGATAATTACAATATATTGTCTTTGCTTGTGAATAGGATTACAATCAACTGTTTTGCTTTTGTTAGAATTTTTTTGTTTTAAACAAACTTTGGCTTTTGTTAAATGACATTTAAGAAAGATGGCAATTTTAAAAAAAATACTACGGAAAGAACATAAATTCAGTCATACATTAAAAATTATGTATATCAAATTCAACGTCAGACCGTCAACCGTCAACTGAGGCTGAGAAAACACCAGGTTTCCAATCCTTTAAGAAACCTGATTTTGGTTCAGGTCAACTTGGCGTGGCTAAAAACTGATGCTCGCGTTCATTCTAGGCAGTGTCTCTTGCAATCGCCTTCCTTTTCTGCAAAGATGGATATAAAAATAAAAGCAATCGGTCAGTAGATAATAAAACGAATCACTAGTAAATTCATATAAGACTATTCATATGATTTTATTTTAAGTGGCTAATAAGGATCTTAAAATTGATGTAATTTGTAAACAAAGGGCTGTGACTGAAAATTGTTTGAGCACAATTCACTTATATTATATTATATTGTTTTGTTTTGTTAAGATTACACTTCTACTCATTTTTTTTTAAAAAAAATAAAATAAAATAAAATGAAAGGTCTCAGTCTTCTTTTTATGCCTCAAAAAATGCAATACAAGATAATATATCCTAAGAATTAGTCGCTTCCAGATTTTAAGAAAATGCCTAAAATTTATGAAATAGAATGTAAACTGATACCAACATTCCATACTGATATTTCAAGAATGAAGTTGTTAATAGTCACTCATATATAAATATCTGAATAGCTCACGAAACTAGTGTAGATCTAGAAAAGAAAAAAAAAGGGAGGGGGTCGCCGGTCGGGGGTTGTCGTGGTTTGGGAGGAGGAAGGAACAGCAAAGGCCAAAAGAATGAATGAAAGGAAGAACGAAGCAAATCATTGGTCTTCGTGAGTGTGTGAATATCGTAAATCCTTGATAGAAGTATTCATACCTTGTCTTGGAAATCTCTAATGGCATGAACAAGTAACTTGTCTCCTGTTAACTGTCGGACCCTATGTACAAACTGCTGCCGGCTTATTTTTCTTTCCTACAAATCACATATTTGCACAAAGAATATAAAGAAATTAATTCCTTTGATTTTTAATTATTTTTTAATATATAAAAAATGTAAATAGAAAGTAGACAATTCCAGTCATTATCTTAATCTTAACATAATTCTAAACATTGAAAGACAAATTAAAATTGCAGCAGCCTTTAAGCTTACCAAGAAATCAGTATGGGACCTCCTAATCAAACACATAGCTGAAGGGGATAAGAATTTTGATATTCGAAATAATAGTACACTGAAAGGCATCCATGGCGAAGAAGGCTGCCTAGTAGGTTCCCTTGGCAATCCTAATAACAAAGACGAAATGTTCAAAATTAACCATACAAGTCTTATTGGTCAATAAGTTTAAGATCAAACTAATACAGAAAAGTAAAAGCTAAAATATGCACCTTCTGAATGGAAATCCAATTTGACAGTCAGGGCGTAGAGGGGAAGAATATTAGTTTTCACATCAGGGTACCATACAATATACTTGGAAGGAGATTGTAGATTATCTACACCAGAATCGAAATTTTCACAACTCGGACCATATTGCTTCGAACCGGGAGGAATCACTTCGCTCCTTCCCAAAATCACTCGACAAACTACTACATGTCTCAATCCATCCTCATCGACTGGTGATGACAGAACGCTGCAAATTTTGAAAGTCAGCTCTGACATTACCATTTTTTACTCAGAACTACGAAGAGACTAGATACAGTACACTAAAATAGTTAATGTTGGATTCTACATCAATAGATAGGAGAGTTCATATCAATACATTAGCATATAATCAATACAAGCAAACAGAGAAAATTTGTGTGTACCCTTCGATGAAGAGTGAACTTTGTGAACCGTGAAATTATATTAAGTTTCAATAGCAATTAGCAAGTTTACTGTGTGTTTTATGGCTAGTATAGCAAGTCGAATAAAGGAAACGTTCCTTCTTGTCCCCTTAGCATTTAAAGGAAATAGTGGTTCTTTCTTGTTCCCTTAGCATTTTTTGTATGAAAAATTCTAGTCTAATGACCAAGCTTAAATGGAAATTGAAAATACAGAT
Organism: Hemerocallis citrina; assembly: GCA_017893485.1. Taxonomy (NCBI): domain Eukaryota; kingdom Viridiplantae; phylum Streptophyta; class Magnoliopsida; order Asparagales; family Asphodelaceae; genus Hemerocallis; species Hemerocallis citrina. Next base: position 57,025 of record JACEHZ010000333.1, on the reverse strand, counting down.
AAAGTTGTAGAATACCTCGGGCAAGCTGAACGATCTGGATAGAGACAGAGACCAAACCCGAAGGACCCACTATCTTCAGGAGGCTTTCCACAAACATGAAATCCATTAGTCATGATCTTTAGGGACTCATCTTTCGAAGTTCCATACCAGGCATGCATCACATTTGCATTCCCTTCACACTTTTCTTCCATGGCCTTCATGAACATTCTAAAAGAATTGAGCTGAGCCTTCTTCATTGGTGCACAGTGAAGATTCCGATGAGCAGCAACGACAGTGCAGTTGTTCGAAAGGGAGCCTATGCTCAAATAAAACCGATGCTTTAACAACGCATATTCGTTGCTTTCCTCATTCAACCTAAGCATCCCATTACTAGAAGCTTCATGGGATTTATCAGGAATTGGACCGTCTACGACACTCCCAGCGTCCGAGCAACTGCTACTGTAATCAGTGTGCTCCTCTTCATCAGTCCAAGATCTCACATCCATTTTGATTTCACCTGGTTAACAAAATTTGATAAAAGTCAGAAGTAGACAAACACAATCGTAATGACAATACAAAATATGAATCGCAATCATTGGAAGCATGAAGAGTTTAAAATTTGGAAGCCTTTTAGTAATTGAAATAATGCAATAAGCTATGTGGCCTAAATTGAACCTTCTAGTAAGTGTAACACGCTACAGAACAACGACGACGACGACGACGACGACGACATGATGGTCATCTCCTCTGTCAAATAAACAACTACTGATAACTTGATCGCATGAGAGTCTCTCACTGTGATGAGGGAAACAGAAAAATTACATGGCATTGAACAATTCAACTTATTGCTTATCCATATTACACAAGCAAAGCAAAGCCAAAAATTCCTATGACTTTTACAATAGACTTGAGTAAGGCCCACAATTGATGTAAAGAAACATGTACACAAAACCTAATGTAATCGTCGCAAAACAAAAACCTATTAAATGATGTGCTTAGATCCTTCCTCTAAATTGTACTAGACCAAAAAAAAAAAAAAAAAAAAAAAAAAAACAGAACAATCTCCGTCCGTATTAGTTTTTAAGATGGACATAGTGATTTGGATTCTGTACTACTACTACTCCTCCTCTTGTAGTATTGTATACGAGACCGATGTATCAGTTTCTCGAAACAAACAAAACATAAGCTAGATTTTCTGAGGTTTGATTATACACAAAATCCACTAAATTGCAAATTACAACCCCTCTCTTCTTCTGCTTCAACCCTAACTTGGATCAAAATTACTGAAACATCCCCATAGATGCAACCCTAACCCTAATCCAATACACAATAATAATCACAAGCCATGAGCCCAAAGTACCCTCAAATTACAACACATAATCTCTACATTATAAAGATAAAAAAAAATTAAAATTGAAGAGAAGTATTAACAAAAAACAAAATAACTTCACAGTTACAGCCACACTAATTCTCAAACTCTCTCTCAACTAATGGCAGTAAATGTGATAGTAAATTTCATAATTACACAAAAATACTGAATGATATATCATATCACCAATAAAATCACCCAATCAAAATCATTCAAACGAACGAACGCGCGATCGAATTCGCATTCGCATAATAATGTAAACTAACAAGTAATGAAATTGATTCTGATTTTATTTATTTTATTTTAAAAAAAGATAAACAAAAAGTAGGTACCTTCCAGATTAGAACAGAAGCTTGATCAATCTCCAAAATTTATTCCTGTTATAAATATTTTTTAAAAAAATTAAATTTATAATTTGGATTTTAATTTGTGAGTGGTGCTGGGATTTCTTGGGAAACAAACAGGGTTTAAATAAGAACGAAAGAAAAGGAAGGGAAATAAAAAAGTAATTAGAGTCGGTTTTATATATAATACCGGAGGAGCCGAGAACCGCCTCACGGCGCCGATAGAATTAAATTTGTACATCTTCAAATTACCGTAATGCCCCTCCTGATTCATTGAACATGCGTGCCGCTTTATCGATACTTGATGCGCAATTAATTAATTGGACGGTCGAGATCTTCTGTTTCCAGTTTACACACAAACACGCAAACAGTTTTGAGTTTGAGTTTGGTTTTGGTTTCGCAGGGTTTGTTTGTTTATTTGTTTGTTTGTGTTTAATAGGAAAAAATAGTGGAGTAGCAAGAAAACTAGGAATAGCAAATAACGGTAAACAACACTAAAATTAATTACCAACATCTAACTACAGTGTTCATTACGTTAATCTGTTAGAGCATCCACAGTCGTTTTACTAAATATGCATAATACCCTTTTATTGTGCTTGTTGGAAGAACTGTGCGTCCTTAAAATGTAAAATTTTCACTTGGATGCTATGCGGCGAAAAGCTTAACTCAAGGGATAGGCTTCATTCTAATGGATGGAATGGAGATATGGCATGCACTGGCTGTGCATGTCATATTGAAACCACCTACCACATCTTTTTTGAGTGTCCGAAGGCTACTCCAACTTGGCTTCATTTCACACGGGCATTTAGTATCCCCAGCCTATCGGAGTCCATTCCGGAGTGCTTCACCACTTCGTGCTTTGATCCCACCAAGCGCAAATTCACACACTCTTGGCATCTAGTTACTATAGCTATCTGTTGGACTATTTGGAATGCTAGAAATGATAGAGTTTTTTCAAACAAACACTCATTTGTGAATAAGCTCATTTCTTTTTGATATATGGATAAGCTCATTTCTAACACTAAATTCTGATTTTCATACTGGCTAGATTCAAGTGGTGAGTCAAAGAAAAAGTCCAAGATCCTAGAGGAAATTAGAGGGACGGGAGACAGTGACCTTATGCGACCTGTTCGGGAGGACACTACTGTTGGAAATGCACCTTGATCGCCACTGCCTGCTATGGACCCTTCTTTTTATTGCTATATCTGATTTTTTGGGACTGAGCCTAGTCCGTATTCTGCTACTTTAGCTTAAACTTAGTTATCTACTTTCTGTTTTTGTTGTAACTGATAGGTGGTTTTAGTACCTCGATTTGTTTTTGGAAGGAGAAGAGGGATGAGATCATGTCAGTGGGTCTAGTAGAGGTGTAAGACAAATGTCCGCTACCCTCTCTACGATCCAACGGCATGCCATCTCGAACTTGACTACTTCCAAGATTCGAGGAACTGCCTACAGTATCTTTTGTAATGACTCTTGTACTGTTTTTATTTGGTATTACATATATATATATTAGCTGTGAGGTAGGAATCTCCTACCTTTTGCCGGTCAAAAAATATATATATATATATGCAAAATATACATATTTTCGCTCAAAATTTGCTGCAGCCATTTGCTATTTATGCATTTTTTTACATTTTTTGCGACAGTAGATTGCTATATATGATAGTGCATTTGAGAAAAATGCATATTATACAGGATGCAACTTCACTTTGCATCCGATGAAGAAAAAAAATTATTTTTTATTCCTCCGACGCAACTTTACTTTCCGTCCCTCAAAAAAAAATTAATAAACCGTAATAAAAAAACTCAAAAAAGTCGATAAAGAAAAAAAAATTTACAAAAAGTTCATGTTATGTTGCGTCCCACGATTTTTTTTATTTTTTGATTTTTCTCTCTCTTTCGACGCAACATGAAGTTGCGTCTGATGATTTTTTTGTTTTTTTTCTTTTCTCTATCTTCCGACGCAAAGTGAAGTTCTGTCTACCTATTAAAAAAATAATTAAATTACTCCGACGCAACTTCAATTTCTGTCTGATATGAAATTTTTATTATTTTAAATTAAATTGATATAAATTCCCATTCGACGACTATAGTAAGAGACAAAATACTATATACATTTATACATTTTTAAACAATCAACGGCTGTGGATGCTCTTAGTTTGCACTAATTAAAAAGCGGCTGCAACTGATTTTTTAATGCAGAGAGTACAGAGAGAGGAACTTGGTAGTTCATACGCGTGCAATGTATGAGTAGAAGAGTCATTCTACTTTTATTATACACATCAGGAACAAATTGTTTGGCTGGTTGTTTCGATGCTTTTTTTTTTTCTTTTAAATTTTTTTTTTTAGGGTAGGGACATGGTATCCTCAGTCTGTGGGGGCTAACAGTTACACAAACCTAAACAAAACGACAAAAATAAAACAAAGCTACACAGCCTGTCATATTTTCCACTTTAAAAAATTGCAACTTTTCTTTTATAGAATAAGGCCCTGGCCCCAAAATATATATTAATTGACGGTTTTTTTTTTGTACATGTCGAATTCGAAGTTTCGATCACTTACTCTAGTAATGTTTTATCCGCTGCCAATTCTTTTATTATTCTGTCCATTATCTTAGAGCATCCATAAGTTATCTACTAAATTTTCATATTATTCATAAAATAACAAATGCGTCTCTGCAGTCTTTTGCTATTTATTCATGTTTTGATAGATTTACTATAGTAGGTCGTTATATTTGAGAATAAATATGAGAATATGTATATTATAGCGGATGGAACTTGAAGATCCAAATATATTTTTTTTTTTTTTTTTTATATCGGACAAATCTTCAAGTTCCGTCCCAAATAAAAAATAATTTTTTTATATCGGACGGAACTTGTCCAAATAAAAAATTAATTTTTTATTAAATTTTTACCTCATACGGAACTTAATCATTTGTCCCATGAGCAATTGTGTGCTGGACGGAACTTCACCATCCGTCCAACTTCAAAGCCGTAAGTATACTTAGACTTAGTTAAATATACTTAAATAATTAATTAGAGGTTAATTATGGGGTTATATTAATTAGTGGACAATTTAAGGGGTAATTAAGGCTGGTTGAAAGTGGGTTAATGTGATGGGACGGAAGATCCGTCCCATGGTAAAATATATTTTTTTTCCCGCCTCCGATGGAGCTTTAAGTTGCGTCCGATTATATTTTGTTTTTAATTGCTATATTATAGAATTTTGCCACTGCAGCAAACGAGACTTTGTTATATGTATATTATACATTTTGCTATTTTTTAGCAAATACGATTTTGGATGTTCTTAGGTGGCACACACTCTTATTAGAGAGTTCCCCCGCCTGCTCTCTCTTTTCTTACTTATTGGAGTGTGCCACCTAAGATAATGAGAGTGTGTCACCTAAAATAGTGAATATAAATATAATAAAATTGGTAGTACGTATAACACTACTCTGTCTTTTTTTTTGATGAATCGGATATGGTCTTACAACCCCAGCCATCAGATCAAAAATATATTAAAACTAATCAAAATGTAAATTTTACAAGCCGTAAAATGGAAACAGATAACAGAGATAAAGAAAAGAATTCCATCAAAGAAAACACTAGAGCATCGATAAAAAGAAGCTCTCCGAATCAAGGGCCTCTCCATCTCATCTAGTACCGAACCACAAGCAAGCGATCAGGGAGCTTAACGGCACGAGGAGACCAACCGAAACAAGACCCGAGCTTCCTCGACAACAGCCACAGAGGAACACCACCACTAGGGTGCTGAAAGCAACCTCAATAGCAGCTCACCACTGAAGACCACCACTGTTTGGGTAGCTGAAAGCACCTTAAACAGGCTATCCCAACCACGAGACGAGGAATGCAAACTCGAGACAGCTCAAAATGAGTGAGGAAAGGGACAAAGGTATACTATTAGGATATAAGTGAGGTCTTCAACGCGAGCGAGAGACATATTTGGTAAGCGGGTCCCTTTCCCGCTTACCAAATATGTCTCTCGCTCGCGTTGAAGACCTCACAACAAAGAGTCCAAATACACCTACTTTTATGGGACCCTCGATTGAACCCTATTATATTTCCCTAGCACATGTGTATTTTGCTTCTTCCGTATTTATGATGCCGCCCGGCTTCCTATAGGTCGTGTGTCTTCTCACGTTACATTTTCACACCTAGGAAGCTGGGATTAAATTCGGACAATAAACAGTTGTGGCACTCTATAGGTCGTGTGTCTTCTCACGTTACATTTTCACACCTATAGAGTGCTGTTTATTTTCCGAATTTAAGTGGCTTTTGATTTTAGGGATGCCATACGAACCCTTCAATTTCAAGTGGATAATCATGGTTTTATATCTTTTATTGCTCCGTTCGCTCATTGGACTTTTTAACACCTATAGATCGCCTCAACTGTAATGTGTATTAGCAACAAGTGGGCACAACCAGTCAGCCCCTCAACCACAACAAAAGGAGAACGCAAACCACTCTTCACACCCAGATAATCAGACGAAAGAGAAAAGAAAAAAACCTCAGACTGAAACATAACCATAAAAAATCCGTCAGCCAAATAAAGAGAAAGGAGTAGAGAAAAAATCAAGCCATCTACAGCCATCTATAGCATTACTCTGTCAGTAAATCATACTTACATTAAAAAAATTCATAACTATTAATGGATTGCAACTTGAGAAAAAAATAAAATGGATTGCATGTTTATATCAATGAATTAATGAAATAAAAGCTTATTTGTGGTGTTCATTTATAAGTTTGTACCAAGTTTTTTTGACACATGGTTTTAAGTTTTCACTTATTCTTTGTTGGATAAAATAAATATATAGAAAAGGAAAGAATTAGCGAGCACATAGGAATATATCATCTGGAAAAATATTTACATGGCAAGTAGATCGGATATAGCAACAACTAATATTGGGCATGCATGGTGAACTTGGAAAATACAATATAGGGCCCTCTCAGTTTCATATTTGGTAGTCGTTTGTATCACAATTATTTAAGTGTATCATAAACTTTTTCATATTGAAGTGCATCACAAGTACTTAATTGTACCTCTGTCCTTTTTGTTTCCAAAATTAGCTTACTTCAAGGTTTATAAAATATCTGATTTAAGTAAACTTAGTCTCCAAGTCAAATAAATTATTCATAAATTAGAAATAATTTTCAAATAACATCTCAATATTTTTTTTATAGTAAGTAGTGCTATAAGATACTTCTGACATTTTTTGTACTCAACAATATAATCAATATGTTGGATTTATCCAATGAAAATCCAACATATTGTATTCCCTTATCCAATGAATATCAATTGGCTAGTTGTTCAGCGAAGTCGGCCAATTGAACTGTATCTAGACAACTATAACATGTATCTAAGGTATCCTCATAGACTTGATGTCACTTATCTTCTTCTTTTTTAAACTTAACGTAGACTATATCTAGCACTTGCCCTCAATTAAATTGAATATTGTGGACGAATTTCTGATTCTCATCTCCTTAGAGCATCCACAGAATTTCTGATGCTCATCTCCTTAGAGCATCTACAGTGGTGTTTCTCATTTTTTAGAAAATGACATCTACAGTAATAGAAAATAGAAATTTTGTCTGCAGTAGTTGTTTACTAAAATTTGAAAAAGACGAGACATGCTGTTTCGTTTGATTTTTGTTTTTTTTACGGTTAATTGATTAATTAATAATTAGATATTAAAATAGTTTAATTAAATAAATTTAATAATATAATATAACCTAAAACCTAATTAATTTTCCACTAAACCTACTTTACACCTAATTAATCCCCCCCCCCCCTCCCCTGCTGGACGGGGACATGTTGTCCCGTCCAAGCAAAAATTGTTTGAAACGGAACAACATGTCACGTTTCAGCATTTTTTTGACTTTTTTTTTCCTGACGGTACAGGTTGTACTGTCTGATCATTAAAATAAATAAATAATAATAAAAATAAAATTGTCAGACGAAACAACATGTCTCGTCTGATCCCATTAAAAAATTGAAAAAAATAGGAACGGAACAACATGTCTCGTCTCTTATAATTTGAAAATCGCAATTTTGTTTCTAAAAAATGAGAAGCGACTAGCAAAATAGCAAACGACTGCAGCACCTACTTTCTCAAAAAATAAGAAATTAACAAATATAGCAAACGATTGTGGATGCTCTTAGAGCATCCACATCCATAGTCGTTTGGTATTTTGCCATTTTATGCATATTATAGCACATGTTGTGCTACAGCCGTGTGATATATATACATAATTTGGCATTTGAGCGACAGGAGATTGCTATATTTGACATAAAAAATAGCAATATGTATATTATACCGAACGGAACTTGAAATTTCGCCTGATGTATTTATAATATTTTTAAGAAATCGGAAAGTTTCGTCCGATCTAATTTGTGAATTTTAAAAAAAAAAACCCGGACCAAACTCGAGGGGAATGTCAGATAATTAATTATTTATTTAATTAGTGGTTAATTGGGTTAATTAGGTTTAATCAGTGGTTAGTTAGGTTTTAAAATATAATTGATCATTTAATTAAGTTGTTCATTGGGTTTTGAAAAAATAGGCAAAGCCACAGGCGAAACTTGAAATTCCGTTCGTCGATTTTTGCCTGTTTTTTTGTTTTGAAAAGCTACGGTGGAAACTTGGAGTTTCGTCCGATGGCTATTTTATTTTTCCTTTCTTTTCACTCCAACGAAGCTTCAAGATTCGTCTACCTTTTTAAATTATAAAAATATTCTATTCAGTCCAAAAAGTTATAAAAAATATAAATTTTTTTAACCGTCCGTTCAAATTTTGTACAGCTTTGCTATTTTATAGCATTTGACAACTGCAACAAAACTCCACTTTGTTATATCTATTTATGCATTTTGTAATTTTTTACCTTTCACGACTGTGGATGCTCTTATGTGAGCATACTACATTCTCTTTAGTCTATTCTAACAGGAAAAAGGAGCAATTCACCATTAATCTCCTTGTCATCAAATTTTGTACAAGCCAATAAAATTCGATGATTTCAAAATTTTAAATTGGAAATTGGTGTAGTATAGTTGACGTGGCCCTAGGGCCGCCAGATCTCCTCAGATTTCGCTCACCCAGATCATCAAGTCAACAGGTTCAATGGGCCTTATGACTATTCAGGCCCACAAACAAACGGGTCTGACCCGACCCACCTGGATCAGGAACCCGTTTGCCCCTACCTATAAACATCAGGCCCCATCCTCACTTTAAAAAGTAATCAATATTTTTCTACCTGAACCCTAGTTGCTCAGTCTTTTTTTCAGTGACTGACTAGATCGTCGGAAGGCCTGCCGCTGTGATTCTTCTAGGTGTTCCTAGACCTTTTGCAGGTACACTAACCGTCCGAGCTTCCAGCAGTTATTCCGAGCTTCCAACATCTCTTTCGAGCCGACCTCCAGGAGCAGACCAGAATCGAGATCGAGATCCGTCCTTCCACTATACAAATTACAAGAACTCACATATGTTGCTCCCCCACCAAAAACAAGCAACATCAAGTTGGCGCCATCTCTAAGAAAGGCGACTCGATCCTAAGCTCGGATCTCACTTGAAGCCGAGCCTCCCATGGCTCCCAAGGCCAGAAGAGCCATGGATGTTGCTTGTTTTTGCGGGGGAGCAACATGTGTGAGTTCTTGTAATTTGTATAATGGAAGGATGGAACTCGATCCCGGTTCGGGTCTGCTCTTGGAGGTCGGCTCGGAAGTAATGTGAACACTCAAGGGTCTAACCGGGCACTCCTCAATAGCACAGTAGGGCCCGATCTGAGCGCTTCTCGCTCAGTAGCCAGAGACTTGCGGCATATAATCAGCCACCGACTGCCCGTGAATGACATTCGGCACCAGCTCAGCCAATCAAGGAGCCGGGTGGTCCCTTCCAACCCAGCTCCAACACATAGCACTTTCCCATCCATAAGCCGGGAGCACAACTGCAATCGCTCCCCGAGGGATGGTCCCCTCCCGTTCGATCAGGCTGAGCAAGCTACAGTCACGAGGGCCGAGTTCCGAGATTTCAGGAACAAGGTTCTCAGAGTCCTCAGAGACGGTTCCGGATTCAAACAGCAATTCGCCGACCCGAGGCGTGAAAAGGGTCGAGGGTCCCAAGTCTCACGTTCGTCCCAGCCACCGCAGCAGAACAAAGTCGTCCTCCATCGCCTCAAGGATATGGAGAATCGACTCGCCTACATTAACGAGGAAGGGCCACAAACCGGTCGGGTGCATTAGCCGAGCCAACCTCCGTTCTCCTCTCAAATCCTAGACGCTGAGATTCCCAGGAATTTCAGGTCACCTCAGTTCGAGACTTACAATGGAGAGAGTGATTCAGCTGATCACATGGAAGGTTCAAAACCCTCATGATGATTCACAGTGCATCGAATCCTTTCCTATGCCGCACCTTCCCTGCAACCCTGCGCGGTCCGCCTCGGGAATGGTTCTCGAAGCTCGTACTCGGTTCGGTTTTCTCATTCGACCAACTCGAGACAAACTTTCTTGCCTACTTTGTGACCGGTCGGAATGTCGAGAAGACGAGTGCGTCCCTCCTGGACCTCAAGCAGAAGGAAGGAAGGGGAGCTTCGTGGGGAGGTTCACTATCGAAGCTAGGGCAGTCTCGTCCCTCGATGTCAGCGTTGCCTTGGTGGCCTTTAGGCACAATGTTCGTCATGGCCAGTTGAAGGCCTCCTTGGCCAAGAAGCTGCCCCAAGACTTTTCCGACCTGCTCAACAGGGTCAAGAAGTACATCTAAGCCGAGGAAGCATTACACCCCGAAGGCTTAAAAGAAACCCCAGGCAAGGGGAAGAGGAAGGTCGAAGAATCCGAGTCTATGAATAAAGCACAGAAGGATGCGTTTGCCCAGAAACACTCCTTGCCGATCCCCCGTTTTGAAAAATATACTCCGCTGACACAAAACGTGTCGGCTATCCTCCTGGAAATCGAGGACAAGTGGATTGTCTGCCATCCTCTCTGACCTAACAACAACAAGAAGAGGGGCTGGAAGTTTTACTGCTACTTTCATCGGGACAACAGGCATGAGACCGATAATTGCCGCGGCCTCAAAGACGAAATCGAAGCTCTCATCCAGAGGGGGTACCTAAGGGAGTTCACTCGAACCAACACTAGGGACCAGAGGGATACGTGGCAATGACCTCCTCCTCGGGCGACAAGCAAGCGGCCCGATCCCGAGCCCAAGCTCGAGGATGCCGGTGGGCCGGCCATCCTTCATTATTTCCACGGCGGACCTATGGGCGGAGAATTGAACAACTCCCACAAAGATTTCGTTTGGGAAGTGAACTCGATCCATAACTATCCGCCCCCGGTGGACTGGAGGTTTTATTGCTGCTTAAGTCAGAAAACATCAATATAGAGGAATATGTTATGTAGCAAAAAGAGTGATTACCTTGTAACAGTACAGTAGATGTTCTATTTATAGGTCTGGGAAAAATCCGTTACAGAGAGATCCCTGGGTAGCATTGAAATCCCCTTAATCTCGGATATGGAATTGGTTAGGTCCTTAATCTTATGAGTTGGCGGTTACGGCGTAACCGATGGAGCATTTGGCACAAACTACGGGCAGTTCACCCGGGTGCGCAAATGGGCCTGCAGAAGGCCCGGTGAGCTATCTGGCTTAGACCAATAGAGAGGTTGGTGTTGGGCCAAGTCTGTTGCTTTGTGATTCGTGCAAGAATCTTTTTGCGGAGATCGGCCACGATTTTTACCCATATCATGAGCCTCCCACTCTCAGGAGCGAGCTATTGGTCATTTCCAATGAGTAGATAACTCGTGGGAAAAGTGTTGGCATGACGACAGCATTAGCTGGCTGAGATTTCGAACATGTATGTCAATTTTTCGGCATGGGTCCGATGTGTGAACTTTTGTGAACGACAAGTATCGCGGACAATTCGGAGTCGGGGCGCCAAGGGTGCCGAGGGTCGAACCAAGGCTTTAATTGATTGTCGCCGGAGTCTTGTGCCGATCAATGTGACGGAGGGCGTTAGATTTTCTAGGGCCATGTGGCTCTTTACCTTGTCAGATTTTGTGGATTTTAAGGAGTTGACACGTGACAATGGTCATTTGAAAGACTGTCGCTCACAGAATTCGAGAGGACGGCAGGTGCTAACGGTTCCGGAAGCAGTCGGTCTCTATAAATTTGCTCCTTTTAACCACAATGAGGGGTTACCTTCTTTATACCCGGGATTCCTCTAGTCGCGATTGTGATTCTGAATATGTCGACCGTAGAAATTGGAAACTCTGCCTCCTCTGGTGACGACAGTGGATCAGAGGGCAACTTTTCACGAAGGGGGTCATCTGCGAGTTCGTCAAGTCGGCCCCATTCGCGGAGAAGCGAACCTCTGAATTCGGGGTCAACACACGAGATCTTGCCAGAACCGGACGTGGATATCGAAGGAATCTCCGGTTTTGAGGGGGAGGGTCATGGCCGAATAGAGAAATAGACTATAACCAGCGAGGTCGAGAATTGTTTGGTGAAGGAGGATCGAGAATCACCCCACGTGTCAGAAGGTGGAGGTGATCAGGAGGGTGAAGATCGGTCGGCGGAGGACGAGGAGAGACCCGTGGGCGATATTGAAGAGGTGGCGTCAGAAGTCGAGATCCTGACGATTGTGGGTAACACTAGACTATCACTTATACTAATATGAGAGAAAGACTCTCATTTCTCTATTTTGAAATAGAGAAATTAGAGGAAAAGTAGAGATTCTTATTTAACTAATACACGCACTATGCATGATTTTATTTAAAAACCAAAGCAAAATAAAAACCCCCAATTCCTCAAACACAGTCTCTTCACCGCCCACTTTTTCAATCTCACGTATCTTCCCAAACCTACCTCCATCCCCTAACTTAGAATTGGATTTTTAACCAAACACAATTCATAAATTATTTTTATATACTTTTCTTAGTCTATCTTCTTTACTCCAACCTCTATTATAATGCATGAATTATAATGTATAACATATTTATTGAATGTTAATAATGTTATAATATACCTGTTAATAACATAAATTAGTTGAATTTGCGACATCTTTTCATTACATATATATTTTAGTTTCAGTAATATTCAATTAGATAACATTATGGTATTGATGGTAATTCTCTAAACCATCTGCTTATATGAGGATGATAATGAAGATTTCGGTAAGTACGATAGGGATGATATTCATAAGTTTTTTTCTAATTTTCTCACATTTTTTGGAAGTTATATATAATTTTATAAGTTGTTCAAAAACTATTTTAGGTAGTAGAATTTGCACCGAAGAATATTTTAGACCCCTCCTTCAAATATTCATCACACTTTTTAACTTCACCACCATCCTTCTCTCAACAAATTTCGGATCCATCCTCCACCGTCCGATCTCCAATTTCAAAATCCCGCCCATTTTCCAAATTTAAAATTTAAAATTTAAAATCCATCTTCCTATTCTCCGATAAAACCACCACCCACAAATCCAATATCATCGACACCCTCTCAGTGTCTCTCTCATCGGGATCCATGGCGACCACCACCAAACTCCCCCTCCAACCCTCCACCACCCACAACTCCGCCACCTTCGCCGCCAAGAATACCACCGAAGAAGTGTACCAGAAGAAGACCCAGCTCGAGCACATCCTCCTCCGCCCCGACACCTACATCGGCTCCATCGAGAAGCACACCTCCAAGCTCTGGGTCTTCGAGGGCGACAAGATGGTCTTCCGAGACATCTCCTACGTCCCCGGCCTCTACAAGATATTCGACGAGATCTCGGTCAACGCCACCGACAACAAGCAGCGGGACCCATCCATGGATTCGGTCAAGGTCGACATCGACGTCGAGAAGAATCTAATCAGTGTGTACAACAGTGGGGATGGGGTGCCGGTGGAGATCCATAAAGAAGAGGGGATTTACGTGCCGGAGATGATTTTCGGGCATTTGTTGACGAGCAGTAATTTTAATGTGAAGAAGACGACGTGTGGGAGAAACGGGTATGGGGCGAAGCTGACCCATATTTTCTCGACGGAGTTTGTGATCGAGACGGCGGATGGGAAGCGGAACAAGAAGTATAAGCAGGTAATTTTTTTTAAATGGATAAAATATTTGTTACATTTGATGTATTAGGGTTTCTGATTGTGATTCTGGATTTGGGTCTATTTTGAAAATATAGTGGGATTTAAGATCAATAGGATTAGGATATGAAGTTCTGAGTTGGGTAATCGATGAATTGAGATTAGGGTTTCTGTTGATTGGTAAATGTATGGAGATTATAACTGCTAGAGTAATTACTTTTGATATGAACACCAACTGTTTGTCAAAATTCCTCTAAGGAAATATGTAACCTGTTTTTTTATGGGTAGTGACATAATCTTACTACACTGGTGCTTCTCATATAGTTTGTTGTGTGTTAGTTTGGAGCTATCATGTACTTCTGCCATTAGATCATATGGTAGGTTGTTTCTTTTGTCAAATGTTTGTTCCCATGCGAGAGCCTATTTGAACACTGAACTCAAATGCAGATTATAAATGGGGATTATGGGTGTTCAATTCATTATCTTTTATATTTACATTTGTGTGTTGTATCATTTGCTTAATTGGTTTGACGAGTATCTGTGGAAATGAGTTGGGGGATTTAATCGGTGTTTCTTTTAAAAGACATCTATTCCGAATGTAGGTATTTTCAGACAACATGGGGAAAAATTCAGTTCCCTCCATCACCAAATGCAGGGATGGAGAGAACTGGACCAAGGTCTCATTCAAACCTGATTTGGCCAAGTTCAACATGACCCACTTAGAAGACGATGTTGTTGCTCTCATGAAGAAGAGAGTCATCGGTATAGCTGGAACCTTAGGCAAAACCGTCAAGGTAGAGTTGAATGGGAAGCGTGTACCCGTCAAGTCGTTTGCTGAATATGTTAGCTTATACCTTGACGCTGCTAACAAAGACAGAGAAGAGCCCCTTCCAAGGTTTGTATTTTTAAACACTAATTTCTTCTTATATACTACATTTTAAAAAAGGTTTTCTAGTCTGTTGGTTGTTGAATTACCAGGATTTCAGAGAAAGTTAACGACAGATGGGAAGTTTGTGTCAGTTTAAGTGAAATTCTATTCGTGGTTAATTTTTTCCTCATGTTCCATTGAACTGTTTGATTAAATGTTCTTTTGATATCATTCAGGTCAGCTCTGTTAATGGGATTGGCACCATAAAAGGAGGAACCCATGTGGAATACGTTAGTACCCAGATAACTAACCATGTGGCTCAGGCTGTGAACAAGAAGAACAAAAATGCAAACATTAAAAATCACAATGTGAAGAACCATTTATGGGTATTTGTAAATGCACTCATCGACAACCCTGCATTTGATTCACAAACAAAAGAGACATTGACTACTCGTCATGGAAGCTTCAGCAGATGTTATGAAGAAAGGTTTGTTCTTACTTCTGCTTGTCTTATATTATAAGTTTCTTGTTTTAAATTTTGGAATGTTTTTGTTGCAGTTGAAAAATCAGCAGTGGTGAACAGCCTTCTTGAATGGGCTGAGTTCAAGCTGAGCAAGGAATTGAAAAAGACTGATGGGACCAAGAGGCAGAACATCAACATTCCCAAGCTTGATGATGCTAACAATGCTGGTGGGAAGAATTCCGAGAAATGCACATTAATTCTGACAGAAGGAGATTCAGCTAAGGTTCTTGCACTGAGTGTTTCACTTATACTATATAATTATTAGTTCATGCAAGGTTCTGTTGTTTATTAGAAAGCATTCCCTTGTCATTTATACAGGTTGCTGGTGTCTCGGAAGTAGGAAGGGACCATTATGGTGTTTTACCGTTGAAAGGAAAACTGCTGAATGTGAGAGAAGCAAGCCACAAGCAGATAACAGACAACGCTGAGATCCAGAACATAAAGCACATTCTTGGTTTGCAACATGGCAAGCAGTATGATAGTGTTAAGGGACTAAGATATGGTCATCTCATGATTATGACTGATCAGGATCATGAATTCATGATGGTTCGCATATCAAGGGACTCCTGATCAATTTCATCCATTCGTTTTGGCCATCGTTGCTTAAAATCAAGGGATTCATAGTGGAATTCATCACCCCAATTGTGAAGGTAGGCCTCTAATAGACTTCTAGCTAGGTGATCATCAGGATAGAGTTTCAATGGATGAGTTAAAGTTTTGCAGGCAACCCATAGAAGTGGGAAAGTATTGGCCTTTTATACGATGCCCGAGTATGAAGCATGGAAGGAAAGTTTGGGTGAAAATGCTAGTGGGTGGTCTATCAAGTGTCTATATGTGTCTAATTTTTATATAAATATTTGTACCCATTTATCCATTAAAATTACTTGTTTTCATTTATATTGTTTATAATTTATCTTATTTCTATAAGATTTTAATGATTTATTTATTTTTATTAATTTGTTGAATTTTAATTTTTACAATTTAGTCCTTGAAAAAGTTAATAGAAAATATTATTATCAATTAGGGATTAGAGTAAAATTATATAATGAAGTACGGATGGATGGATAGATAAAGAAAGATAAAAAAGTTAGTTAATTATATTAATAGATTAATCTTAATCTAAATATTCTAATTAACTAACTACTAATTAATTAAACATAACTTTTTAATTTAATCTAACCTGATTTCATCTTTTAACTTTTCCTATATGTACAAAAGGTGGCGTGAAAGGGACTGGGAGGTGGTGGGTAGGTGGGAACAACACAGAGAACCAGAAAATCAAAAGAAAAAAATCAAACAGGGAGCTGCTCGGTAATCAAGGACTTGGAAGAGGGAGGTGACGTGGCCCTGTGGCTTTGCACGTGTTCCAAGGCCAGACAGCCTGCGACTTGACAGCACGCGACCCGGTTTCAATTTGACGTGGCTAGTGCTGAGTTTGAGACAGAGAAGAGAGAGACAGAGAACAATTGTTTTACTGGATTCGGTTTGCAAATTATTTATTTATAAAACAGTACTCTTGTATCTTCTTTTATCTTCTAAAATTTAATTATGCAATCCATTAGCAAATTCGTTAATTGCAATTTTATTATGAACACAATTTATTTTTTTTAGGGTTTCGATGTAGTCTAGTTTTGATAACACAATTTTAATTCCATATTATTTTTCTATTTTTTCTTAGTTGTGTGTTTGATTTTTGTTCTTAATGCGTACAACTAGTGGATAGACGATTGTATGATTTATTGGATTATGGAGAGACCGAGAGATAATTTGTGATTTAAAACTATAAATTAAACACCATTGATTGAGCGAAATTAGAGATAAATTACCGCGACTGATGTGACCGTTAAGATATACACAGAACTTAATGAGTCTTCGATTAATTAAATTTGCATAGAGATGTGACAAACTGTTAGTTGGAGATTTTTGGTGTTGTTCAAGAGAAAACATTGAATAATTTGGGGATTTCGGTCTACAATTTGGAAAAACAATATTTTTATTCTTATGGAATTATAAATTGCGTGAGATAAACTAGGTAAGGTCAAAAGCCCTAAAATTAATTTTGCCATTAACAAATTACACAATTTCCCATCCCGCTCCTTCTTAATTAATTTAGTTAGTTCTTTTTAGATTAAATTAATTTAGTTGTTTAATCCTTTATTAATTTCGATCTTCCAAATAGTGATTCATCTAGTAAATTCGGTACTTAATAAAATAATTAGTCCATGTGGGTTCAACACTCTATTCACTTAACCATATTACTTGTTGCGATTTTGTACACTTGCGAATATTCACATCAAGTTTTTGAATTAAAATTGAATACAGAAAAATAATATGGAATTAAAATTGTGTTATCAAAACTAGGCTACATCGAAACCCTAGAAAAAATAAATTTAGTTCATAACAAAATTGCAATCAACGAATTTGTTCATGGATTGCATAATTAAATTTTAGAAGAGAAAAGAAGATACCAAAGTACTCTTTTGTAAATAAATAATTTGCAAACCGCATCCAGTAAAATAATTGTTCTCTGTCTCTCTGTTCTCTGTCTCAAACTCAGCGCTAGCCACGTCAGATTGAAACCGGGTCGCGTGCTGTCAGGTCGCAGACTGTCTGGCCTTGGAACACGTGCAGAGCCACAGGGCCACGTCACTTCCCTCCTCCAAGTCCTTCTTGATTACCGAGCAGCTCCCCTTTTTCTCTTGTTTGATTTTTTTTCTTTTGATTTTCTGGTTCTCTGTGTTGTTCCCACGTACCCACTACCTCCCAGTCCCTTTCACGCCACCTTGTAGTATATATATAGGAAAAGTTAAAAGATGAAATCAGGTTAGGTTAAATTAAAAAGTTATGTTTAATTAATTAGTAGTTAGTTAATTAGAATATTTAGATTAAGATTAATCTATTAATATAATTAACTAACTTTTTTATTTTTTCTTATCTATCCATCCGTACTTCATTATATAATTTCACTCTAACCCCTAATTGATAATAATATTTTCTATTAACTTTTTCAAGGACTAAATTGTAAAAATTAAAATTCAACAAATCAATAAAAATAAATAAATCATTATGTTTGTTTTGTTTGTTGATTTTTGCATCACAAATCTTATTTCTACAAAAAATAATTAATTAATTGAAATCTTATAGAAATAAGATAAATTATAAACAATATAAATGGAAACAAGCAATTTTAATGGGCAAATAAGTACAAATATTTATATAAAAATTAGACACATCAAGTACTATAAGGTTTGCTGTTCAAAATTTCTCCAGTGTTCATATGCAATTCTGCTACATAAAGCTTACAAATTTTCATGGAAATCAAGGGGCTGAGAACAAGCACAGCCAAAGAAGGAAAAGAATACTTCCGAGCTCTCAAGAAGCACAAGAAAACCTTCATTTGGGAAGATGATCACGATGGAGATGCTATTGAACTAGCATTCAGCAAAAATAAGATTGAGGCTAGGAAAAAATGGCTGCGACAATTTGAAGTAAGAAAAAAAAACCCCGCACTTTTGGGTTACTTTGGAATTAAAAAGTTCACAAGTTTCTGCTTCTAAACATCTATTTGTAATGGTTGCAGCTTGGTACATATCTTGATCAAACAGAAAAGGAAATCAAATACAGTGATTTTGTCAACAAGGAGCTGATACTCTTCTCCATAGCGGATTTGCAAAGGTCAATACCATCCATGGTTGGTGGACTGAAAGCAGGCCAAAGAAAGATACTCTTTTGTGCTTTTAAACGTAACTTAATAAAGGAAGCTAAGGTATGTCGGATTCAATAGAGAGCTGTGTTCTTTGCTTAATCACTTCATCTTCATACTACAGGTGGCTCAATTCTCTGGTTATGTGTCCGAACACTCGGCATACCACCATGGTGAGACAAGTCTTGCGAGCACTATAAATGGAATGGCCCAGGATTATGTTGGCAGTAACAACATAAATCTATTGCAACCAAATGGTCAATTTGGAACTAGAAACAAAGTAAGATTGTCCTAATCTTAATCTTATAATTAGATTGTCAACATTCTCAGTATTCTTTGCATAATCTCTTTATCACATGTTTGTTTGCATGATAAAGAGTTTAAGTGTATGTAATTAAACATATGATTCATTAAAATGTTGACAGAAACAAAAATAATAAAGAGAGAACATTTTATATTTTTATGATACACATATCTAATAGACAAGTACATAAGATCTCTCCTAGAGAAATACTGTAGGTGATTTTAACTATTAAATCAGTTTAGATTTTTTTTACTTCAGAATATTTCATATGTTTGTAAAGTTCTCAGATAAACTTTTATAAATTGTACATGTTCTCAGATTAATTTAGTGACATCTTTATTTTATATTTTTTTTGCTTCCAATTTCAGGGTGGTAAGGATTGTTCGAATGGAAGGTACATCTACACCTGCTTGTCATCTATAACTCGGTTCTTGTTTCCCAAGGATGATGATATCATTCTTGACTACTTGAAAGAAGATGGTCAATCAATCGAGCCTACTTGGTAATTAATAAAATATTGTCTCTACTTATAATTTTGGAGCATGTGCAAGTTTATTGATTATCTTTATTTGCAGGTATATATGCCTATCATACCTATGGTTTTAGTCAATGGGAGTGAAGGCATTGGTACTGGTTGGAGCAGCTTCGTTCCTAATTACATGTTGCAAATTTGAAAAGGATGCTAAATGATGAACCTATGGAGCCAATAGAACCATGGTACCGAGGCTTCAAGGTCTGATTCTGTCGAACTTTTGGTTTTTTTTCTTCTTTCTTTTCAATTTATTTATTTTTTGCACAAACATTATAAGTTAGTAATAATTGCTTTTAAAAACCAGGGTTTGATTGAGAAATCAGTAGAAAAAGAAACGGGCATTACCTACACAGTCAGTGGTATCATAGAGGAAGTGGACAGCACGACATTGAGAATCATGGAGCTGCCAATTCGGAGATGGTCTGAGGAGTACAAGGATTTTCTCTAGTCAATGGAGAAGGTTGACAATAAAAATAAGGAACCATTTCTCCAGGTTTGGCCGATAGAGAAGAAGAATAACGATTTATTACCTGTAGATTTTGCATCGAAAAATCTAAGCCCTTCTTTCTTTCTAATAACTTGCAGGAGGTAAGGACCTGAAATGATGATACAACTGTGGATTTTGATATTAATCTGTCCGAGGAAATATGAATGCTGTCAAACAAGAAGGGTTACTGAAGAAATTCAAGCTTACTACTACAATTAGCACTAGTAACATGCACCTGTTTGATTCAAAGGGTGTCATTAAGAAATATGATACTCCTGAACAGAGTGAGTTTTTTGTTCTATACAGTTCCATCCATTTGCCTTCCTTTTTTCTGAAACCTAACATTTGCATTCATCTTTCTCTGTAGTCATTGAAGACCTCTTTGATTTGAGAATACAATTCTATGAAAAGAGAAAGGTCAGCACTTTTCTAGATCTTTGTGTGCTAAATTTTCAAAATACTTTAACATGATAAATAAATAATTGTGCAGAGAGCTTTATTGGATAGCCTTGAGATGAACCTCCTGAAGCTGGATAATAAAGTCAGGTTCATCCTTGCTGTTGTCAGAGGCGAGGTAATTGTCAACAATAGAAAGAGAGCAGACCTGTTTCTTGAATTGAAGGAGAAGGGATTTGCCCCAATCCCGAAGAAAACCAAAGGTGTTGATGCTGCTATTGCCGAAGCCGCTGAGGATGCAGACTCCAATGAAGATAGCCCAGAAGTGATTAGAGGAGTGAAGGTGAGTGATTATGAATACTTGCTCTCCATGCCAATAGGAACCTTGACTCTGGAAAAAGTTCAGCAGATTTGTGCTGATAAAGACAAACTTGAACTAGAGTTGGAAGAATTGAGAAGTTCCACTTCGAAGACTTTGTGGACAAAAGATCTTCGATGCTCTTGAACTACAGCTAGATGTAATAAGGAACTTGATCTACTTCAAATTTTCCATTGTATAGCAAGTTTTGCTCCCTCCATCATAAATTTTTATGTATGCAAGAACTGGACAAAAATGATGCTGAGGCAAGGGAAACGAGAAGGCAGATGAATCCTGGGGCGACTGGCATTTCCAGAAAAGCACCAAACAAACCTAGCTAGAACAATGCCAATAAGAGTTCGGCAGCCATTTCAACTGATGCAGGTAACTTATCTTTTCTGTTCTTTTTTCAAATTTTTTATTGATTGATTGGTTTTTTTTTTTTTTTAAAAATTTTGAATTATTTATTAAAACCTTATATCAGTTACTGTTTTCTTTTGTTTCATACAGGTAACGTTCCTGAAGTGGCAAAACCCAAACCAAGAATTTCATCTTCATCTATTATATTCTTGCGCTTAAAGACTGGCTTGCTGCATATAAGCTAGACTCTTTGCCAGAACAAACATGTAATTTGCTATTAACAGTTTCCCATCTGTCTCTATTATATTTGAGGTGCTAAGTGTGCCTTTATATTTTAAGTGTGTCTTTATATTTTACCTCTTCCTTCTTTTTAGCCATGGAAACAGAGGTAATAGCCAAAAAGGTTGCAACAAAGAAAGGACCAACTAGCAAAGAGGATGATGATGAGGATTTTCAGATGATGGAAGAAGAAAAAGCCCCTAAAGGAAAGAAAGCAGCAGTGAGGAAACAGGCGAATACTAAGGACAAAGTCGCCACTACAAACAATAGAAAGAGAGGTGGAGCTCAGGGAAAGCCTGTTTTGAATCAAAAACTGATTAACGGAAGTCCTGAAGCTGAAGCCCGCAGACAATATTGCTTCTCCCAAAAAGAAGGTGCAAAAAATGAGGGCTTCTCCCTTCAACAAGAAGAGTAGTTCTGTCCTAGGGAGTGATGTTAATGGTGATTCATCATCTTCTGTTGATTTAGAAGCAGAGATGAGCGAGGAGGCCTCACTCGCAAGAAATCGGCCGAAGAGGGAGACCAGGGCGAAGAAGTTTGTTTATGTTGAGAGTGGCTCAGAGGAAGAGGAGGAAGACCCTGTAACTGAAGATTCAGAATTTGAGAGTGGCTCAGAGGAAGAAGATGATGACTTGAGTTGAATAATTCCTGTTCTAAGGGAACTTGTAAATTTCTTGTATCTTGGAACAGGTGAATTTAGTTTAGTGCACTGGTTGAATTTGTTAATGTGTCTTGCATTCTTAGTTTTACAGTACTGATTTCTGTAGGGGAAAATTGTGCAGTTGCAAATTATGAATTAAGAAAAGAGGACTGCACCTGAGTTATTGTTTTTTAACTATCTTCTGCCGAATGCTATGCATTCTCCTTTGTTGTAAATTGAAATGATTAGAGAAACTTGCTTCTGTAATTATTGTGAAGACACTTGTTTTTGTGACTGAGCAGTTCTTATAGATATACAGGTTCGAAAGCAGCCAGTTTTTACTACTGATACTTTGAAATTCTCTGCTAGTTGTTGTAGATGGGTATATGATTGTGTATTATTAACACCCAAATACAGGAGAAAAGTCATCTTAATTATGTAGTTGATAACAATTTTAGGCAACATTATCAAAAGTTAGATATAGTCATTTGCTATTTTACCAAATTTTGCTAAATTTGGAAGAAAAAAAGTCTTGTTGGCCAAATATCTAAATTTTGGATTTTCAGAAGGAACAATAGTATGCTATATTTGGGGGAAAAAATAGTAATTTACAAAATATAGCTAACGAAAGATCATCTTTCATCCGTTCATCAAAAAAATATTGGACGAAAGATGACCATCTTTTGTATCTACTTTTTTTAATATTAAAAATCAATTAGACGAAAAAAGTCTGATCAATTCTTTCCAAATGTAGTTTCAAAATTCTATTGAATTAGGCCTATAGAATTATCATGCATACACATTAGGATTTAATTAAGATTTCTTAATCTATAAAAACCTCGGATGACGGGAAATGATTTCTCGTCTGATAATTTTTTAATTTAAAAAAAAAATTACGGGACAAGACTCATTTACCGTCCGTCTATTTTTTAAAATCAAAACCCAAATTTTGAGTTCTAACGACTAGAGATGCTTCTGGAAAAAGGCCTTTCATTTTGCGGCATATTCATGAATGAAACGACAATATTTACTGCTTTCAACAAGAAAGGATTTGAGAAATCAGCTAAAGCAGTAGCTAGCGATTGACAAAAAAGACAGATACAGTCACTGATATCAAAGCAAGAATATGAGAGATCGCTTATATACCAGGCTAAATTTAAAAAAACCTCCTAAACTATTGCTCATTTTTTTATAAACCTTCCTCAAATTTTTTTTAGTCTTTATAAACCTCGCTCAACTTAATTTCTCAACTTCACTTTTTGGACGAAAATACATCTTTTTGAACATAAAGAGATTTTTGCAATTTAGTCCCAAATTATTCCCTCAATTAGAATGTTATAATCGATCTAGCACTCAAATTTAACAGTGTGTTAGGATACTCTCTCCCTATAAATTAAAAATTGTATACCATTTCTCGAAGTCTATCAAGACTAGCATAAATTTCACATGATGCACGGGCATGTAGAATGATATTCTCAAGAATGCAAGCAAACCAATAGTAATAACATCAAAATAATAATAATAAAATAATTAGAAGATAAGTCGTAAAATAATCAAGTTAAAGCATTACCTTCTTATCATTCTTCTTTTTCTCTTTTTTTTTCCCCTCAAAATTGTTGTTCTTAGCATCCTTCTAATATTTTACTAATACATATCCTCCTTTTGCTTGGCAGAATTTTTTGTCACTAAATTGATTAAGTCATTCTAATTACATAACTAAATTGCTCATGTTATGATTTGGATGACTAAATTGTAAATATTCATCAAATTAAGACTAAATTGCACAAGACCCTAATTAAGTTGGTATAATTGAGGGACTAATTTGCAAATACTACGGTTTGTTATAAAAATTGCAAATATCCATCAATTAATGGATTAAATTGCAAAAAGGCCTTTTTAGATGAGTAACTAAATTGTAAATACTATGATTTGGAGGACTATATCGCAAATATCTATTAATCAAGGAACTTGCAAAAAACTCCGTATGTTAAAAAAGGGGCGTTCCCATCCAAAAAAAGAAAAAAAAAGTGGAGTATCTTGAAAAACTAATAAGTTAAGTGAAAATTTATAAAAATAAAATAAAATGTCGAACAGCATTTATAAAAAATGAGTAATACTTGCAGGAGGTTTTTTTAAATTTTGCCTACATACGAATTCAATTATACAAAGTTAAAAACTCAACACTGGATTCACTACTTAATTCATTGTCATTACTCACCCTTTTACACTAATGAGAGTAGATACTGACAAAGAACAGAGAATTTTAAGAAGAAACCGTTACATGAAAACACAACCGATGCAGTGAAAGTATCTCCTCTTGCTTCATCCAATCTTCTCTGTGAGAACCAGCCCTTACTCTACCAAATGCGATTTTCAATAACCGCAGCAATAACATCTTTCAAAGTACCCTGAGGGAAAATCCAGAAACTTCGAATATCAAAATTTTAAAGCACAAATAAAAATTAAATAAAGAATATGCTTATGTTACCAAAGAGTGGTCCTTCAAACCAAGAGACAACACCAATGGCTTAGACGAACCAGAGGAACTGCATTTATGAGAAGTAGCATGCAAATTATTTTCAACGAAACATGTAGTATACCGAACACAGAAGTGTGAGTTGATGTCAATAACAATTGGAAAATTACAGCCACACAGACACGGAGAAAAACAAACCTTATATGTTCGATCAGTTGACGTGCACATGCACCCAGAAATGGCTGCAGACAAAAATTAAACTTTTTATTAACATAGAGTTCATTTGATAAGAATAAGAACCTATAGTGCAAGAACACAACTACATTACCTCATCTCTTTTACCAAAGACTACAGAAACATTGAAGGTTGGATCAATAGATACATCAGCCTCTTTCCTATAACCAAAAGAGAAAGAGAAATTACCAAAGTAGTATTTAGACAAAGCATGTGGATTCTTATTCAAACACATATTTTTTTAGATTGAATCCACTAATAAGTGATCGTCATTGAAGACTAAATAAAGTACAGAGTAAGCTACATACACTGAAAACATGAACTTGTTTACATCCAAGTACCTAATATGTTTAGTTCTAGCTGGAATTTTTTGGTAACCAGAAGATATGCTTACAATAAAATAGAACATAACAAAACAGATGCTGTTTGTTCGGTAAATGATCAATCCCTAAATTTTGTAGGAATACAAGGATGGTGAAAAAGCTACAATCTCTACAATGTAAATGTAAATGTAAATCAACTGAGATAAGACAAATGCAAGTTCTCATATGGTTGGCACAAATTTGTTACTTGAAACAACACAAAGAAGATGCTGACCTGGCATGTAGTATTGTCCCAGTGCATCCTATCTGGGTAACCATAACCTGAAGAGTCACCAATGAAAGATATCATAACATGAGTAAGTATCGTAGAAAGATAACAGATTGAATTAGTGTAATTTTGATATACCAGAAAGTTATCATCGTAACTGCACATCAGTATGTCTGTCTTATTCCCCTGTAATATCAAACACAACAGCCCAACATTACTAACAAAGAATTTTAATATAAAAAATTCCAAAAAAAAAAACATTACTAACAAAGAAATCTATCACGTGTCAGTTCTCAAAGCATGTATTCCCAAAATAAGTAATTGGACTTTGAATTACATCATATTACAGTGTCGATCTTAGCAAGCAGAAAAACTCTAAAATTTGAAAACTATTTGTACAATATATAGAATCAGTGCTCAAGTATGGTTTTAAACATGGATGTATATCAATTTTAAGATCAAATAAAAATCATATTAAAAAAATTAAAACAAATGAACTGAAGAGAGTGAAGATTGGACCTTGATATCTAATGAGACCCTTTTAGGAATCACAGGAAATAAATTAGCTGATTGAGAATCCGATGCCATCTCGTCGCCTTCTTTCACTTTCGAAGAGAAAATTAGATCTTTAGGGTGCGTTTGGGAACCCAAAAAACTAGGGAAAGGAATGGAATACTGTGGATAAACCCATCTTATCCTATTCCACAGCTTGTTTGTTTTGAAAAAGAAAACAAAGGAAACAACTAAATTTTATTCCTTAGAGAAAGATTTCAACCAATTTCTATTCCAGCTCCACCCCCTCGGAAAGCTGCGTAAAGGAATGGAAATAAGATTTGAAGCTCCACCCCCAATTTCTATTCCATTCCACCAGTTGCCAAACACACACAACTTATAAAATTAATTCATTCCTTTCCCTTTCTTTCCATTCCTCTCCATTCATTTTCATTCCATTCTTTTCCATTCCCCAACTTCAATATTTCCAAACAGACCCTTAATTTAGTAGGATTTACCGATTTAGGGGTTAGGGTTTTCGATTTCGAGATAGGCAAAAAAGTGGACTTTTGAAGAACTCAAGATTCACGAACCGCCGGATCAGAACTCAAACCGTGTGCTTTAAGATGCGTGCCCCCCCCTCCCGAGATACCCAGACCAGCTTACGATATGCTAATGGACTGTTGTTAGGGCTTTAAGCTAACTATAGGACCCAGGCCCATTTCAGAGTGTATGTATGGCCGCTGAAATTTTGTGGGCACATATTTTTTGAAAGGCTGGCCCATAATTTAGTTTTGGACCTTATGATATGAAGCAGGGAATATATATATATATATAGGAAAATGATCGAGTGAGAACTCTTTTGGTGAGAACCAGGTGAGAACTTTTGTTTGGGACATTAGTTGAAAGATCCGAACCGTTCATTTTGATCTACACGACTCAATTACTCCATGGATGAGAAATCAAGTCATTTGAGATTCGTTTGCCCATGTATTGAAGTGTTACAAATTGTGTGGCTGAAAAATCGTTATTTTTTATAGTGACATGATGCATGGACAAATGAATACCAAATAACTTGATTTTATATTTCTAGACTAAATTAGTTATGTTAAACAATGTGAACGGTTCGGATTATCCATAGGATGGATAGGCATGGAGTTCTCACGAAGCTTATCGTGAGAACAGTTCTCACCGGATCGCTACCCTATATATATATATATATATAAAGACATTTGTTGGAAATGTTATGTGGTCCGACATTTTCGGTACATTTTCGGTTCATAAAGATCGAGAATATAATCGATGACGAGAGGGCTTGCATTGCAAGGCCGAAGTCAGACACATGGGCCCACTAAATACGCGTTAGTTGAATTTGATGGCACGTTTTCTCAGTGGCGCCGATCTCTAATATTATAGTAGGAAAAGACTTTAGTATTATCTATAAATTTATCAACACAAATCTATCAATACGTACATTACACATGCATAATTATTATAAATAAGATTTTAGGTTCAAGTCCCTGGATTTTTACTTTAAAAAAAATTATATTTTATTACGACGTGCATTACACATGTAAATTACTAGTATACTATAATTTAGATGAAGATTATGATGAACTAAACAAAAATTCGGAAGGTAGTAAACGGAGTACTTCTCAAACCAACTTTTGTTCCATGCTAGTGCTTAGGTAGATAGTACGTGCAGTGCACAACAATTTTCTTCCACGGAATCATTAGGAAAATCATTCATCCATCCGCTGCGTGATTATATTTTATTTAGCGTAGTTGTTAGAAGAGTAATGCTTTATCCACTACCAATTTCACTATCATTTTCTTCACTATCTTAGATGACACACTCCTATTAGAGAGTTTCCCTACCGACTCTTTCTTCCCCCACCTATTGAAGTGTGCCACCTAAGATAGTGAAGAAAAATTTAGTGAAATTGGTAGTGGGTGTAGCATTACTTTTGTTAGAAAACAAAACAAAAGAAGCTCACTGTAAATGTGAGTAATAAAATAACTTCGTGCTAGTTTGTTTGTCAACGGTCTATTGAAGAGAATTCCATTAGATGTCTTAGCAAAAATGTAAAAAATTGGAGACAACTAGTAAAAGAGGCAGGGCCGGCCCCCAATGGAGGCTGGGACGGCAGCCGCCTTAGGCCCTCCGAATTTTATACAATTTTATGGATCCCAAAGAAAAATTTTCTTGTATTTATACATACGCATTTTTTGTATAATCTTTTTTTTTGCCCTAAATTTATTTTTTTGTTGGATTTTTGTTTTTAAAATTAGTACTTGAGCCAGCACATTTTAGTTGAGTTTAGATTTGTATATAAAAAAAATTCTCAAAATTTTAAATATTCATTTATTTCTTTATGTACATCAAATTTTCAGAATTATAGAGAAAAAAAAACTAAACAAGGGGGCTCCACTTCGGAGTTTGCCTCGGGCCTTCTTAAACTCAAGCCCGGCCCTGAAAAGAGTTGGTCTATCTTAAGAAAGTGACATATAAAATTTCGGGCATTGATTGAAAAGAATATTTCAACAAGACCAGTATTTGTAATTGTTGTAGGATACAGGAAATCAAAGCAATAAATTCCCGTCCACTTCGGGTGGTAATGCAAAGTATTGCACACAATTATCCAATAAAAAATCAACATCAATCTCGCACTCTTTCTAACAAGTAGCTAGATCTTAGTTAATCCGAACCGTCCAAATTGGCTCACATGACGACAAGAGTCATTATCAAGACCAAACGAACCGTCACCCTTGACGGTGTTAATCCTGATGCCTTTTCCTTACTTGTCCTCCACCACCAAACAATTTGCACATAAAACTCTGCAAAAAACCAAAAGAAAAAAGGACAGATATGGAAAATGCCGGAAACTGAACGACTTTATTAGCGGCGTTACTCAACTGAAAAAGAGATCCAGAATATACAGCGGCATATGCTCTCCATCTTCAGACATTATGCCGTTAAGTTAACGGAAAACGTTGATGGTACAGTTACGGCATACTACGGAAAAAGAAAACACTAGAGGAGAGTAGGTTGGTAGCTCCACTATATAAGGAAAGGGAGCGATCTAAAAACCAGGATAAGATCTCCATCTAGTTTCTTGACTTTGAGATCTCTTTCTTTCATCTTCCTCTTTCAATTTTTATTGCATGGCAGCTAGTTTGAAGGGGCGAGAGATCGCAGGAAGCTTCGGGAAGCGTCTTGCGAATCAGATCTGGGCCTACGTGCCAAAAACAAAGCATCTTTCTTCAAGGTTCGTCACTGAAATCGTTTGACACTAATTGATTGTTCTTAGTATTTAATTAGTTGTTAATAATGTTTTTTTTGAGTAATCCAAGTTATTTGGATTTTTTTTCCCTTCATAAATCAATCTAGCATCGAAATCCGTGCTGATTATTTTGCGTTATTTTTGTCTTATATTTTCATGTAATTCGTCGTTCAAAATCTAAATCCACTAGTCAAGTAATTTCTTTTAACTATGATGATTTTAGTAATTTTAGGTTGATTTACATCTGAATTTTCTCAGAATTCTTTAAAGAAAAAGAGAAAGAAAGAAAGAAGAAGAAAAAAAAAACTTTTTTTCTGAAGAAAATCGACTGCTCCCTCCCTTCATAGGATGCGTGATCTGAGCCGTTCATCATTTTGAGATCACATGACGATTATGTGGAAATTGATATCTTCAGCAACTAGTAAGGGCAGTAATAGTATAGAGTTTTTGGTAATGCAAAACAGGAAAACCCGTACACTTTGGGTTGTGGTCGATCTTATCCGCCTCGTAGTATTTGATTCTTCAGTTTCAAAGAACATTCCCAAAATTTTGGGTGCTTAATCCAAAACCAGACCTCAACCGTCACTTTCGTAATAAACAGTAGTCTCTAATTTTTAGGGATTTACATTTTCAGGAGGGTGGCCCATTACTCATCATCTTCCTATTACGACAAGAACGTGGAGGATCAGGTCCGGCCGGCCGTGGTCCCGGACTATGTGATTGATTCCAAGTCCGATAAGTACTGGGCCCCACATCCCAAGACCGGTGTCTTCGGGCCTGCTGATCCTAACTCCACTGCTGGTGGGGATCACGCCGGGTTTCATAGATCTGGGGATGGTTCGTCGTCGTCGTCGGTGTTGGACCAGACCGCGTGGTTCCGCCCGTTGGAGGACGTCGACAAGCCCCCAGTCGCCTGAACACTCTGGATAAATATATATATATATTAATATATGATTAGTTGGATTATAAATAAAGTTGGATTAATCGTGTCTGGGGATGGGGCCCTGCGATCAATTATGATCGCTCGGCTATATATGTTGGTGGTATATGTATGTATGCATGTATCTTTGTCTGTTTGATGACTCTTGCAAGCTTATTATATACTACTAGCTTTGCTAGTAAAATTCTGGAATGGTGCACATAACTGCAACTTGTGTAGATTGTGTGTTGTGATTATTTGAGAGGTATTAATTAATTCGCATATCAGTATTAATCTCTATCACATTACAAATATCATATCATATCATACTTTTTTTTTTGGTTGTTCAGACTTCAGGTTTGCGAGGATTTATGTTATTATATGTGGATTTATTTTTGTTTGCCAGCAAAAAAAATTTGCAAGTCATGCAAGAAGGGTTGTGTCCATGTCCATAGGCTGTACCTGATAATGTCCCGCATGGTTGGCATTGTTGACGGGCAAATGAATATCATTAACTTGGGTTGTTAGTTAGTTGGTTGGTCGGTTTTGTTTGCTTCTTTGTTTATTCTCATACTTTTTACGACTGATTTATTTATGGATTAGCGCTCAAATTAATTTGTACGGTACTTTACTTGCTTGCTCATATCAGATTCTGTCCAAAAAAGAAAGCAATTTTTTTTTTTGTTAAATTAGCTCAAAATATTGAGCTTGTGTCATACTTGAGGCGTCTACCTTATACAGTAGTTTATTCAACTAGCATTACGTTATTCACCGTGGAGAAAGTTTACAGGTGAGCTCGAGGATTTACCAGAATTGAATTGACATTATCAAAGGAGGGACAAAACTAAGGTTACCACAAGATTTTATGGTAGAAACTTACTGTAAGAAACAAATTAGCAGATATTATCCGGAACAGCCTTTGTTAAACCGATGAGAGTAGCAGATAATGTGAGATGCATTAATTGATTTGTTTGTATGTAATTTGGGAGTTGGGACCAAGATCAATTCCTGCCTGTTGATCTATAATCCAGTTAATAAAAATTTCGGCCGGTTTCAGAAAAAAAATAATATCAATGAATTTGGAATTTGAGGATGCATATCGCCCCTCTAGTCCTCTTATATTTCCGTTTTACAAGTAGCAAATTTCGACTCCGTGGTTGATTCCATGGGTCAAGTTTTATATTTAGATTCTTAATTGATACTACCTGATGGGTAGGAAAAGTACTAATTATAATATGACATTCTTAAGAGCATCCACAATCCCGTTTGCTATATTTGTCAATTTCTCGTTTTTTGAGACATAAGCTGCTGCAGTCGTTTGCTATTTTGTCATTTTATGACAAGTTGCTACAGTCGGTTCTCATTTCTAAGAAACCAATTTGCGATTCTCAAATTATAAGAGACAAGACAACTTGTTTCATCTGACGATTTTTTTTTTTTTTAATATTGATCGGACGGTCTGATTTGTCTAGGGGAAAAAAAAATTGCTCCAATGAGACATGTTGTCTCGGCTCAAGCAAAAATGCTTGGGACGGAACAACATGTCCCGTCCAGGAATTGTGGGCAATTAGACTAGGGCCAAAACTTAGTTTAGACAGTAAATAGTTAGGTTTAGGTAATATTTTATTATTTAATTTATTTAATTAAACTAATTTAATACCTAATCACTAATTAAATAACTCTTAAAAAAAACCGGACGAAACAATATGTTTTGCCTAGTTCAAATTTTAGCAAAATTATAGCAAACCACTATTGCAGACAAATAGAAATTTTCTATTTGTTATTACTGTAGTTGTCATTTTCTCAAAAATAAGAAACACCATGCTCTGAGTCTCGCGCTCGCACATGTTGAACTGATCGTCTCCCCCCTTACAAGCTACTTGGTGACACACGAGCTCTATTTCTTAATGCTCCAAGTTAGTTTTAGTTGCATCTAACTTTAATTATTTTAAAGTAATAGGGTGAAGAATACATAGTGGATTTGTCCAATATTAATAGACCAGGAAGTGTATCGATCAAAAATAAAAACGATACTTTCCAAGAATATACACAGCGCAAAGTGCGGTCGACCGTTCAGCTCTCTGACGTAAAGTAGAGAGGTGAAAGGTCGACCGCTTCTCAAGCAACTCAAGGTTGCGGTCGACCAGTCATGAAGTACGGTCGACCGGTATCACGCTTTACATTCCGAATTCACCCTGTTTTCTTACCATAAACTAATCAATCTTTAATCAATCTTATACAATTAAAATCTCATGAAAATAAAAGAAAAAATTCACGTCTTGATATCTTTCCTCTTTAGCCTGTAGACCAATTAATCATGAATAACTTCCTCTTTTGCTTGTATTTGCAATCATTCTTTATTGCTTTCCTTGTTTAAATATTCTTGAATCTCTCTTGGATCTCTTGTTGATATTATTTGATCCTGAAAATCTGAACAACTAACTTTAAACTTATTAGTATTAATGAGCATGTTTTGTGCATACCAAACTAAGAGTCAACAATCTCCCCCTTTTGGTGTGAACAAAACATGCTGGAATGTTTAAAAATTAAAATATGCCACATAATACTCTCCCTGAGTTTAGTATATCCTGTTACACAGATTTTTATAAATAAGAAATCTTAAGAGAGATGTAAATACTCCTCCGTAATTCAATGTCACCCCTGTTATACTGAACTACAACATATATGATTAGTGTAAAACTTTTGAAACCATATTAGTAGTTGAAAACATTTATAGAATCATTGTAAAGTATTTGAAAACATTTCAAAAAATTCATGAATACTTTAGACTTTATGTGAAAACATTCCAAAAAATTCTCCCCTTTTTTGGAACACAACAAGAGGGATTTAAGTAGGAAAAAAGTGAAAGCAAGTTAAAAAAATATTCTAGTGAAGGCACTTTAAAAAACTTTATTAATCAAAATAGACATGAGGGATAGAGTTTGAAAAGAACAAAATGTTACTGAAAACGAGTGGAAGAGAATCTTTTTTCATGATATCGTTGATAGCGAGACTCTTTGCTATACAGTGAGAGCTCTTCATAATATCATAGATTTGATATCCTCCCTAATGCAAAAAAAAATTGAATTTCAAGAATAAAAAAAATGGTTTTAAAACGAGTTTTTACAGAAGACCAGAGAAGAGACCGGTCGACCGTACAGTCGACCGCAACAGAGATGATTTTAAAAAAATTCCCGAGAGCATACCGGTCGACCGCACCTCTTTTGTCAAAAACACAACATATCACAGAAGGCAAACCGGTCGACTGCACGATCGACCGTTTATTTTGTAAAGAGAAATTTTTTTTCCAGAGGATGAGTCGGTCGACCGCAAATGGTAGAAACCAATTTTTTTTTTGTTGAAAATAATGTATAAAACCAATTTTAACCGAGAGGAAACCGGTCGACCGCCCAGTCAACCGTACACCCTTATAGGCGTACAGTCGCCCGTTTAGTCGACTGCAGAATGGAATTTCATGCTGAGATATCAATCACATTTAGCTCTCCTTTCAAAAAATGAAATCGTTTTTCATCTAAAGGTTTTGTAAAAATATCAACAAGATGTGAATCAGTAGAAATATATTCAAGTAAAATATGTCCCTTTTGAAAGTGATCTTTAATAAAATGATACCTAATATCAATGTGTTTTGTGCGACTGTGTTGGTCAGAATTTTTGGTTATATGAACAGTGCTAGTTGTAGAGCCCCGAATTTCCAATATGATATCTCAGAAATACGTGGCACAATTCTCAGCATCAACTTCAATTATAATAGTAAACATATCCAAAAATACAGATAAATTTTTCTTTCAACCTTTATTACATCTATTCATTACAAACCACAGTGGGAAAACAAACACCTTGAATTACAGTCTTTTCATTACAATACCTTCTTTACAATTTTACATAAGCTTTATTATCATTCCATCTCATGTATCCAAGTCCCAATGCTATAGGTAATCACCTGTAAAATATGAGGCGAGAGATAACCCTAACCCCCAAAACTATAGGGGTCAGCCATAACGGTGTGAGTGATATAAAAACAAAACAACATAGATAGAACATGAAACATGGAATCATAAACACAAGTAATAAAGACAAGAATACATGAATTAAGGAATAACAGTGAAACATGAAAAACATCAAGTGTAGCTAGATTAAGGTACTGTTCTTTTTTTTTACCTTTTATAAGAGATTTACAGTAAGAGCAGCTTGTAAGAGCCTCTTTTTAAGGTGTTCTTTTTATATAAAAATAACCTCTTATAAGAACCTCTTATAAGACATTTCTGTTCTTTTTTCACCTCTTACAAGAACCTATATTACCCCCAAAGTCTATATTACCCCAAAGTCTAAAAATAGTGAGATGAAGGGCAAGAAAAGAAGGAAATTTGAGATTGAATGTGGCGTTCCAATAAACTGAATATAAAAAAAAAGAAAAAAAAAGTTAATTAATAAGGAATACATCACAATCCTCAGAAGGTATGCAAAGGTTGGAGGCGACAATTTTATCAGTGCAATACAACCTCAATAACACTATAGAAGGAAGTCAAATATACAGCATTGATATAATATAGATAGTAGCTGCTTTTAAACGTCTAAATCATTTACTTACATATGATGCTGCAATGAATGTGTATCTACACTTCTAAATCAATTACTTATAATTGACAGGCCCCATCTAAAGTAAAATCAGCAACATTGAATTCAAAAATATTAGAGGCGAACCAAGAAGTGGCAGTCAGATTGAAGAAGCCATGAATTACAAATAATCAAAACATCTAGATGGAATCCTATGATAACAATTGTGATTCTAACAGTCACTACTGTGCCCTTCGAAAAGAAAACAATGACATAAGCAAAGTATAAAAATAGTGAGATGAAGGAAATTTGAGATGAAATTAGTAACAATTATAATATAGACTTTGGGGTAATATAGACTTTTTAAGTGATAGAAGTCTTATAAGAATTTGAAAGAGGTTACTAGAAGTCTTTTAGGCTTATAAGAGATTTTGGAAAAAATGTCTTATAAGAGGTAAAAAAAGAACGCTAAAAAAACTCTTGTAAGAGGTGAACCACCTCTTACAAAAGGTAAATTGCTTATAAGCGGAGAAAAAGAACACTACCTAAGTGTCAAGTGTAAAAAACAAGAAAAACACACGCATAAACCAAATCAAGAAAACACAATACTATATGCTGACTCTCTAATGCGTACTTGTCGGATTCTATGCATCCCACTCTACATAGGTCCGGTGCAAGCCCTTAGCGTCTCCACTTTATAGGGTTTAGTCCTCCGCCATGCAACTAATCTTACCACGATGACTACTACGAGATATAGGTAAACTGTGCGTATTAGCCCATGCCCCGATAATTCCGAAGGTCAAACTCTATCCACAGATAATTTCGGAGATTATTTCACTCACACCTGAGAATCTTCGAGAATACCCTACACCGCAAGCTATGACATCTCATCACACGAATACCACATGAGTGTCGCCTCGACCCCGATAATTCAGGAGATCAATCCCACACCACAGGTAATTTCGGAGATTATTTCATTCACACCTGGATAATTTCGAGAATTATCTCACACCGCAAGTCATACTGAGGTCCATAACCCATGTTCTCATTCATCATATCACCACTCGTGCCTGTCCTTATTTTTTTAAGTTAATTAATTTAATTTCGAACCTCCTAGAGATGGTATACCCTACCGGGTCCCACACAACCTCTAGAGACCCACACTCAACTATCCAAACCAAACCATAAAACATCTTGAAAACATATGTTCTGTAGAAAGATAATATTTAGAATAGTAAGTTATAGATCCCAACAACATTTAAAGAATCAATCGTTTAAAGAACATCAGAATAACTCAAGAAACATCAGTAACAGTCGACTGTAAACCGGAGTTGGTCGACTGTCCAGAACGAAAAACCAGCACTTCAAGAAAATAATTCTAAGTAATGGCAGTCGACTGTAAAAAGTCATTGGTCGACTGTCCAGAGCAAAAATTCAACATTTAAAAAAAAAATAATTCTAAGTAATGATGGTCGAATGTAAAAGTCATCGGTCGACTGTCCAGAGCGAAAATCCAAAACTTCGAGAAAATATCAAAACAGAGCAGAGACAGTCGACTAGAAAAATGGGTCAGTCGACTGTTCCGCACGAAATTTCTAGAAAACGAGAAAACACAGTAGCCAGGTAGCGACGGTCGACTGTCGAAACATACCAGTCGACTGTCACACCTACATACTGCAGTTTGGATTGTGCATGTTTCAACCGATGCAAAGATTTACTTTATGAAAATGAAATCTATAAAAAGTATATTTCTGATATGATCAAATATGACCTGTAGAGTATATAAGAATCCACAAAACCAATCAAAACCACTTTGAATTGATAAAAATAGCTTTTTGATGAATTCCTTCAAATTGAAACATGAACATGTGCATATATCAAAAATACAGTTTTTAAGAACCAATCATACATCAAAAGACCTTCGTATTATGTTCCAAACCATATTAATACCAAAATATGTTGAGATATAACCAAAATCTTCAAAAACACTTAAAGACTCAATTCCTTCGAAACAACAAAATAGGATATTCATGTAATAGTGTTCATGCAAGTTTGTGCGCCAAAGAAATTTCACAAATTCATCAATTTAGGAATAGACAAATGTTCAGATTAAATCTTTAATAATTGAGCAATTTAAATCAAAGTAAAAGCTTCATAAAATCACGAAATCTCCAATTTAGTCATAAAGCATCAAATCCAAATCTAGTTATCACAACTCCAATCCTCAAGATATGATTTTTTAATTCATTAGTCCTTCTCACAATTTCCTCAACCCAATCACCATCTTTAACTCATGAACATAAACAAATTTAACATTAACATGACCAAGTCGCATTCATCAAACTCACAAATAGTCAAAAATCTCCTCTTTAATCTATTCATGCATAACATTCACCATATCTAATCAAATCAGCAATAATTCAAAAGAAATAGCCTACTCAAGATTTATATTAGGTTATTTAACAATCTCAAATCATCCACATGCAATTCTACTCATAAATAACTTAGGGTTTCATAAAATATCCAATTTTAATTCATCAATTCATCCAATCCATCATATATATATTCATACCCAAACCCTAACATGCTTTCTAGCAAATGAAACACCATATACAACTTTCAAAGAACAAAACAAAACAATTACATCACTCACCTTGTTGAAAGAATCGAACGAAGACAAACAGAAAGTAAGAAAAGCCCTTCCTTAGCAAAAAATCCAAGATCTTCTCTTTAGAACTCCAAAATAATAAGAAATAAGAAATTCCCTGTGTTATGCAGCAAGATGAAGGCTGCACTACACCCTAAATAGGCCGGGATTAAAGATTCTAGGGTTTTTGAATACATTTGCAAAATACTCCCTTTCAAATATACATTTACATAAATAGATTTCCATACTAGGGAATTAGTTTTAAAAAAATTTAATTGGGTTCAAAAATCAAAAGATCCTCCACTGGCATCAGCCGGCACTGTAGGGAGAACCCAGAAAACAATTTTGCAATTTCATCCCTTCAAACAGCAATTTTGCAAAAAGATCCTCTTTTGTCAAAACTTGTAAAATATATTAAATGTGTTGAAACAAAAGGTAAACTTTTACTCCTGAATTGACTAGGCATTATTTTCCGCCCAAAAAATCCGAAAATCTGGAGTTTCACCCATATTTGGTAATTTTGCACAAAAGTCCTTTTTTTTTGAAAAATTTGCAATTGGGTCCAACCATCGTCAGAAAAATCTAGAAAAATCACAAATAATCTCAAATAATAAATAATGAGTTTTCCCAAAATAATTTTGGCTTTTGAACCTCCGGAGAAAATATTTGCACGTGTTCTGCAGTGTAAGAAGATAAATTTTTAGATAAATATTTATTAAATTACCAAAAACCATTTTAACTCATTTAATATTCTCAAAACAATATTTTACAAATACAGGGTACTACATTAGTGTTGTCACATTTTATTTGAATATGATTAAAGAATACCTTGTAATCTTCGAGAGTATATTTCATCCATCCATAATACATGTGCACAGCAGGATCCTGATGCGATATATTCAGCTTCGGCAGTAGAGAGAGTGACAGAATTTTGATTCTTGGATGTCCACGAGACAATGCAGTTTCCCAAGAAGTGACATGTACCGCTAGTGCTCTTTCTGTCGGTCAAGCTACCAGCATAATCTGCATCAGAATATCCTACAAGAGAAATTTTTTTTATTTTTTGGATACCAAAGTCCAGTTTTTTGTGTGCCTTTGAGATATCGAATGATACGCTTAACGGCAACCAAATGTGATTCTTTGGGACACGATTGAAAGCGTGCACATAGACAAACACTAAACATAATATCTGGACAAGATGCAGTAATATAGAGTAAACTACCAATCATACCTCGATAAGTAGAGATATCAACTTTATTACCAGATTCATCTTTTGAAAGCTTGATGTCATCTTTATCAACTTGTAAGTATTTGCAGTTTCAAGTCCAAACTTTTTGACTAATTCCTTTGCATACTTTGACTGATTGATAAAGATGACATCCTTTCTTTGTTATATTTGAAGTCCAAAAAAATAAGTTAGTTCTCCCATCATGCTCATTTCGTATTCATCCTGCATTTGTTTTGAGAATTTCTTGCAAAGATTTTCATTAGTGGCTCCAAATATAATATCATCAACATATATTTGAACGATTAAAATGTCTTTAAAAACATGTTTTATAAATAGTGTAGTGTCTACTTTTTCTTTAGAAAAACCTATGTGAAGTAGAAATGAACTTAGTCGTTCATACCAAGCACGAGGGGCTTGCTTCAAACCATACAATGCTTTATCAAGACGAAATACATGATTTTGGTGTATGGGATCAGTGAATCCTGGTGGTTGTGCAGCATAAACTTCTTCGGAATTAAAACCATTTAAAAATGCACTTTTAACATCCAATTGTCGGACAATAAAATCCATATAAGCAGCAAATGCAAGTAAAATACGAATGGCTTCAAGCCATGCAACAAGTGCAAAGTTTCATTAAAATCTACACCTTCTTGTTGATTATAACCTTGTGCAACACGACGGACCTTATTTCTAGTGATTGATCCGGATTCATCTAACTATTTCTAAACACCCACTTAGTTCCAAGTATAGTTCTATTATGAGGTTTAGGAACAAGTCTCCATACTTGATTTCTTTCGAATTGATTAAGTTCTTCTTGCATGGCAACGATTCAGTCATTATCTTGCAAGGCCTGCTTAATGTTCTTAGCTTCAAGTATAGAAACGAATGCGGAAAAACATATTAAATTTTGAGCTTGTGTGCGAGTAGATACCCCTTTTGACATGCCGCTTCGTATAAGAGTTGGTGCATGGCTAGACATGATTTTCCATGCGGGCCGTCTTTCACCTGTGGAAATTTGATGTTGTACATGTTCATCTTCCATGGCATCAATTTGTTCTGCAGGCATCTCTTTTATTTGCGATTTGGATGCATCTTCATCTTGACGAGATTTTTGATTTTGATCATTCATATTTGGCTCTTCTTCAATGTGAACCTGTTTCTTTTCAATCCGAACACCTGTCTCATCATCATCAATAACATGCAAAAATTTTTTGGTGTAGGGATTAGTTTCATAAAAAATAACATCAATGCATTCCTAAACTGTGCATATTCTTTTATTAAAGGGCAAAAGCCAAAGTACCCCCCAACGTTTGGCCCGAGTACAAAATGCCCATACAACGTTTGAAAAAATACAATAAACCCATTCTTCCGTAAACTTATAATTATTAAATTACTTTTTTACCCTTACCCTTTCATATTCAATCTCTTTCTTCCATTTCTTCATTCCTTTTTTCTTCCTTATTTTTTTCTTGTTCTTCCTTTTATTCCTTTTTTCTTCATTCATGATTTTTTTGGCAACAAAATGGTAGATTACAGCAAGGTGGAATATTGAGGACTAATAAAATGCAAAGATTGTTTGTAAGTTTGAGCTGTAAGAGAGAGCATGTCCTATGGATTTGTTTAGCTATCACTAATTGTTTTGTAGCACCACCTCTTCAAAATTTTCACAATGGTGTTTATTAGATTGATCTGTTTATCCTTTTGGTGAATGGAATCTAGTCAATGTTATACTAATCCCTCATGTTGATGTAAATATATGTAAGGATTTAATTTGTCGTATTCCAAAATCTGAGAAAAGCAAATTTCAATTCCTTCTGTTCTTTAGAGATGATGTTTTCATTTTCAAAGTGCTCAGTTGTTCTTAAAGCTTGCGAGTATTGTGCATGAAGTCTTATTTTTGTATCCCAAACTAATACGGGATCGAAGGTTTGCCGAAGCTAAGTGACAAATATTCGGAGTACTTGCCATCTAAACATAGAGCTGTAGCACAAGAACAAGCTATGTTGACAGATATTGCATTTTTATCTTTTGCAGTCTTACAACAACATCAGTCATCTGAATTCTTTCTTTTGGTGAGTAGCTTGAACACAACAAACTCAACTCAATGACATTTGACACACAATGATGGATAGTTGCTACTTTTTGTGATGTTTTTTCTTTACTGGAAAGATCTCTTAGAAGAGTGTGATCCACAACATTCAATACTGTAGTAGGAAAATTGTTGCATACCCTCTCCCTCAAACTCGATTCTTCGTCAAACATGCCTTCAGTTGGTTGTTTTCCATCCGTCAAACATGCCATCAAACATGCCATCGTCAATCATGCCATCAATTGAGTATAGTACAAAACCCATTCAAAATTAAGGAAGAAAAAAAGAATGAAGAAAGGGAAGAAAGAGATTGAATATGAAATGGTAAGGGTTAAAAAGTAATTTAATAATTATGACTTAACGGAAAGGGTTAAGTTAACGGAAGAATGGGTTTATTGTATTTTTTCAAACGTTGTATGGGCATTTTGTACTCGGGCCAAACGTTGGGGGGGGGGGGGGGGGGGGGGGGGGGTACTTTGGCTTTTGCCCTTTATTAAATACACGTTATGCTTTGCTAGTAAGAGAATATTCTAAGAAGACACCTTCATCACTTTTACGATCAAATTTTTCCAAATTATCATGAG
Organism: Hemerocallis citrina; assembly: GCA_017893485.1. Classification (NCBI taxonomy): domain Eukaryota; kingdom Viridiplantae; phylum Streptophyta; class Magnoliopsida; order Asparagales; family Asphodelaceae; genus Hemerocallis; species Hemerocallis citrina. The sequence goes on along the minus strand of JACEHZ010000333.1, from coordinate 15,683 downwards.
TATTTAAAATAAACACTTTACATCCGAAAACGCGAAAGTAGCTTAAGTAGGGAATTTTGCCATAATATAGTTTAAAAGGAGTTTTCTCAAGATATTTTCTAATGATTACTTGGTTAATTGTGTAACATGCTGTATTGACAGCCTCCGTCCAAAATGATTTAGGTAAATCTTTTTCACTAAGTATGGTTCGGGCCATTTCTTGAAAAGATCGACTTTTCCTTTCAACAACCGCATTTTGTTGGGGAGTGCGAGGACAAGCAAGCTCATGTTTTATTCCTTTTTTTCACAAAATGAGGTGAAGAGTTCATTTTGAAATTCTCCACCGTGGTCACTACGAATAGTGACAATGGTGAGGCTTTTCTCATTTTCCACTCTTCGACAGAATTTTTGAAATACATACAATGTGTCATCTTTTTGTGGCAAAAAGGCAACCCACATAAATCTACTATAATTATCAATAATTACAAAAGCATATCGTGCACCTCCATTACTACGTGTCCGTGATTGTCCAAAAAGATCCATGTACAAGAGTTCAAGGGGTTTAGAAGTTGATACCATTTTCTTGGGTTTGTGAAAACTTTTAATTTGCTTACCAATTTGGCACGACTTACACGGTTTATCTTTCTCAAATTTGATTTTAGGAATCCCCCTTACAAGCTCCTTGGTTGCGAGTTTGTTGAGATTGTCCATAGCCGTGTGTCCAAGTCTTCTATGCCATAACCAACCATCCTCATTTCTTACAACAAAGCACCTTATATTTTTATGTGCTAATTCATTAGAATTTATAACATAGAAATTGTTGTAACTTGTAGTTACTTAAGAATTAGGGATTTCACACTAAAAAGAGTTTCTCTCTCTAGAAAAGTCTAGAGAGAGAAAACTAACCCCCAAATCCCCAAAAACAAACCCTAGATCTAAGAGAAAAGACTGGGGGCGGCTGCTAGGGCTCGTCGCTGCCCCCGCCGCCCCAGCCCCAGCCCCCTTGTCCCTCCGTCGTCCCTCCCTCCCCTTCATCTCCCCCAGTGTGATCGTGCTCTGCCACACCCATCGTGTTCTTCGCGCTTCGCCCTCACCCGCCACTGCGAGCCACCATCGCTCCCTCCCCTAGCTCCCCCCCAATGTGATCGCACTCAGCCACACCCATCGTGTTCTTCGCGCTCTGCCCTCACCCACCACTGCAAGCCACAGTCGCCATCGATCCCCCCTTCAGCGAGTCGCCCACAGCCACCGACATGGTTCCCCGTCGACCGAAACATTCGCCCAGTCTTCCCTGCCGTCGAGCCATGCTTTCGAGTCTAGCCCCGACCCAACGACTGAGCGTCAGCTCCAGATCTGTGTGACGAGCTTCAATTCTGGTTCGATTTGTGGGTAGATTTGGAGATGGGGGTGAGTTGTTCGGGGTTTGGATTAGGTTGGGGCTTGGTCGTCTTTGCCGAAAGTTTCCACTCTTGGGACCCATATGTTCTTTGCAGTCGCCATCATGTCCACACTCTCGGGGCCAATCACGGCGATCTGTGGCTATGATTTGGTTTTCGAGGGTTGGTAGTGCATTTGAAGAAGCCAGGGTTTGCCTATCTCCCTGCGATATACAGTGAAGAGAGAGTTTGTGATGTTGGCAGTGCCGAGGTGCGAGTCGGCAGCGATTTTATTGGTGAGGTAATATTAGTGAGGGGGGTTGAAGGAGTTGCCTGAGTTGGGTTTGACTCGGTGTGAAGAATGCGAAGTAGTACGGTTGTGGGCTCGGGCCCGAAGACAGGGTCCCCCATGAGATGAGCTCACTCGTTACTACACGGGGTGGGGCTTGGGCCTGCAGAAGGGGTCCCCCCATGAGGTGCGCAGTAGTCGGGGAGGCCATCTGCGGCCGTGTCGACGCCGGTGGGTGGTGTCGGCAGCAATAGATCTCCCTAGCCTTTATGTGGGTGGTGTGGAGGGTGTCGTATGTTGTTTTGCACGATTGTGGAGCTTGGACCCGAAGATGGGGTCCCTCCATGATGTGCGCTCACTTGTCTTAACTTTCGGGGTGCTTGTCTCAACTGTCGCGGAGCGACTATGTCACGCCAGAGCATCCTCCCGCGCCTATTGTCGCGAGCGCCTTAAATCTGGGGCTCAAGTGTGTGAGATCACGTTGTTTTGCACGATTGTCACGCCCCGTTTCCCAAAAAGAATACGGAATACGGATATGCAACAAAAGCTCAGCGAATGATTTTCATCATCCATAAGCTGTTCAATAATCTTTACAACATATCACAATATAATCAGAGTCGGAAGTCAAAAAAGTCAACCACATGCACATATGAACCAAATACAAACAAAAATACTTGAAATAAAATATATTAATCTCAAATAGTCATGAACTGAAATACACAATAAATCCTGGGTCACATTGCCTAAATACAAGAATAAATCCAAATACATGAATACAATTATTGTTCAAGCAACTACAAAGAATAATCATAACAAGATCCAGCACTAATACATCATGTCACCAATACTGTATGGAACATGTTCTCCAAAATCTGCAATTCAACGAATGCAGGAAAGCGGAAAAGAGAAAAACAAGTACCTGTCAATTGCAAGTTACGAGCCACTTATAAAGTAGGATACAAGCACATGGGGAACAAACTAGCAACATGGTATAAGTGTGATGTCAAAATAAACAACTAACATGGCAAAGTAAACAAGTGTCATGTAGCATACACCAAGAGTCAAGTAAACAAGTATCTAATACATCATGTCACCAATACCGTATGGAACCTGTTCTCCAAAATCTGCAATTCAACGAATGCAGGAAAGAAGGAAAGAGAAAAACAAGTACCTGTCAATTGCAAGTTACGAGCCACTTATAAAGTAGGATACAAGCACATGGGGAACAAACTAGCAACATGGTATAAGTGTGATGTCAAAATAAACAACTAATATGGCAAAGTAAACAAGTGTCATGTAGCATACACCAAGAGTCAAGTAAACAACTATCTTATAAACATATGTCAAGTATCAGGTATCATGTAATCATGTATCTAGTGTCAAATCTCATGTATCATGTAGTCAAGTATCAAGCAAGCATGTATCATGTTCAGGTATCACGTATCAAGTCTTATAGTTATTACTATCTATGTAGCACTTCATGCATCCATTCTTTTACTACATGGTTTCTACAGTCAATGCAATTTCGTTTTAGATTTCGTAGGGGACCATACAGGGCAGTGTACTCGGGTATTCACAGAATTACAGAACTTGGTCGGTAAACTTGATCGGTAACTTGATCGGTAAACTTGATCGGTAACATGTCATACAGGAAACATAAGTCTCCTTCCAAGTACACGTTTCTGCACTATCCACTACTAGATCTTTTCCATTAAAATCCCGGCTTGATTATTTATTATTATTCTCAAACAGGCATGTATAAGCATAAAATAGTGTCAAACTAATATAGTACAATCAGTATCAGGTCTAGGGTAACAAATAAGCACGCATAGATGATAGGCAGTCACATAAACGAGCAAAACAGTATATGTTCATATTCAGGATAGCATGACAGTACAGTACTAAAACAGTGATTCCCGTTACTACAGAAATCCAAATCTAAATCCGTCAGAGAATCTAGAAAATAGACTTCCACCCGAATCTAGCGAATATAAATAAATTATATAGTATTTCACAAAATTGTAACTTAAAACTGATTTAAATTCAGAAAACACGTTCAGCCAGAAATTAGAAAATCGAGTTCACAGTCAAGAAAACAGCATCAAAACCTTTCAAATAAATCCAGGAAAAATCTGGGGTATTCCCTATATGTCTAGAATCAAAATATAAAGTTTCATAATATTCCAGTAAAATTAGTTCAGTCGTAAAAAATAAGAAAATATCGAAAAATGATACTTTGGAAAATCTAGAATTCCCAACACTGCTGTACGAAAAATGAAATATCTCGCAAGCCGTGAAGCGAAATCCAATTTTGCCAAAGGGATATGAAAATAGATAAAATCTAATAACTTTCATATTTCACAACCATTTTTCATACAGTAAAAGGAATCATAGTGAAAATAGGGTTCTTTACAGAACAGCGAGCAAAAATACAGCAAGTATAAATTTCATAAACGAGCATGAAACATCACATAAAACTCATCAATATAATTCACCAAAATTCTGGGTAATCCATAACCAGGTAAAGAAATACTTACCAAAAATTTGGATCAAAATAATATATGTAGCATAGTTCTTTAAAATAATTTGTCATCAAAATTACCGAAAAAACAGAATCTGGAAAAGATCGACACCTCTGTAGTAAAACAATCATAAGTCACTCATACGAAAACGAAATCGAGCAAGGTCAAAGGGATTTGAAAATATACGAAATTCTCTAAAATTTATTTTTATACCAAAATTAAGATACTGACTTTAAAACAGTCCAAAACATCAAACAAAACAGAACAACGACAAACTACAGATTGTTCCCTTGAAAACGAAATCGACATAGATTCAAAAAAATAGGTCCAAACACACCCAAACATGAAATCGAGTCTACCAAGCGTCTAAATATCATGATTTAGGGTATCTAACATGTCCACGCCAAGAATTTCACACGGGTCTCAACCAAAATAAGCATTCTCATAAAAGTCTCACATACATGATCAAAATCAAGATCGGGCAAATCCCAAGTTAATTCATGTTTAAATTGTGTCGTGAGTCGTCTATGATCAAATTTTCACAATAGAGACAAAACCTGTCAAGGAAAATACAATCAAGAGTTGTCTCTAGACCCAACTACACTATAGGTGAACTTTGGGACTTGTATCAAACAAATGAATTGGAGTACAAGTTACTTGCCTGAAAGATGAAGAATCCAACAGACGAATCGAACACGAACGAGATCACGATCGAAATCACGAAACCAAGCACGGATTTCGATGTGGATCAAGATCGGATGATCGAACGGCTATCAAACAAGAGATCAAGATGATGCAGATCTGACGGCTATATCACGACTTGATGATCATGATGATCATGATGAAGATCGACGGCCAGGATCAAGAGGTCAAGAATCAAGATCATGAACAGGATCAATCGGACGGCTCATAATCAAGATGATCAACACCCAATATTAAAACAGCAAACACCCAAGTGCAGTTATGTGCACTGCCGGGGGGGAGTCACTATGGCACTGGACGACGACCACGGCTGCAAGGCGGCGGGCGCGATGGTCGAAGCCACGGCTGTGAGCGGCGCCGACGGCCAGGGGGAGCAGCACAACTGCACTGGGGATGTGGCGTGACGGGGTTGCTGCGGAGTTGCTACGTCGTTGGGGAGGAGGGTCGCGACTGGCTGGTTGGTCGAGAGACGGCTTGGAGGGCGGCTGGGGGTCTGGGCACGTCGCGAGGAAGGAAGAGCTGCCGCATGTTGGAGTTTGATTCAAAACTAACTTTCACTTTTGAATTGTATGGCTATGCTTATTGGTAGGAGTAAGGACCAAGTAAATATGAGTGGGCTTCTCCCAAATTCTAGTGTTTTTTGTTTCTCTTCTTCAGCCTATTTAAAGCTTGAATCCGATTAAATAAAATACAGAGCATTGATAAAAAATAACTGAGCACTTTCTCCCTTGCTATTGTGTTGCTACTCTCTGCTATTTGGTTTTTTGCTTTATGTTTGAGTTTAACATATTGGTATCAGAGCTTGGGTTCGTTTGAAGCTGGGAGCAAATCTTCATTGTAGGAAGCTTGCTACCGTTGCATTTGAAGGATGTGGTATGGATGAGTTTTGCCCACAACATAACAACAGCCGAAGGTTTGACGCATGATACTCTAGTAAGTTATTTTTTTGGAGAAAAGGTACATTTATTTTTTGTACACCTGTTGTTTGTTTGAAGTTTTTTTTTGGTTTAAAAATGAATATTGGAAATGGCCTCAATCTTTCACAAACTTTGATTCCTATCTTTAATGGTGAAAATTATGGTTTTTGGAGTATCAAGATGAGAACTCTTTTCATTTCACAAAATCTTTGGGAGCTTGTTGAGAATGGTTTTGCAGAGACGGATAAGGCAGCAGAAATGAAGGATCTTCGTAAAAAAGATGCGAAGGCCCTACTCATATTGCAACAAGCGGTGAATGACTCCATCTTTTCAAGAATTGCTAATGCTCTGAAGTCAAACGATGCATGGAGAATTTTGAAGCAACAATATGAAGGTGATGGCAAGGTAAAGTCTGTCAAATTACAAACTCTTAGAAGTGATTTTGAAAATCTTTGTATGAAAGATACTGACACAATTGACGATTATTGTACCAAAGCTTCTACTATTGTTAATCAGTTAAGAACTCTTGGCAAAGAACTTAATGATAACAAAGTAGTAGAGCAGGTTTTGAGAACTCTTGTTCCTAAATTTGATCATGTAGTAACTGCAATAGAGGAATCAAAGGATTTATCTACTTATTCTTTTAATGCACTAACAAGTTCTCTTCTAGACCATGAACAAAGATTAAACAGGACTGCAGAAAAGAGCGCTGAAAGTGCATTTCAAACAAGAGTTGAAAACACAATCAAGCCTACAGGAACACATCAAGGAAGAGGATTTGGAAGAGGTGTCTATCGAGGACATAACAAAGGTAGAGGCAGAGGAAGATCTGAATGGAACAGTGATAGAGGCAATCAAGGACGATCTGATTGGAACAATCAAAGAGGAGACAACAATGGTAGGGGCAATCATCACCAAAGCCACAAGGGAAAACAATGTTATTTTTGCAAAAGGTTTGGGCACACTGAAGCTTATTGCTATGCCAAAGCCAAACAACAAGTGAACTTCATAGAAAAGAGAGGTGATGAAGGTAAAGAAGATTGTAATCTCTTTATGACTTGTTTTAATTCTGAAAGAAATAGAAGTAATATTTGGTTTCTAGATAGTGGATGTAGTAACCATATGACAGGGGACAAAAAACTCTTTTGTGATTTGGATGAATCTGTCAAGACACAAGTTAGGCTGGGAAATAATGCAGTTATGCAAATTGAAGGTAAAGGAACGGTTGCAGTAAAAACAAAGTCAGGTAAGGAAAAAATAATCAATGATGTTTTTTATATTCCTAGCCTTGCCCATAATTTAATAAGTGTTGGTCAATTGATTGCAAAGGGTTATTCAATTACTTTCAAAGATAATATATGCTTGATTATGTCTAAAAATTCAGATATACCTACGTTAAAGATTCATATGGCTGAGAACAAAATGTTTCCTCTTGAAATTTCATGTCTTGATGATTATGCTTTATTCTCTAATGTGAAGAATGAATCTCTGTTATGGCATTTGCGTTATGGACATTTATATTTCAATGGATTAAAGTTGTTAAGTCAAAAACAGATGGTTCTAGGCTTACAAGGAATTGAATGTGTTAATAATGTTTGTGAAGGATGTGTTTATGGAAAACAACATCGTTCATCTTTTCCTGTCGTAAAATCATGGAGATCTACTAAGCCTTTAGAACTTATTCATGCTGACATTTGTGGTCCAATGCAGACTTTATCATTAAATAAGAAAAGATATTTTTTGCTCCTTATTGATGATTTTTCTCGAATGAGTTGGGTATATTTTTTAACAAAAAGTTCTGAAGCATTTGCTAAGTTTCAAGAGTTCAAGGCATTAGTTGAAAATCAAAGTGGACGTGCTATAAAAATCCTCAGAACTGATAGAGGGGGAGAATTTTTATCAACTGAGTTTAACATTTTTTGTAAGAAAAATGGTATATGCAGGCAGCTTACAGTGAAGTACACACCTGAACAAAATGGAGTCACCGAGAGAAAGAACAGAACCATTGTAGAGATGGCTCTGAGCATGATGAAAGAAAAGAGTCTTCCTAATGATTTTTGGGCGGAAGCTGTAGCAACTTCAGTATATCTTCTAAATCGCTCGCCAACAAAAGCTGTACAAAATATGACACCATATGAAGCATGGTTTGGAAGAAAACCAGGAGTAAGTCATCTCAAGGTATTTGGTTGTATTGCTTATGCATTTGTTCACCCTCAAATTCGTAGAAAGTTAGATGATAAAAGTGAAAAATCCATTCTTCTTGGCTATAGTAGTGAATCAAAAGCTTATCGATTATATAATCCGATAACCAAGAAGTTGATTATTAGTAGAGATGTGATATTTGATGAAAATGCTAGTTGGATGTGGAATGATAGCCAAAAGGTTCAGAAGATTGGTGAAGGGCAAAACTCATCCATACCACATCCTTCAAATGAAGAAGTTGTGACTCAACCAACATCTTCGACATCGATCGCATCTCCATCAGCAAGTGCTTCTCTATTAAATAGAAGTCCTCCAACATCTTCGACATCGATCGCATCTACATCTGCAGCTCCAACAAGTACTTCTCCTATAAATAGAAGTTCTCCACCTTCTGATGAAGAAAGTCCTCCAAGAAAGGTAAAATCCTTGTCAGAGATTTATGCATCATGTCAATTTGCTTTAATGATTGCAGAGCCAATTTGCTATGAAGAAGCATATGGAAAAGAAGAATGGGAGACTTCCATGAAAGAAGAAATTACCGCAATTGAAAAGAACCAAACATGGGAGTTGACAGATTTGCCCCCTGGAAAAGATGCAATCGGGGTAAAATGGGTGTACAAGATAAAATATGACGGAGAAGGTAATGTTAAAAGGTATAAAGCACGTTTAGTTGCTAAAGGGTATGTGCAAGTCTACGGTGTAGATTTTTATGAAACTTTTTCACCTGTTGCTCGTTTAGAAACTGTTAGACTAATTTTAGCTTTTGCAACTCAAAAAAGATGGGATGTTTTTCAATTTGATGTTAAATCTGCACTTCTAAATGGATATTTGAATGAGGATGTCTATGTTGAGCAGCCACAAGGATTTGTGGTCAAAGGAATGGAGGAGAAAGTCTATAAACTCAAGAAGGCACTATACGGACTGAAACAAGCACCACGGGCATGGTATAGTCGTCTTGGCTCTTATCTTCTTAAACATGGATTTCATAGAAGTGATAATGAACCTACACTATATGTGAAGACACAAGGTAAAGATAAAATACTTATTGTTTGTGTATATGTGGATGACATAATCTACACGGGTTCTTCTCTATCTCTTATTGAAAACTTTAGGACCATTATGATGACTGAATTTGAAATGTCAGATCTTGGATTGTTGCAATATTTTCTTGGTCTTCAGGTCCAACAAACATCAGATGGTATTTTTATTTCTCAAGAGAGGTATGCTTTCAACCTTCTCAATAAAATTCAGATGCAAATCTGTAAAGAATGTTCAACCCCAATGAATGCAAATGAGAAGCTGGTTCTAGAAGATGGCACAGAGAAAGCTGATGAAAAATACTTTAGAGGGCTTGTTGGTGGATTAATGTTCTTAACTCATTCTCGTCCTGACATTGTGTTTGCAGTAAGTCTGATATCAAGGTTCATGCATAATCCTTCCAAACATCATCTTGGAGCAGCAAAACGTATTCTCCACTACGTTCGAGCAACCACGAACTATGGGATTTGGTATCATCCTTCCTCTCATTTTAATTTAGTTGGTTTTACTGACAGTGATTGGGCAGGTTCCTTAGACGACCGGAAGAGTACAAGTGGATTCATTTTCAACCTTGGTTCAGGTGCGATTTCATGGATGTCAAAAAAGCAAGAAAGTACCGCCTTATCGTCTTCAGAAGCTGAGTATGTTGCTGCGACATCTACTGTCTGTCAAGCTATGTGGATGAGAAGAATCATGGAGGATTTGTTCGAGATTCAGACATCTCCAACACTTGTATACTGCGACAACAAGGCGGCAATATGTATGGCAAAGAATCCGTCCTTCCATGGCAGAACAAAGCATATTGAGCTCCGTTACCATTTCATACGTGAAGCTGTTACAAAAGGAGTCGTCGAACTGAAGTTCTGTCCTACAAATGATCAAATTGCCGATGGATTTACTAAAGCACTATCTTACGAGAAGTTTTTCAAATTCAGAAAGCTTCTTGGTGTAGTAGATTTTGAATCAAGGGGGAGTGTTGGAGTTTGATTCAAAACTAACGTTCACTTTTGAATTGTATGGCTATGCTTATTGGTAGGAGTAAGGACCAAGTAAATAGGAGTGGGCTTCTCCCAAATTCTAGTGTTTTTTGTTTCTCTTCTTCAGCCTATTTAAAGCTTGTATCCGATTAAATAAAATACAGAGCATTGATAAAAAATAACTGAGCACTTTCTCCCTTGCTATTGTGTTGCTACTCTCTGCTATTTGGTCTTTTGCTTTATGTTTGAGTTTAACACCGCAGGTGGCTGCGGATGGGGTGCAGTCGCGGCGCGACTGGGGATTTGTGAGGGTGACGCCGAGGGAGACGGGAGAGAGAGGTGCACATAGGAGGGTGGCGGCTGAGTATATGGGGTTTGGAGGATTAGAAGAGAAGTTGAAGAGTCGGGATACGGGATACAGGGTTATATAAAGGATGGGTAATAATTAATATTAGGGTTAGTAACAGGTTTGGGGTCATTAACCGGGTCTGGGTAGTATAGGAAGATGGGTTCAGGGTTAATGGGCTGGGGGTAGAATAGGGTAACTAGATTTAATATTGGGTATTGGTTTAATTGGGTAAATGGGTGTAGGTCTAGGAGCTAACGGGTCTGAGAATAAGGTTTTGCAAAAACTGATGAGTCACAATAATTAAATAGGCATGGGTCTAAATGGGTTTTAGGGATATAGTTTTAAATGGGTTGAAGGGTTTTATATAAATGGGTTTTAAAATAGAATAAGAAAAATAAATTAACCAATAAAAATATTTTTCATAATAAAAATGCCATTTGCATTATAAAATATAATTTATTTAAAATACTACAAATACAGTTAGAAGATAAAAGTGGATTTTTAATAACTAGTCGAAAATAACAATAATAACAGTAATACTAATAATAAAAATAATAAGAGAAATAATAACAAAATATAAGAATTGTATTACAATATTAAAAAAATCATGTAAGATAGTCCCAAATAGAATTTTTGAACGAAAGCAAAATTTGAATAGGAGATCCAACAATATAGTTTGACCAAAGAAATTGAAAACCGAAAAAAAAAATTTGTAAAATTTTTTTAAAAACAGAAAATACACAAAAATATATTTTTGGAAAAACAGGGGTTACAACGATTATGGGGCTTGGGCTCAAAGATGGGGTCCCTTCATGATGTGCGCTCACTTGTTTGGGTGTCCAACGATGCCGCCGATGCAGTCTTGACAGCGCCTACTATCAGGCTATTGAGCTTCCTCTAGCTTAGACCACTGTCTCGTAATAGCGTCGCCTCTTCCCTCGTTGAGAGTAAGAGTCGAGATGAGTCTGTGTGGTGAGAAATCGCCTGAGAGAGCAAGAGCGTAAAAAAGGGAATGGATCATCTCCACGGCTCTCTCCTGGAGCGTGGTTTTTTTGGTGGGATGAGCGAGATAGTTGTTTGGTGAGAAATCACCGGAGATAGCACAATCGTGAGAGAGGTGAAGGTATCCTCTTCACGGCTATCTCTTTGGTAGCAACTGTGGAAGCTATTGGCGCGTTTGTAGGATGAGTGGTGGAGATGGTGGGAGGGTGTGGTTGATGTGCATGTGTCGTGGTGTCATTAGTCGGCCTGCGGGGCTTGGGCCCAAAGATGGGGCCCCCCAGCTAGGAGAAGGCAGGGATCGACGGGTGTTAAAATCCTGCCAGACTAGTTTCAGGTGGGTGTGCATGTACCGTGGAGGCAGTGTACGAAGCTAAACTGATGTATATATAATTTCGCTGGACCGAGCTTATTTGTCGGCCCACCTCCAGGGTTGTTGGAGGGATTTTTTGTTTGTACGGGTCATGTTGCTTCATGTATATTTTATTTTCTGTCTGTAGGTTGTTATCTGGTCCAATTCTCTGGATTTGTATCATTAATTTCTTATTAATGAAACATGGTGGCCATACTTCACATTTTCCTTCAAAAAAAAAACATAGACGTTGTTACATCGGTTAGTTATAAGTAAACAAGATTTATTGCTATCTAGTACATTTCATGAATTTTTATCAAAAGTGACTGTATAGCCTTTATCACATAATTGGCTGACACTAATTAGATTATGTTTCAAACCTTTTACCAATAGAACATCCACAATGGAGCATGAGGAACCAAAGTTTATTTTACCTTTACCAATGGTTTGTCCCGTGCTATTATCTCCAAAGATGATGTCATTTCCTTTTTTCCTTGAAAGTGATGCAAAATATTTGCTGTCACCTGTCATATGATTTAAGCATCCACTATCAAGGTACCACCGATCTTTAGTCTTGATACGCTGAGGTACTTACACCAAGATTATTAGGTATAATTTTGCATGCCCAAGCTTGTTTTGAACCTGCATTTACATCCATTCTTACCCACACACAATTAGTATTCCTTTTTAATGGACAATTAAAAGAAATGTACCCTAGTCTACAACAATAATGACATGTGATACGACTATGTCTTGAGTCATGCACACTTGCATAGCTTTGGATTAGTTTATGATTTTGTTGGAGTTTGTGCAAGTATGTATGACATGATGATTTACATTTTTGATGGTGTATTAGCTCTTCGTAACCAAGCCCTCGATTATCATGATAAGATCTTGAGTTTTTTGTAATAAGATAACTGGGCCCTTCAAATTTTTCAACAATTTTTTCAAGCTCCGAAACTCTTTTACATAATCTTTTCCTAGTCATCTCATCGTCTTTCGTGTTCCAACGAAGAGTGTCTAGTGTAGCATCAAGAATTCTATTTTGTTCAAGAGCTTCATTACATCCTTCCACTACCTCATCAAATTTCTTTTTACATTCTTTTAAATCATCTTTGAGTTTGGCTATATAAACAGATTTCTCGTGAATTTCTCTTAAGTGATCATTATGCGTTGCTAAAGACTCTCGAATTTGTTGTTTTAAGATTTCATTTTCCTCTAGCAATACATCATGATATTTTCTAAATGACTTAAATTTTTCCAAGATCAAGGCATTCTTATTTTTCAGTTTTTGATTTTTTGTAATACAATAGTCATGGGTGTCATTTGAAATTTGTTTACATTGCCTAAGTTCACAACTTAATTTCTTAGCATAGTCTTTCAAACCATTACACATGTCTACTAGTTCATCATAAGTGGGTTCTGCGATTATCTCTTCTTAAGATGGTGATTGCACCTCACCATGCCCAAGAGCCATGAAGCCGACGTCGTCGTAGCCTTGCTCTCCCTCACTTGAATCGGAATCTAACCATGTTGCCTTTAGCGCCTTCTTTTTCAGACTTGGGTTCGAGCGGTAGTAGTCCCTGTTCTTATCTTGTGAGACGGGACAATTTGCACGAATGTGTCCAGACTTCTTACACTTATAGCACACATCATCTTTATCATTCTCCCTTTATCCTTGGTACCTGTCATATTTCTTATGTTTGATATACTTGCGAAATTATTTTGTCAATAGAGCAATATCCTCGTTCGACTCCTCACGATCTGAATCTGCTTTTGATGGTTGGGATTTTTCTGCTTTTAGTGCAATGGTATTCTCTTCGGTCTTTGGTTCATTCCTGATGTTTTGTCTGTATCTTTTGGTCTCCGACATTTCCATCTCGTATCTCTTCAGCTTTCCTTGGAATGTGTAGTAGTCGAATCCCTTCTCTTCAAGAGTCTCCCTCATTGCAACGACCTTTACATCCCACTATGGCGTGAGACAGTTTATGAGCTTTCCGATCTTCCGGTCATCATCTAGCCCCTTACCTAAGCTCTCATGTTCGTGGGCAATGATATCTAAGCGGGCGAGCATTTGATCCACATTTTCCCTGGCAACATGCGAAACACATCAAACTTATAAAAACATAAATTAACTTTAGCTTTTACCTTAGAAGCGGTTCCTTTATGCCAATTCAGCATGTTGTTCCAGATCTCGTATGTTGTTTTGCAGTTATGCCCGCATCGCATTAGTTCTTCGTTATTCAACCCTGCATAGAGAGCCTTCATGGCATTGAAATTTTCTGTCTTGAGGGCCAACTCTGCTTTTGTGAAGGATGTCTTCCCGTCACTAACTGGAATTTCTGTTTTATTGATACACACATTCCATACTTCTTCTCCAAGCATCTGTAAAAAATGAGACATACGAACTTTCCAGACGTCATAGCATTTTCCATCAAAAAATGGTGACCGTGTAAGGCTTGTCCCATTGGAGATAAATGGCTCTGATGAGTACAAGTTATCGGGAGAAGGGATTTCGGCCATTGGACCTTTTTGCTTAAGCTTTTAAGCTTTTTGATGAGCACCTCGCTCTGATACCACTGTAAATCACCCTAGGGGGGTGAATAGGGTGATTGTGCAAAATTAAAAATTAATAAAATAAAGTGCAAAGTAAATAAAAGAGTTGAGAGCAGCAAACACAGATGACACAGCGATATAACGTGGTTCGCCCCCCAGGTCTACGTCAATATCACCTACTTGTAGCAATTCTCTGCCACAAGTGTTCTACTATACTTAAAACCCTTTGTACAGTGATTCTCGGATTCAGGCCGAGAGACCTATTACACCCACAAGACTTCCAATACAAGTCCCATCAATCTCACCGAAGTGGAAAAGAAAGAAAAACCAAAACTCAAGATCGTTTAATGATCCTGACTGAAGAATACAGAAAAATTATCGCTTACACTTGGATTGATTATCGAAAGATTAGTTCAGAAGAATTTTATCAGAAGTAATAGGGTGAAGAATACATAGTGGATTCGTCCAATATTAATAGACCATGAAGTGTATCGATCAAAAATAGAAACGATACTTTCCCAGAATATACACAGAGCAAAGTGCGGTCGACCGTCATATTGGTGCGTTCGACCATTCAGCTCTCTGACGTAAAGTAGAGAGGTGAAAGGTTGATCTCTTCTCAAGCAACTCAAGGGTGCGGTCGACCGATCATGAAGTACGGTCGACCAGTATCGCGCTGTATATTCCGAATCCACCCTATTTTCTTACCATAAACTAATCAATCTTTAATCAATATTATTCAATTAAAATATCACGATAATAGAAGGAAAAATTCAGGTCTTGGTATCTTCCTCTTTTGCTTGTAGACCAATTAATCATGAACTCTTTTTGAATAACTTCCTCTTTTGCTTGTATTTGCAGTCATTCTTTATTGCTTTCCTTGTTTGAATAATCTTGAATCTCTCTTGGATCTCTTGTTGATATTATTTGATCCTGAAAATCTGAACAACTAACTTTAAACTTATTAGTATTAATTAGCACGTTTTGTGCATACAAAACTAAGAGTCAACAAGAACTTCGATCAACTAGTTATATTTTCGAGCTCTGGCTAACTATAGACAACAGGTTTGACAATGAGAGGTGACAAAGCTATCTGTGAGACCTGCATTGTCTCTTAATATATATATACTAGGTATGCCCATGGGCACGTACCTACGACACGTATTCGGAACGATACAACATATAAAAAATCACGTAAACAGTAAGGGATGATTTATATAGATGTTTATTTGCTAGTAGACGTCGATGTATTGATGTACTTTGAAGTATATATGATTATGAAGTGACCTTGATGTTTATTGATTTGTATATTGCAGTATTATTTATCGGCAGCTTCGAATTCAAAAATAGTATTGTGAATCTACAACAGTAGTGAATCAGAAATTCCTTGCTATGCGTGACTTGAGCATAAGAGATTTCTTTTTG